>VZRE01011573.1:0-74522 GCA_013396775.1 Cephalopterus ornatus
TCCTTTTCCTTGTGTTCTTAGAGGGGGTGGGGAGAGGAGAGGCTGTAAACTGTAAGGTTTGAGCATTCGGCAGGAAAGCCGGATCCAAACCGTTACATTTTGATTACATTTTTGATTACATGCATTGATTATTTATTTGAGAGTTGTGCAAGCCTGGGTGCTCAGTGTTATCCCTCAAATCAAGCACACCAAATATGAGAACTTTTTTTACTATTTATACATTTTAGCAAAAAAAGGAATTAGGTTTTCATTGGGTACAAGTTACATAGTTCTCTTATTAATTACTATTCTATCATCCATTGCTTAATGATTCTCTTACTTCTCATGGTAATTAGTCCATGTACTCAGTTCTCCTCTTCTGAGTCAGTGGGTTTCTTGGGTCCATGGTCAGTGAGTCGGTGGTCATGATCTCACCCTGCCGGAATTACCTTGTACCCAGTTCAAGCTGATTTCAGCACAATTGCTGAGCTGCCTTTATTGGTTTCTTCCTTATCTTGGGAGTTCTGCCAGATGTCCTTGTGGTCCATAAATTCTACATTCTTTGTATCTACTAACAGTGGGCATCCTTCCTCCCAAGTTTTGTTAACCTTTCCTAGGTCTGAGATCATTTAACCATGTCAAGCCCTAAACCTTAACAACAAAAATTCTACCAACAAGTAATTTGTTTTTCTAACACTTGGACATCAATTAGAGCTTGCTTGTTACCTGCCATCTGTTTCAGGGATTAGATATCCCTTCTTGTTGATTAGGCCTGAAAGTACGCAAAGACCAAACATTGAAGAATATCACTAAATACCCCTGTAAACAATCTCTCTCCATCTTCCCTTCAAGTGCTGGAAGGCCTCAGTTAGGTCACCCCAAAGCCTTCTCTTCTCCAGGCTGAACAATCCCAATTCTCTCAGCCTTTCCTTATATGAAAGGTGCTCCATCCTTCTGATCATCTTGGTGGCCTCCTCTGGACTCACTCCCCACAACTGGATGCAGCACAGTTAGGTAATCCCAGGGCTTGCTACAGAACACGCTAATAATTAAAGTGCTGTAATTTAATTAGTCTCTAAAGTGAGTTATATACAGAAAATTTAACTTGTGTAATGTTGGAACTACAGAAAAAGCAAAGTCAGTTCACTCAGGCCAACAGTAATTATCACAGCATTGCATGGTGCTTTTCAATAACTCAACTTCGTTTGAGTAAAATAAGCAACTTGGGGGTGAAAGACTCGGCTCTTTTTATTCAGCACTTCGGCTGTCCAATGCTCACCTATTTAGGATTCTTCCTAAGAGTCAGTTTTGACTGGAGAAGTAAATTTACCCACGTGTGTGTCTGCTCATAATATTGCAGTCATGAATTTGGTGTTGCCCAGCGATTCTACACTCAAAGTCCATTATTTTAAGCAGGGACAGTGGCCATAAAGCCAGTCCCATCTAAGGCTGTTTGTTTCACCTCTGCGTTCTCCTTCCTCTTCTCTCAAATCCTGTCTTGTCAAATATTTGTGCATCCATTGTGATGAATCTGCATTAAGACTAACCCAAAAGCAGCCTGTCCAGCTTTCAGCTTTCCTGCTCACTACATAGCTATGCAGAACCTTGCACTGTCACAAGGAGAGATGGAGGCAGGGCAGCAGTGTTTCTCTGTCTTATGCTGTCTCCAGATATTTGTATGAAGTTTAACAAAGACAAGTGCAGATTCTGTACCTGGGATGTGGCAACCCTGGATGTACATATAGACTAGGGAATGAGGTGCTGAAAAGCAGCATCATGGAAAGGGACCTGGGAGTCCCAGTCAATGGCAAGTTGAATGTGAGTCAGCAGTGCCCTGGCAGCCAGGAGGGCCAACCGTGTCCTGGGGTACATTAGGCACAACATCACCAGCCAGTCAAAGGAGGTCATTGTCCTGCTCTACTCTGTGCTGGGTGGCCTCACCTCAAGTCCTGTATGCAGTTTTGGGCACCACAATATCAGAAGGATATCAAACTATTAGAGAACATCCACAGGAGAGCTTCAAAGATGGTGAAGGGTCTCGAAGGGGAGTCGTATGATGAGCAGCTGAGGTCACTTGGCTTGTTCAGCCTGGAGAAGATGAGGCTGAGCGGCGTCATGGTTTAGGAATGGTACTCCCCAGTTAAGTGCTCCCACTGAAACCATGCGCCATTCACTACCCTCCGCCCCCAGTCTGCCTGCAGCAAGCTGCAGAGGAGAATCGGAGGCACAAAAGGTAAAGATCACAGGTTGAGATAAGAACAATTTACTGAAAACAGCAATGCGATAAGAAAACAAACAGTAATAGCAACAATACTAATGACAGAGGGTAAAAGAAATAATGATTCATACAGAAACCCGCTGGCAGTAGACAATACCCAACGGCCCCCTCCAGCACACTTATTTGACTAAAAGAGAATAATCTACAGGTCCTGGCCATGCTCCCTCCTGGATACTGCAAAAATTAACCTTTCCCTGGGCAGAACTAGGACAGCGGAGACCTCACAGCAGTTTACAGCTTCCTCACGAGGGGAAGCAAAGGGGCTGGCACTAATCTCTGCTCTTTAGTTATCAGTGACAGAACCAAAGGGAATGGCATGAAGCTGTGTCATGGGAGGTCTAGGCTGGATATTAGCAAAAGACTCTTCACTTGGATGGTGGTTGGGCCCTGGAGCAGGCTCCCCATGGGAGTGGTCACAGCCCCAAGCCTTCCAGAATTCAAGAAGTGTTTGGACAGCTCTGTCAGGTGCCTGGTGGGATTCTTGTGTCTGTCTTGTGAAGGGCTGGTAGTTGGACTTTGGTGATCCTTGTGGATCCCTTTCAACTCCCTCTCTGTATAGTGCTTTTATTGAAGCTTATGCTAGCTACTTTTTTAAAGCCAGAATACCACTAAAGCCAAAATATACGTGTATGTTTGTGACTATGAATATAGACAATATACATATGTGCTAATCTGTATTCAGTTATCACTAGAACATTTCTTTGTGTTATAACCAGCAGTTATTTTGGACTCACTGTCTAATCGCAGCTTTGATTTGGCCTTGATCTTTTTTTAGCTATGCATCTACACCATTTATATTCTGCACAGACATGGCCATGTTAAAGGACCATCCAAAGGTCAGGGGGTTGGCTATTAGCAGTTGGCTGCACTTTCATCAGCTAAAATCTATTACTGTACACATGGAAATCCCCAGCTTATCTATAGGCACTTGTTTGTCAAATTCTAGGAGGGTAAAATTTTAACAGGATCTCAGGAAGTTCATAAAAAGGACAGAATGTCAATTTCTGTTTACTTACTCAGCTGTGGGAACCCGAGCAATGGAAAATGAGGGATAGAAAAGTATCTGCTGAAGTGTGAGTATACCAATTGTGTTTGTCCAATAACTCTGTCACCTGGCCAGTGAAAAAAATGTGTGTGGCATCTTGAGGGAAGGCTGAGGACCATAAGTAGTTTGCAGAAAAACATGCTCAATCATGAAACAGAAAATTGTGAACCACGGAGTGCCAAACATTCAGGATAATTCTCTTAGAAACAGCAGCTGCAGTTACATCAGCTTTCCCCAGATTGTACTTATTTCACTTGTGTCATAATGAGAAGGAACAGTCTAATCAACTAGAGTAAGTCTAATCCAATAAGTGCTGCTTAGGTCATTGCTCTACAGGTTCTGGGTTAAACACTACCCTCATCCTGGGCTTCTCTCACTTGTGCAGAGGATTGCAAGCTGATCAGGAAAGCAAGATTTCCTTACCATTTGGTATTCTTATCTCAGTGTATGCTCTCTCTGCTATAGCTAATCCAGTTAGCTTGAGTTAATGGAAAGCACTTCTGGGGATTTTAGAGGAGTATTGCCTTTCCATGGAAGCAGTAGAGTAGATTGTTTGAAAATGTTGACATATTAAAGTAGTGAAGCCAGTTGCTAGCTGAGTTAAGGATCCACTACGTTTGTGAAGCATCTGGAGCACAAGTCTGATGAGGAGCAGCTGAGGGAGCTGGAGAGGTGTTTAGCCTGGAGAAAAGGAGGCTCAGGAGGGACCTTCTCGTTTACTACAACTACCTGAAAGGAGGTAGCCAGGTAGAGGTCAGTCTCTTCTCCCAGATAACAAGCAATAGGATGAGAGGAAATGGCCTCAGGTTGCACCAGGGGAGGTTTAGATTAGATATTAGGAAAAATTTCTTCGTAACAGGGGTTATCAATCATTGGAACAGGCTGCCCAGGGAAGTAGTGGAGTCACCATCTCTGAAGGTATTTAAAAGAGATGTAGGTGAGGCACTGAGGGACATGGTTCAGTGGTGGGCTTGGTAGTGCTGGGGGAACAGTTGGACTCAGTCAGTTGGTCTTAGAGGTCTTTTGTAACCAAAACAATTCTGTGATTCTACCTGCACAAGTGACAAGAATTCAGAGATTCCTCTAAACAAGCAAATTGGAAAGGGTGATAGTCTCAGAAAGGTATAAAATCATGTTGTGACACTGGTACAGTACACACCAAAATATAGTTCAACAGCCTCTACTCCATGAGTGAAAGCAAAGTTGTTGAGATCCTTCTTGTTTTGATGTCATAGGAAAAAAAAATACAATTGGGCAAAAATGACAAGTCTTCTAGATGGTGAGTTCTATTTTCTCTGAGGAGGTGAAGTCCAGGATCAGATAAGGGCTAGACAAACACCTCTTTTCAGTTTTCAGCTTGGTCGTATGGGAACTTTTTTCCAGTGCAGTGCACAGGACCCTGGAAATACCTGGAAATCCAAGCTGACTGCTATTGAAAGTTCGGCTGTTCTTATAGGGTGGGAAGAACTTATCAGTACCTATGTGGTTGTGGAAACTTGGAGAACACCAATCTGCAGAGTGAGGGAAATAAGAATTTTAGGCTGCAGTTAGAAAGCATAGGAAATAGTGAAACAGAGTGGCAGGCTCAGAATTGAATAGACTTCTGCAGAAATAGTATCCAAATGAAGTAATGAAGAATAGAATAAATAACAACTGTCTGCAGACTCCTGGAAACAAGCTACTACCACATCTGATTTGAATTTCTTTCAGCTCTGCAGACAATAAGCAGAAAAAAAATATAGCTGAAAAGGCAGGATTCTGAGGTCAAGACCGCTGGGCCACTGAGATCTGTAGTCTCCTCTCTTTACTATGTCATCTCTTGACTTAGATTCCCAATTTGGAATTTTCTAAGGATGGTCTAAACCAGTACTAGATTTTCAGGACAAATACAGAGGTTTTTCCAATTTTTAATGCTTTGTTTCTCTGCTTAAATAATTTTAAAGACCTTGTCCAAGTAACTACAAGCTTTGTTTCTCATATTGTCCCCATTATTATTTGGGGATTAAGTTAAGGGTTCTTAGTCATCTGAATATGCCTGTAGAGGAATCCATTCATTCTCCAGGACTTAGGTCAGTGGGAGTCTCCTGACCCAGGATCTGGTGAGCACTCTCCTTTTTGTTGCCAGCATGGAGTGAGACTCACAAGAATGACCTGGGAAACTTCTGTGTGTCCCATTATTTTTCTGGCTACTCTGTCAGCCCCATCTGTGCCTGGTTGTGAATCAAAATAATTCTAAAGACACCTTTGCAGCCCTGATTTCTGCACTGCCTTCCCAGCTGTAACTAAGAACCATAGCTCACAATATGTAATATGCTTATTCTTTCCTACATGATTCTTGAAGTGTTTAAAGAAATGCCAATGAATAAATGCTCTGCACTTCTGCAAAGTAGGAGATACTACACCACATTGCAGAAATAAGGGAATCATGCCATAGGGCCAAAAGCCATGGAATGGATTCATACCTAAAGTTGGGACTATGGCATGGGGCTTGTTTCCAGTCTTGCACACTACAACCCCAAAATGTGATCTCCTCTTTGAACAGTAGACACACACCCACTGCCTAAAAAAACCTGTTATGTTGAATGCTGTGCCATTGCTGTTTAGGTACCACATGTTATGATCCGGTTATTAAGATTATTAGAAATGCCTCTGCCAGAATTAAGGTGTAAATGAGACCAGATGCCAAAGTCAATAGTATGGGTTTTATTTAATGGTTCCTGTGAGGCAGAGAAAGAGAGATAAAAAGAAATAAGAAAAAGGAGGCAGGGGGAAAGAAAGAAAGTGACAGAGAGAGATTAAAATAGAAAATGTATCACCACTGTGAAACTCGGCGGTGTCCCGTTGGTTCTTCAGGTCTTCTCAGTGGTGAGGGTTCCGCAAAATATGGAGTCCAGTGAATTAATGCTTTGTCTTTTATAGTCCTGCTAATAATTTTCTCCCAACAAATTGCTCTTGATGGAAACACAGATAAATCACAAGAATTAATAAACTGATAATACAAGCAATTATAGAGTGGTTAAAAGTTTTGTTGGTTCCACACAGCTCCATCTCATCTGTTGGCAGGTTTCTATAAAAGATAAGTGAAAATTTGGCCTAATACAGGCTGGTTATTAAAAAGAAGGTTGGTATAATGCTTGAGTTTGAAATGCTGACGTTCATAAATGTGACTGATCCTAAGTGAAAAATGGTTATCACATCTCAGCTGCTTTCTGTGAGCCTTCTCCTGTAAATCTGAGGGCAGTTCCCCCAGTCTGGACTGGTTCCTTTGCCCTTCAGTGTGGAGGTGCCAGCATTCCTAGGAAAAGAAAACAACACAAACTTCCCTGGCAAGTTACTCGTTACTGGATCAAGTTATTTAACTTCATGAACTTGGTATCTCTCCGGCAGAGTTTTAACTTCTATTTCATAAAGTGCTTGCTGCACTGTTATTGTTGCTTGCCCCATCTTTTCAGGGGAGTCTTCTCTAATTAATTTCATGTTTGGAGGGAGTGAGACTACTTGTAAAAACTTGACAAGCACTGCCACTTGGTCTAGGTTTCTTTCAGGGTTTTTAGGAGGCTTCTGCTTCTCGCCCTTATCAATTCATGAGATAACACTTGCTCCGTTTACTCCAGTTTTAACTTTTTGCCATGTGGGAAGTGGACCCAGCTTCTTCGCATCCCACCACATTAATACTGACTGGATTTCAATCTCACCTGATTTATGGCCAGAGTTTGATATCTCAGTAGCCATACACGGCACCATTTTAGTAGCAGTTTGCTGATCCTGGTCAGTTTTAATTAAGGGTCAACATGCTACTTCCTCGTCATCAGATGTCAATGCAAACACTAGGTTTTCCTCTTTATCAGAAAAACAGACTGGCTTACTGTCTTTCAGTTCCTCCACTAGGCACAGTAAGTTTGAATTACAAGACCTTTTTTCAGAGAATATTATGGGTTCTATGTCATCCAGACCTTCCCATAAGATTCTCTGCCTCTCATGCACATTCCAAAGTTCCACCTGAAGCTTTTGGACGCGACCATGCTTGGCAGCAAGCAATGCCCAAGCAATGCCTTCACTTGCAGCCTTTTTCTCTTTTCCTCAGCTGTCTGAAAATACAATTCTTTCACTGAATCTAGTAAAGACAGTATTATTTCAGATTTCTGCGTAACCACTCCTTCATTATCCAAATTTTCTCCCGCCTCCTCCACCTCAGGGGCAGAAGGGTGATTAAGAAATTTTTCAATGAAGGACAAAAAAATATTTTCTTTACAGTGGCCACCCAGGACAGACATTTTCTCCAAAAGTTCCTACAGAAGGAACCATGCAACGTCCCTCAGAGGGGAGCTGAAGCAAAGTTTTCAAAAGTTCGAGTCTCTACGGAAGAGACCTCAACCTCCTCAACTCCCTCAGAGGGAGCTGCATCAGAATTACAAAGAGTTCCTACAGGAGGAAACCACACAAAACAACCACACAGCCCCCTCAGAGGAGACCATACTATTGTCAAAGGCACTTCAGGTCAGAGGAGGTTATCCTGCTTTTGCTGCACCAAAATAACGTTGTGATCCAGTTACTAAAATTATTAGAAATGCCTCTGCCCAAATTAAGGTGCAAATGAGACTAAATGCCGAAGTCAATAGTATGGGTTTTATTTAATGGTTACTGTGAGGCAGAGAAAGAGAGAAAGAAATAGGAAAAAGGAGATGGGGGAAGAGGCAGTTATCAAGGTATCATTTAAGCAGTGCAACACAGTTTACGTACAAGGAATAAGCAGAGAACATTTTCTAATAACTTCAGAAGAGGTAATTGTGAATGCACTAATGTTGTGGTAGGTACAATTAAAAAAAAGGTTAAAATCCTTGAAGTTTATTTAATAAGAAAATCACCCTGATGTACATCTAATCAAGAGAAACAAATGTTTGTACCATGCTGTAATGATACGCAAAGCTACTGAAACACTTGTTCACTCATATTTCAGTGAATTTGTTATTTGATCTGCGAATGCTTTGCATTCTACACAAGGAATGGGTGAAATGAGAATGAGGCTGAGGGAAGCTACAAGATATTACCAGACACTGGAGTTCCAAGGTGAAGGTGGCATGGTGGTGTTTGCTCAAAGGTTGGACTCAGTGATCTTGGAGACCTTTTCCAACCTTAATGATTCTGTGAACTGCACATCTATGACTCAGTAGTATTAGTAGTTTTCCCTGTTGGCTATCAGGCAGATTTAATTTCAAACCCTGTATTGGGGCTAAAATGCTTGAAACTGTAATCAAGCCGTAAAGAAATCTATGCCTTTTTTTGTCTTTTAAAGGATAATTGTCCAAACTGCTTTTTGTCATCCATATTGCTTATCTCACTAACTCTGCAGACTAGGTATTCATTGCTTATCAAAAATAAATTTTATCTGTGATGCATTTGGACTTCCTAATTTTTTTTTAACATAGTACAGTGAAATGAATGTCTAAATGTTTGTTATGCATTTTTATGGTCCAGGTTCTGAGTTATATTGACTAAAATATGGGCATCAAAGAGCACACTGAGGGGAGACCTCATCAGATTCTATAACTTCCTCATGAGGGTTACTGGAGGGGCAGGCACCAATCTCTTCTCTCTGATGACTGGGGAGAGGACCCGAGGGAACAGCATGAAGCTGTGTCAGGGAAGGTTTAGGCTGGATATTTGGAAAAGGTTCTTCACCCAGAGGATGGTTGAGAGCGATGGAAGAGGCTCCCCATGGAAATGGTTGTGGCACCAAGTCTGCCAGAGCTCAAGAAGCATTATCTAATAACTCAGAATATTCTGTGATTCACAAGAGATTCTCTGCTAATCATTCTCTTGTATGAAAATGGCCCAAAATATCTACTACAGCATTATGTCAGTTATTTTGATCCACTAACAGATATTCTTGTTGTCAGCCAAGTGGCAAAGAGATGGCAGAAGACATTAAACCAGAGACAGTATGTGGCAGCAAGCCATACCATCACTCTTACTTTGAACATCAGCACGCCGCAGCTTTAGGAAGGAGTCATGTATGTTCCCCAACACTGCAGAAACTCTGCAAGAGTATTTGTCTTGTTTGATCACTTACAAACACTTTGGATAAGTTGGCCCAGAAGACACCGCCTTTGCAGAAAGAAGTAGTTCAAGGCAGAGTAAGGTATAGAGTAAGGGGTAGATAATGTCCTGGTACAAATATTTAATTTTTTGCAGGAGTTGTAAGGGGACAGAGCCTGGAGTTCTGTGTGTCACTGCTGGGGGCGAGGGTAAGGCTTCCACTCATCATGCCAGGGATGCTATGTGGAGTAAGTGGGTCATGCTGATCAGATAGTGAGCTCAAATAGGAAATCCCAATCACCCCGGCAAACTCTCCCACAAGTGAAAATTTCAGACTACCATCAGGGGAGGATGAGGAGAAGTTGAGACATCTGAGCAGTCCCCATATAATCAGCTACCTGAAAATGAAAAGTGATGTGTTCTCTTCACTGGCGGTTCCTGCCATATCATAAGGATTACATTGAAAGAGTCATATGGAGTCCTATGCAGTGAATTGCAGAAGCTATTGAGGCACAAAGGTGGATCAAGTTAGGTTGCAGATCTGAAAGCTGTCCAGCTGGCTTTAGATATTGCTGAACAAGAGAAATGGCCAGCACTCAACATCTACACTGACTCGTAGATGGCAGTAAATGCTCTGTGGGAATGGCTAGACCAATGGAAAAAGACGGGCTGGCAGACCCATCTGGGCTGCTGGATTGTGGCAAGACATCACTGCCTTGATGCCTAGAGAAGTTGGCTGTAAAAGTACATTATGTAGGTGCCCACATAACCAAGAGTCAGGCTCCTGAAGAACATTTACACAACAGACAGGTGGATTGAGCTGTCAAGATTAAACTGACTCAGGTGGAACCGGACAGGCAGCATAAGGGTGAATTATTCTGGTTTAGTGAGCCCATGATGCCTCGGGTTATCAGGGAAGAGATGCACCACACAGATGGGCTTGTGATTGAGGGGTGAATGGACCCCATCTCCCAGGTTGTCTGTGAAACATGCACTGCAATCAAGCAGGCCAAATGGGTAAAGCCTTTGTGTTATGGTGGACAGTGATCAAATTATAAATATAGGGAGGCCTGACAGACTGATTACCTCACACTCCTGCAAACCCACCAAGGCAAGTGCTATGTGCTTATGATGGTGGAAGCAACCACCACCAGATGGCTGGAGACATACCCTGGAGACATTCCAGCACTGCAACACCGTCTTGGGCCTTGAAAAGCAAGTCCTGTGGCAACATGGCACCCCAGAAAGAATTGAGTCGAACAATGGGACTCATTTGAAAAATAGGTGTCACAGACACCTGGGGCAGACAGCACAGTATGGAGGAGGTATATCATATTCCCTATCATGCACCAGTTATGCCTCCAGGATAACTGAATTGTTAAAAACCACGTTGAAAGCAATGCGTGGTGGGGCCTACCAGTGGAGTTGGCCCTGCCCAATCCAAACCTCCATGCACCACAGAAGGGGATAAAGTCCCCATGGTGCATATGAGAAATGTGTTAGGGAAGACAGTTTGGATTAGTCCTGCCTCAAGCAAAGGCAAACCCATCAGTGGGAATGTTTTTGCTGAACGACCCAGGTACATTTGGCCGGTAATGCAGAGAGATGGGGAAACATGATGTGTACCTTAAGGGGGTTTGATTTTTTGAGTGACAAGGGTCTATAAGGTTGAATTGTATAATATTAATTGCTGAATGACACTGCCACTGTATGCCTTAACTACAACAAACAGTGAGTATGGACTGGTATACACCAGTTTTGAGCTCTTGATGCAGCTTGCACACCAGCCCTCCTGCCCTGGGAGACATCTAGGACAGATGCAACCCACAGTCATGGACTAAATGAACTCAAGAGACATCTTGGAGGAACAGCCATTTACTACGGAAATGATACCTGTGCAGGCACATGTGTGTACGTATATTAAAATACATATATATATATGTATATATATATTTATAGTTGGAAGGTGTAGGATCTGGGCATTATGTAGCTGGTATAGAATAAGGGGTGGATAATAACCTGGTTCCAGCCAGGACAGAGATAATTTTTTGCAGTAGCTGTGAGGTGGTGGAGCCTGGAGCTGTGTGGGCATGGCTGGGGGTTTATTCTATACCACCTCACATTTTAATCTTTCCCTTTTGAGCCTCCAATTCACCTCTCCAATCCACTGCAATGGGTAGGGGAGAGGAAAAGGTGGAGAGAGCAAGCAAGCAGTGTGTGGTTTTGGAGTCTCAGTGGGGGCACTAAGTTACGGAGTACCATTCTAGGCACAACAATGGTGCAAGATTATACTGTTGTGATCCAGTTCTACTCAAGTTGTCTTCAAAGACTGTGTGACATGAGAAGGACCAGCTCTGGTGAGACCCCACCTGGAGTGCTGCATCCAGCTCTGGGGTTCACAGTACAGGAGGAACATTGGAGACCACCAAGATGATCGGAGCGATGGAACACCTCGATATAAGGAAAGTCTGAGAGAATTGGGTTAGTTCAGCCTGCAAAAGAGAAGGCTTAGGGGTGACCTAATTGCAGCTTTATAGTACTTGAAGGGAGCCTACAGGGAAGATGGAGAGAGACTATTTACAAGGGCATGGCATGACAGAACAAGGGGGAATGGCTTCAAACTGAAAGTAAGTAGGTTTACATTAGGTATTAGGAGAAAATTCTTTACTGTGAGGGTAGTCAGTCACTGGCACAGGTGGTCTAGAGAAGCTGTGGCTGCCCCGTCCCTGGAAGTGTTCCAAGGCCAGGTTGGATGGAGCTCTGAGCAACCTGGTCTAGTGAAAGGTGTCCTTGTCCAGGGCCTGGATTGGAAGCAGATGATCTTCAGTGTCCCTTCCAACCCAGGCCATTCTATGATTCTATGAATTTCTCAAATGTGCCCACTGAGGGGCAGCATTGAAGAGCAGGTCTCTGTAAACAGCTATTTCTAGTCATACTACTGAGTAGGTGTAAGGAAGGAACTAACAAATTAGTGTTTATTCTCGGTTGACTGGAGTTACTGGTTTTCAAAGGTAACTCATATATTTGAGAGTATTACTGCCAATCTGTCAAACCCTTTGTAAGCTGACATGTTTCAGTTTGAAGGATAAAACCATTGGAATTCTTCCCTGTGGAGTACTCAAAATCATACCAAAAAAAGGTGGCCATTTTGTTAATTTTGGGGTGTTTTCTTGGTGGGAAACTGATGGCAGAGCCTATATGCATTTCTTTATTGTAAGAAAGATCAGTATCATGTTGCCTCTAGAAGCAATACAAAAGTCTGAGGGTCTGAAAACAATCAGAGCATTTTATTAGTGAATTACATCTCCGCATGAAAATTGATATGTTAGTCCCTGACCTAACATCAGTGAGGTTTGAATAAAGGGGTATAGTGAAAGGGAAGAGAGAAATTAAAGAGGAAGAGGAAGAGAGAGAGAGAGAGAGAGAGAGAGAGAGAGAGAGAGAGAGAGAGAGAGAGAGAGAGAGAGAGAGAGAGAGAGAGAGAGAGAGAGAGAGAGAGAGAGAGAGAGAGAGAGAGAGAGAGAGAGAGAGAAAGAAAGAAAGAAAGAAAAGAAAGAAAGGAAGAAAGGAAGGAAGGAAGAAAGGAAGGAAGTCTCACTTTGGACCACTATTTATAGGGCCCTTAAAGAGTGGGCTTTAGTACTCGTTAGCCCCTTATAGTTGACAGCTCAAAGGACCTCACTTTGGATTGCTGTTTATAGGGCCTTTAGTCATAATAATTTTTCATCCTGGCTGCAGTTCAGGTCAGTAATTTTCTTTGAAGGTTCAGCAACAAAAATATTATTCTGCTTAGGTTACTATTCAGGCAAGAAAAATAAATTTCCTAGGCTGTTTGTTAAAAAAACAGGTGCTCATTAGACACCACGAGTTCCTGGGAACAGACAGTATTTCTGATAATCTCAAGAGAGGCTTAGCCCAGGTGTGGTTTGTCAAGGCCAAGGCCTAATGAGCATTGGATCATAACGCAGCCTGGGCAGGGAGATGCACCACCACAACCCATCCTGTGACTAAAGTCAGCTTCTCAGAGCCTCTAGGGTGGGTGACTTAACATGGGAGTATTCTGGAGTATTGATATCACTGGCTTAGTCCTGTACATTAGATCATAAGAGGAAGAGTGTGGAATTAATAATGACAGGTAGTGCTTAGTCTTTCACTTGCAGTCTGCTACAGGGACATGGGTGATCATTTAGGGAGAACAAAGTTCAAGGGCTCTTTTCCTCCCCTCTGAAAAAGCAGCAATTTACTGCCCTTACCCCACTTTGTCTTGTGAGTGTCCCAGTAGAAAATTGGTAGTCTTTTTTTTTCTGGGCAGGAGTTGTCCCTGGGTAAGATAGTCTTTGAAATTGCCTTGTCTAATTTATCTGCCAGAGCAAAGTATTTGCTTATTTTTTTTTCCCTAGTGTGCCTTTATTAAAATATAATATCTTTAGGTTTATAAAAATATAATGCCTTTCATTGGAATAATCAATTTTGGCTGAATTTGTGTTCATGAGGGAATTTGGTGTAAGCATCCATCATTACAGACCATATCAAAGAGGCACAAGGGTTCCAAACTGACTATAAATGGGGAGGCAGGTCATAAGACTGACAATTTTTTACTTTGTTACCATATGATTTCGTGTTTAATGTAGTTTATTCTATAGAACAAGATAAATTCACATACACACCTGTCATTGTATGATAGTCACATGCCTGATACATCTAGCACACCACTCTTGCTGTAATATCTGCAATATCATAAGCGTTCTCTTCAGAGAGGGAGGGGAGATCATAAAGACATAGAATGGTTAGTGTTGGAAGGGACCTTTAAGATAATCTAGTTCCAATGCCGCTCCCATGGGCAGGGACACCTTCCACTAGACCAGGTTGCTCCGAGCCCTGTCCAGCCTGGACTTGGATGCTTCCAGGGACGAGGCAGCCACAGCTTCCTGGGCAACCTGTGCTGGTGCCTCACCACCCTCACAGGGAAGAATTTCTATGATCCAATCTAAACATACCTTTTCTCAGTGTGAAACCATTCCCCCTTGTCCAGTCATTCCATGCTCTTGTCCAAAATCCCTCTCCATCTCTCTTGGAGCCTCCTGAGGCACTGGAAAGGGCTCTAAGCCTTCTCTTGTCTAGGCTGAACAACCCCAGCTCTCTCCGCCTGTCTTTATAACAGAGATGCTCCAGTCTTCGGAGCATCTTCACGGCCTCCCCTGGACTTACTCCAGCAGCTCCATATCCTTCTACTGTTGGGGTTCCCAGAGCTGTACACAGGTGGGGTTTCAAGAGAGCAGAGAAGGTGGGGAGACTCACCTCCCTCAACCTGCTGGTCACATTCCTTTTGATGTAGCCCAGGATACAGTTGGCTCTCTGAGGTCCAAGTGCAGCTATATATCTAGAGGAGGTGTGACAAATGGACTATTATGAGATGAATTTACTAATTAATTTTTTCTACTGATAAATAATCTACCATTTATTGTTTCTATACTTCTTCTCTATGTTTGTAGCTGGCAGTATTTATTACCTAAGGCAGTTTCAGTGCTGAATCAGTAGTGAGGATTCAAGTATTGCCGGAATACCAGATGCTGCTTGGGATTTTGCCACATTCTTCTGCGTGCTGATTTCTTCCTTAGAGCAGCAAAGCTTCATGAAAGACTGTGTTGATTTGAAAGTCTTACATATGTATCCATGAAAGCATGATGACTCAGCCATCATCAAGTGGGAATGTCTTGTAGTATCCTCTTCAGGTAAGTTCTTAAGTAAGGAAAGCTTAAGGAACGGTGAGTCCAGATGAAGCGGAGTGATTGCTACACTTTTACACAGATATGAGAGAACTATCTTTCTCTTCTAGGACAGTTGAATGTGGTGGTTTAGTGGCACAATTGGTAAGCAAAATTGATGACTTTTTTATTTAGTGAGGGTGTTTCCAGTTAGCCAGTGCTAGCCAATGCTGGCTTTGAACATGTAGCCGCTGACCTCCCAGAGAATTCCTGCACACTATCCGTGTTGTCCTTCACCATTCCCCGTTGAGATGACCCACCATTGTTCTTCCCATAATTAGTTTATAAAGGTTATTTCCATCTCTATGCTAATGTGAATGAAGTGTGTAAGTTTGCACGTGTTGATTTCTGGCAATAGTGAAGCTTTTCCAGTAGTATTTCTAACTTCAGCTTTCATCTTGTTTCCTATGCAGAGTTACGCAAGGATCTTTAGCAGGATAATATCTCAAAGGCTTCAGCTTTCTTTCTCTCAGCAGAATTAGCATTTTACAATTTCTATCTGGAGTTTGCTGTGGAAGTGAAGTTTTGCACCAGTCAGGTTTTGAAACAATTCAAGATGTAGTTATTTCCAGATGATCTTAAGGCAGATGTAAAAATTGTCAGTTCAGCTCCTGTAAATACACGTTACCTTGACTGAGCCAATTCTTTAATTTCTCTGTAACAATGTCCTTCATTAGGCCTGTATGGTCATATACAAGTGAATTCACCTATTGGATATCAATTTGCCATTAATTATAAAGTTACTTATGTGCTATTTTGTAACTCAGTGCTCAATGTGTGTTTCATGCTGGCATTAATGATTTAGTTTAATCTGATAGAGTTCAGCCATTTATGAGAGTAGAGCTTGGGGGAAAGTACATTATTTTGTCTGTGTTAAAATGCTACCTAGGCAAGGAGACTGGACGTAATACCAAAGAACACTAATTAAATGCTCTGTTGGTTGCTCCAGTTGTCAGGACTTGGGATTTTGGGTTGTGAGTGATTTTGTTCTGTGTGCAGTTTCAGGCAATACATTTTTTTTTTTAATTTCTTCTTGGAACATCTTCCATATGCTATAATATTTAAAGTGTATTTTAAAACAGTGGCTGGCAATCTGTGAAACACCGTTTTAGCATGAATGAGGTCATATGCTACTAAAATACTACTTATACTAGGAAACGGAGATGAATTGAAAGTAGCACAGCTAAAAAAGTGAAGGCAACAGGTGTTTTATTAGATTGCAGGTATTGGCTTTTTTTAACATCTGTAGAATAACTGATACTTCATCCTAAAACTTGCTGCAAATTTGTATGTTTCCACTACTGAATATCAGTAACTCCCAGTATTCCTAATTTAGGATATGTTCCCTTAAGGTGTTTTTGGCTAATAAAACATGATATCCTCTTCTAGCACATCACCAGTTTCATAATGTGATGCGGGAGTAAAAGAATTTTGCATGGAGACCAGGCATCTGATGACTAAGAGTATACTGAAAAGGAAACAGGGCAGGCTGTGCTCCTGCAAAAAAAAGAAGCAAACCCTGGAGATATCAGCATTCTGTAATTTTCACAGAGATGACTATAAGGTGTACGTGCAGCCTGTCAGAAAGAAGTATTTTTTCTGTTGCAAGAAATGGGAGAGTAATTTGGTGTACATATTTTAATCACCTATTTAATAAGTAAGAGAAGCAGGATTTATCTCTACCCAAAATTGACGATGCCTTTGACTATTATTTGAGCAAGTCAAGGAAGTGAAACATCCCAGACTTTAATTTCCCCATTGTTTAAAATTGAGATCTTCCCTAGTGTATTCTTATAAAGTAATTTAAACAACCTTTTATAATGTGCCGTTTAAATCCGTGTTGTTGGGAGTTTTAGCACAATCACCCCAATAATAAATAAATGCTAGAGCAATGACAGTCAAATCATTCATCCTGATGCTTCAAATTTGATGTTCTGTATGCAGAATGCTATAATATTCTCACATTTTAAAAGTATGCCACCTTCCATAAAGTAGTAGTTTCAGGTGACTAATCATTGCATAAACCTGATATTTAAATGCAAATCAGGGGCCTTTTTTTTGGTGCAGTTTTGGATCTTAGCCCATGAGTCACAGTTTTCAGAAGCAGCAAACTCCACAGAAAAGTGTAACTGTGTCATTTCTGGGCTCCTCAGTACAAGAAAGACAAGGAGCTACTAGAGAAGGTCCAGCAGAGATCACAAAGATCATGAGGGGTCTGGAGATCTCTCTTATAAGAAGATACTGTTCAGTCTAGAGAAGACTGAGAGGGGATCTCATTAAAGCATATAAATATCTCCAAAGTGGGTGCCAAGAGGATGGTGCCACACTCTTCAGTGGTTCCCAGCAACAGGACAAGGAGCAATGACCATAAACACGACAAGTTCCACCTCAACACGAGGAAGAACTTTATGTTGAGGGTGGCGGAGCACTGGAACAGGCTGCCCAGGGAGATCACGGATTCTCCCTCTCTGGAGACATTCAAAACCCACCTGGAAACATTCCTGTGTCACCCTGCTCCAGGTGACACTGCCTGGGCAGGGGGCTTGGACTGGATGATCTCCAGAGATGCCTTCCAACCCTAACAATTCTGTGATTCCTTGATTTTGTGAAAAATGCAGACATAACTAGAAACAGTGAGATTTAAAAAATGTGGATACAAAACATTAAACAATGTACACAATTAGCAAATGCACGTGCTATTTAAACTAAGTGCAACTGAAGTGACAGTCTGGAAACTGGAGTGGCAGAACCATCTGGAAAAAACATCCCTGGGCTATTCAGGCATCGTGTCTGTTCAAGACCCTTGCTGTCATGGCTGTTGAAAATTTTGCCTGTTTTAAGATTTTATGTAGAGAGCCTTTCTTAGGCTTTACTGTAATGGCGTGTAATGAGGGCACTGGTACCATCCAAATACCATCTGTCCCATACAAAACAGAAGAGTATCTTATGATTTAGGGGAAACCCTGGCTCCATGGAAACTGGGGCAGAATATTTCTAGTTACTCCACTGGAGACAGGATTTTCTGTGTCTTCAAACAAATACTTTCACACTTGCTGGATGTGGAGCTGGAGATCAGTACCAGTTGCTGACTGTATTGAGTGTAGAATGTTATTTGCAATAATGGTTGTGACCAGAGACAAATCTGTCTTCCACTTCTTCCAAAGCAAACATATAGGGAAGAATCCTCATTCTTTTCAAAAACCCATTAAGAGAAGAGAAAATGGTCAGTGTAGTCAGAGGCTCAGTCCCATTTTCCACCAGCTCTTTGGGCCAGAGCCCGTAGTCTGCTCTGAAATCACACTATGGATAAAGACAGCCTCAGGAGATACCTAACTAATCGTGTAGCTATCTGATACCGTCCCTGGTCATTGCTGGGAGAAAGGCAGTGTGGGTAGGATATTTTTGCAGTTTAGTAATTTTGAAGTATAAAAAAGGTCTTTTGAGGCCACAAGGGCAACTGTGGCTTCCAGAGTTTTGCCCTGATGAGATCAATCATGGACTAGGGCCAGAAGGTGAGAGGGTGAGGAAGGACTTCAGACACTCTTTATTTGTCCTGCAACCTCTCTATATCTCATAGCTGAGCCAAGAGAATCTAGGAATGTGTCTGCACAGATCTGGGTTAGATAAACTCTTTCCATTTGGAATTTCAAGATGTGAAATACGTTTTGATCTACAAAAGAAGGAGAATTCCCTTTTCAAGATATTCTGTATAATCATTCTGTAATTGTTCTCCATTTTTCTCCATTTGTTCTAATGACAGTGATAACAGTCAATCGAAGTCATGTAGGCAGTACAAGTGCGTGACAGAGTACATGTGCAAGACAGGGATTAAACATTTATTTTCTGGCAATAGGAAATTAAAGTTTAAGCTGAAGAAATTAATCTATTGTGATATTTCAAGGTTTATCTGTTAATTGCTTGCCAGTGGTTTCAAAATTGAAAACAAGCTATCCAAAATCACCCTAGGAAATCCTCTGAGTTCAGTCAAATCTCTGATTGAGTCAGCTTCAGTTATTACTGCCATCCCCATCTGATCTATAAATACATCTGCTTTTACAGCCTACACATTCTGAGATTTGCCCATTGCCTCCTCAGAAGAGCAGGGCTAGCGTCTGCTATTAAACAAGCCTGGCTTGGCAAAAGCCAACAAAAACCTAGCCTAAGAGGCCAACTCCATCCGTTGTTGTCAGCTTTGATAGTCTCTGCTATCATTTGAAAGTGCACTTGCAGCCAGTCCAAGTTGGTAGTGTCAGCCCAAGCTGATTGGAGCTGCAGACATTTTTGCTGACTGGAGTCATACTATCTTTGCCAGTTTGCTGGAATAGACACAGACACTGATTGGGTCATGCTGAAAACATTCCTGTCCTATGAAGCAAGTCTGTTTGTATTTCAGGTTTGCCAGGACTAATGAATTAAAAATCTTGAGCTCACCACAGCTTGCTGCTTAATAATGCCTGTGACAGAAGGATTTTTTCCTCCCTGAAGCGTGACAGCATCATAATCCCTTGTCACTGGCAAGGAGAGGAAGGAAAAGCAGAATTGTGGAGAAAAGCGGAAAAGGGTGATCTTTTGGGACAGCAAAGCCTATGGGAAGTGCAGGTAGCAGCATGTTGCCCTGACAGCTGTCTCAGCTTCTCAGACCTTGTCAGTTCGTTGCTATGCAGCAGGTGCAGCCTTTTCTTTTATTGAAGCTTTACTCCATAAAGGCAACGACAAGCCAAGGCAGTGGCTGGCCCTGGATTATACAAGTGCAGACACTCCGCTAAGTGAGGTAAGGCAACAGGTGTGAAAAAATTCAATAGAGCTGTAACAGCATTTAATCTGAGTTCTGCTGCAGATTTTTTACAGAGGAACAGCAGCCAGCTCTACAGGCAATTGTTGGGAAGAAAAGAGCTGCTCATTAAATCTCATTAAATTCCAGGTTGCCCACTCACCCTCATCTCTGTCTACAGCGATATTGTTCGTTATGCATGGAGAAAGCAGGTGGGGAACTGGGGGCAGCCGATCTGAATGTTTCCTGAGATCACCTTGTTTGCACACAGGCTTCTTCCATCCCTCTCTGTTCTCTGTGACTGCTTTTTGTGATGAAGAGCTTGAGGATTCGGCACAAAAAGAAGTGAAGGGATAAATTCAATATTATAAAAAAAATGGATAACAGGGTAATTGCTGCGTATAAAGATGAGATTTCTTTTTCAGGATTAGAATAAAATGAAAACACTCTTTTTGGGTTTTGATAGAATTCACCATTTCTTACTAAAAGGGTATTGATTTTTGCTCTCACATTAAAAGAATTATTAAAAGAGGTAATTTAAAAGCATTGCACACCACAGAGTATGGGACTGGGATAAAACAACAGACTTACAGCAATATTGTTATGGCAACTTTAAAACCTCTAGCAGAATGCTTCATTTTAATTTCTTAGGTTATGATGGGAAATGTTAAGTTTACTCTTGTGTGGAAGACCACTTGAGATAGTCAGTCTTGAGATAGTCAGGGGAAAGTGTACCAACAGCCTTGTTTTAAGGATGTGCTTATCACTTAAAATCTCTTCATTTTGTGGTTGTTTTTTTTTTTTTACCTTGTATTTGGAAGTATGAAAGGGAAATATGATAAAGAATTTTGCATTAGTAATTCTGTTGCTTTTTTTAAAACAATGAGGTGTATCAGATATTTCTTAGGAAGTGAGTGTGGGGAAGCGAGGGAGAGATCAATAATGCTCAGAAGGTAAAAGTTATTCAGTCTGATGCAACACACTTCAAAATAAAGTATTTCAGTTGACTCCGAGAGTCTTTTGCTGAGTCCAAAAACATACATGGCTGCAATTATTTGAATTTTCTATGTCTCTGCTCCATAGATACCAGTTTGGTTTTTGTATGTCTTGAATATTAGTATGGGAAAATTAAGAACAATTTCTGGTATCCTTTGCGTATTAGCAGAAAGAGACCCTCAGCTTCAATAAGATTCATTTGAATTAAGGATTTTAGATTATTTGTTGTTATTTTAAGAAAAGATTATGCACTTCAGGTAACAAGTAACCATATCACTCTGCTGGGTAAATATCAAAACAGACAAAGCAAATAAACGAGAAATGCTGAAATTAATGGACACAATGCAAATTTGATCCTATTCCACTGATTGCATAGGGAAGTGTTTGATTCACTTGTGCACCACCAAGGAAGACTGAAATATTGTTCTGTTCTATTGACCTTTTGAGACTGCCAAATAATTCAGTGTAAATTAAATGAGTTGATAGGATTTCCCTGCAATACAATAAGCACTTTACTGAAAAACTGCAAGACTATTGGCTTAGGAAACAAGCTTTTGTTTTCACTTGCTAAATGCTTTGTTGTCTGCTGATAATGAATTAGTACATTCATTGTATTTTTCTGATGAACTTGGTTTCTAATTGACTAAGAAGTTTTTATGGTAATTTAAAAGCTACTCTCATAATTGTCCACATAGTTGGCATGAATACAATGTGCACTGGATAGCAGTCCAGAGTCCTAAAATAATTTCTTTATGGACAGATCTTTTGCATGCATGAAGTCCCACTGACTTCATGTTCTCCACACATGGAGCTAATCAGAAGAGTAATATCTTTGAATTTTAGAAGCTTCGTGCTAGATAATCAAGGATATTGCTTGTGTTCAGCTATTCAACAGTTTAACCAAAACTGTTCATCCAAAAGGTTAAATATACAAAGTAGAGATCCGAGTACAACTCTTTAGTGTACAGAAATGTTTTAATTACACCATTAGAGATCAATGGTAGCTAATTCTTTTGTTGCTCAACAATTCTTCAGCGCCAAGTTTGAAATGAACTAGCTGTTTTCTTAATGGACAGGGTTTCTTCTCAGTAAAACCACCTTTTGTAATTGATGGTCTCAGAAGAAAGACGGAAGACGGAATAAGGTCCCGATCCGGGAGCCAAACCCATGCAGACAGACCCCTACATCTGCACAGACTTCCACTGAAAAATCACCACCAAGGTTTGGAGACCCCGTAACTTTCTGGCCATTAAATGTGCAGCTATCAGGCACAGCTGGACTGGGGGAGTAATGGGTGGAAGGTAGAAGGATGGGTGCCTCCTCATTGACACCATGTGGAGTGGTGTGCGCATTTCCAATCACAAGGCGGGCTTGGGGTCATGTTACTCTCAACTCCCCACCCCTTCTTCCTTCTTCACCTTCAGAACCAGGCAGCATTGCCACAAGTCAAGGCTTGCTGAAGGGGCAATGGCGGGGAGGAAGCAGGTGAGGAGAGGGGTAGCTTCCTTTGCCATCATTCTTTCTAATCTATAAATATCAAAAATAAAGGCAGTCTGTGCACTGAATTTCATTTAATTCCTTTTTAAATGGGAAAGTGAAATGGTGCTCCCTTGACTTTGATTCTAAACGTTGCTTAGCTGGAATGGGAAAGGTAGCTGTGAGTGCATGAAAAGCATTAAAACTCATATATTGAATGATGTCACATGCTCTGTAATAAATATATTGTTTGTATTATTGCAGCTGGAACAAACAAGTAAAAGCATTGACTCAAGTGCCCACATGATCACTACCGCCAGGGTACCTGCTGATAAGCCAGTACGAATTGCCTTCAGCCTGAGTGACTCCCCAGGTACAGTTTAATTTATGGAGTAAACCACAATGAAATAGTTGCTTTTAAATTTTACGTATACTTAGCAGAGTTTACAATATCAAACATAGTCCACTATAACGGGTGGACTCTTTTCCTGAGTGGCAGCTGTGATCAGTTTTCCTGTCTGATAAACCTTGAATGTTTCCATTAACAATTTCATTAGACTAAATCCACTAGATTGACAGTTTAGATCTTAGCTTTCTTTCAGTGGTTTGTGGGGTGTACTTAGGACTGTAATTAACTATCAAATTTACCTGCATGTGCAGTATATCTGATTTTATGAAACTGTAAAACAGGAAAAGTAAAAGGACAAATTTGGATGAGCCTAGACCAGGAAGGGACTTTTTTTTAGCAGGAAGGTTTAAAAGTGCCACATGTGCCCAGCTTGGTGAAAGGTTTCAGGAAATGCATACCCCACATGGCATCTCCGAGAAAGCAGCAGAAATTTCATTGATGTTTATACTGTCAGCTAGTGCTGATGGAGCATTAATTTCCCCAAACATACCCTGTACATACATGGACCCTTTGGCCTTTGGAATAGATGAATATTATTAGGTTGCACCTTCAATATTATTAAGATCCAGAGAGCTGTTGCCAAACAATGAAAGTCCGAATGAAATAAATCAAAAAAGAAGCTGAAAAGCGTCCCAAAAAAGTTGGCTGTTGCTTTTGCTAAAAGTGCCTGGAGTCAGGGTTAGGATGTGTTTATGGATCTCTGATAAGGATAACTAAAACCCACTGCTGTTGCATGTTTTATGGGACTGTATACATTGTGGGATAACATGTGAGGTTGCTTCCTGAGCTTTGTGTGAACAGGATCTCAGCTTGAATACACTTTTCTCTTGTAAAAAATATTTTAGAATATGCATTATCTTTCCTAGCTAATTTTTGTGTAATGCTAATTTTCAGCTACAATACTGAAATACAATCTCATTCCCTAGGCAAGGGAATTAAAAAACAAACATCTTCATCTGTTATTGAACCCAACTCTCAGTTCATAAAGATGAGTGACACAGAAAGACTGGGACAAGGAATATAAAAAAATACATGTGATTATATATGTACCCTTTTAATTAATTAAAATAATTTGGTAATTACATTTTAATTACAGAAAGCAGTAAAGAATCATTCTCATCTCTCAAGATACAGTCATGCGGTAAATCTCAGACAGGAATTATGGCAATGATAGGTCTTGAAGAGAGATGTAACTTATGGAAAAAGGATGCTTATGTGAGACACTGAAAACAAGACAGGGAAGGCTGAAACCATGGGAAAATCAAAGACAGCAGACTGGTTTGTGACAAGAGATGACAACAGGAAATTACAAGGTTGTGAATAGCTTGGAAGAAGGGGATATGAAAGGCAGGAAGCCTAACTTCCTTAGCATTGCCTCATGTTTTATTTTTTACTTTTTTATCCTGCTAATAACTCCAACCTCTCTCATAATGTTTAGGAAAATAAACCCAGTTAGAGAAAGGTAATCTTTTTCTGCCACATATTGTTAAACTGTTTCATAATTTTGAATCCTTTATTGTATATATGCAAGTGTTCCTGCAGTATGCAACCCAGAATCTTCATGAGTGCTGGTAAAAGAAAATAGCAACCCGTAGAGTGAATGCCGTGTTCCCCTCTGCATCACATGCCTGTGAGGGCTACCAGGAGGCCTAAATCAACATATTGTTTTACCATGTCACAAGTTTCAAGAGTTATTATGTTTGAAATATTTAAAGAAGGCAAAGGAAGTAAGCTTTTAACAGGTATGAAAATTTCTAGCAGAGTCCAGTTGAATCAAGAGAGTCAAAACAAGTATTTAAAACTTTTTTTTTAAGATGAGCTGCAAAAGCCTTCAACAGATAGACTTTTAGGTATTCCACAGTAGGAAGAGGGTTTTTTCTTACTTTTTTATATTTCTTTAATCATGTTTTTTCCTTGACAAGGATATTTGTTTTCAGTTTAAACAGGAGTTGCCTGCTGTAAGTGTGGTAGTAAAGCATCAGCTGAGGTTCATGCACTGCTAGGCATGAGCAGCAAATTCTTCATCAGGGCTAAGTGGTCAGGAAATTGGTCTGGCTTAAGCTTTTCCTTAAATTCTACCTCACTTGAAAGGCACAATGACACATTTCACCAAAAAAGGCTGCATTCTCCTTCCGGGGCTGTACAATTGCTTACTAGGAGGAACCGGCAGCATAACTGGATATAAAAAGGGGAAATGGAATGTTTCTTCTGGGTGGCAATTATCTCACTGGCTAGGATTGTAACCAAGCACTGGGTGTGAGAAGCAGTGAAAGGAGAAACTGCTCTCAACTCATGAGAAGAAATTACTTTGTGTTAACTGACCTACAAGACTGGGGCTGGCTTATCCCGAGTGTACAAGAAATAATTCAATTGTGCTGTATTATTTGTCAGTCAGCCTGATGACTGAAATCCTGGCCAGCTTTGTACTGTATTTTTAATGTGAAAGCAGGGTAACCGGTTCCTTAAAAGTCTTAGGAGCAGCCCATCAGTGGGTGCTATATAAGACAGTTTTATCGTGTATGTCTTATTCCTGTATATATAGACCTCTATGTTTGGCTCTTTCACTCAAGCTCACTAACATAGGTTTCCCACCATATTGCACCAGTTTTGACTTAAGGTACTGTTTTAAATTAATGAATTGGAAACATGTTATTCCAGCCCATCTTACATCACTTGGAAACTAATGCAATTTGAACTAAATATGGTGTTCCAAGATTTAAATAAGTGTTCCAAAGTCAAAAATTTGTTGTGGTTTGTCAATATCAACTTCATTTAACCAGTGAAAGTCAATATGTCCTAATCTTTATCAATCTTACTTATGAATATATTAAGATGCAATGATTATAAGAGGAACTTCATGAAATTTAGGCAAGGGGATTTGTTTTGTACAATACTTCAAAGGGAAGGTTTATAGGTAAACATTTCTTCACCTTGCCTCCTAGAATGAAAGCCTGAGTCTAGTTGAAAAGTTCTGCTCATGACATATGGTGTTATATGACTGGTTTTGAAATGATTAGTGAGCTCTTTTATTTGGAAGTAGTCTACCTCTGATAGAACATTCCAGAAAAATCATTGACAAAAAAGACAAAACATAAATTTTCTAATGAACCCGACAGACAGTGAAACAGTATAATATCTTTGCAAGCATAGCAAAATTACTTATTTTACTCCTCTTTATGCTCATTATCCCAGTGATCACAAAGAACTTTTTGCTTTTCTAGTTGATCATGCAAAACTGTTTTGCAATGGTTGCTCCTTCAAAAGCAACCTTCAAATCCCTACTCCATCCTTATTTTGGTTTTAATGGCAACAGAGGCTTTCCAGCACACTGATCGAAAACCAGTAAGGGTTGCTAAAAATATATGGCTAAAATTTACAAAGCTAGTTTTCTAAAACTACTCCCAATTTACAAGGAAGTGATTTGGTCTTTGGGGAATTAGATAGGAACTCATGTGAGATACCCTCAAAAGGAGATTCATCTGAGGATGCTTATGCTTCAGTGAAGGTATATGGAGTAGAAGGATTTTGCTGTTATCTCTTCTGTTATGGACTGTTCCTATTTTTGGGAGTCCATAACTCTTATTATTGAGCAAGACTTCACATCCTATTCCTGGGTGAGGCAGTGACCATTCCCCACTATTTTACGAGTGAGGTAACTGCGAGGTTTTGTAAGGTCGTGTCAGGCAGGGCTGTGAATATAAGCCCTGGAGCTTCACGCAGCAGTGCCAAGTTGCAGTCACTTAGCCACACAGCCTTCCAGGACGAATTTGATGAGTTGTCTGTCAGTATACAGGGCCAGAGCTGCTGGATCTCACTGTCCTCCCAGGGTCAAGAATGGACCCTGGCACACAGTTTGCCGGTGTTGCCCCACTGCAAGTTGTGGTGCTTGCAGTTGAGTTTGAGTACTTTTCCTGTGTTAGGGCTGATCCACTTACAGGATAACAACCTACTTATGTTACCAATTTAATTCTTTAATTTAGGAGCAAGAAATCTGAATACGTGTAGGAGAAAAAAAATAGTACCTGATTGTATAATTAAATACTGGATCATAACTCAGTTACTCAAGGAAACAGAGCTGTGATTGGCATTTCCTAAGATTCGAGTGCTTGATTTAGCAGCCTTAATGTGCTTTCAACGCATTTAAATTTTTCTATTCTATTTCTGTCTATCTTTATGAAGATCATAGAGAAACTAATTTGCAACTTTATACTGCAAGTAAATCAGATGTTCTTCTTAAAGGATTTATTGCCTGTAGCCCACAGTTTAGCTAAATGGAGCAACCATATAGTAAGAGACTTGGATATTACACTTCATTGTACCAGATACTGTGTCAGTTAGACAGTGACACGTGAAGGATTTCTCTTATTTGCCTGCATGATGGAGGTCTGGGATATTGGAATCTCCAGGAGGCCAGAACATCTTTAAATCAGTGAAGCTTTCCAGGAATCAAGATTCATTCTCAAATCTGCAACATTAGCATACATCAGAGGAATGCCTCGGGACACAAGTACATCAGTAGTAAGCCTTTTATATAAAGACAATCCATCCTGATAGAGTTCAGATGCTCTCTGTTATAATGACAATTTTCAGCAACAAGCAAAGCAAGCATATGAACCATGAAACAAACAGGAAAATCAAACTCTTTTGTGCAAATGAACCAAGTCTTTGGGTCAAAAAACCATCAAGTGTTCACCATGTAATCAGAGTACAGGTCTTTAGGGCACTTTCAAATATAGAACTTCAAAATTAGATTTGGGATCTACGGGAAATCAGGAAGTGTTACTCATTTAGAAACCATGTTATAGATACATTAACTTAGGTGGCTGTAATGAAGTCCCTGACATGATTCTTTTACATCACAAATCAGTGCTGTTGAGATTGCTGGGATGGCAATGGCATCCATATGTATGTTATTCTTACTTTCTCGTTTCCTTTTGACCAGGATCTTAACTCATTTTTGGGTGTAACAAGTTCTTCTGTTTGATTTTTTAAATATTTTTAATTTTTTAAAAAAATAGGTTTTTAACACCCGGCTTGAATTATAAATCCTTTTTCTTTGTGAGTTTTTTTATAGTGACCACAGGGGTGAGATGCTGTTTGTATTTGTTGAAGAATCAGCCTAGATATTTTCAGGGGTTTTTGGTTCAGAAAAGCCACTAACTTTATTGTAAAGGGGGTCTATGATTATATCAGTAATTCTTAATCTAAGCACTCATTAAAAATTGATAATGAATTGAGAAGAGGAGAGAGGTATTTCTGAAATTTGTTGTCTAGTTAAGGAGATGTAGAGTAGAAAATAACAAATACAGACAGATAAGAAGATAGTTCTAAGAGTGTTTTGATCTTCAGAATACTTTCATTGATATTTCAGACATTTCTTGTTTCTGATTTGCAGAGTCAATAAATTCCGAAGGCTAGAATTCTATGTAATTTTGCCTGGTCTTTTGCGTAACACGCAGTATTTCAGCTTGTAGGGACAATAGTGATTCTTTCGGGAAAAAAATGCAAGAGTTTATATCTTTGCTCTTGACTTTCTGAAAACATCCTCAAAAAAGTTCTAGGAGCTGAATGACTGCTTTCATTTGCTTTCCCCTTGTGTGAAATTTAACCGTGTTTAGTTTTTACCAAGTGATTTTTGTTGTTATTGTTGTGGTTGTTACTTTGACAACAGTGAAATACAAACTGATCTGAGGCAGTAATTTATTTCACTGAAAGCTGTGGGGAAAGTCTTTCATTGTTCTTTTTGTGAAAAACATGATTGCAGTTAGTTATGAGGATTTCTGTTAATTTTTCTAAACTAAGTACTTCAGCGAAAAATCTCAAAAGAGCCTAAGAGAATCAGGAACCCAGGAAAATTTCAAGCTACTAAAGTCTCCAGCATTTCTTGATGATGTCCTGCACATTGGATGATGATTTAAACAAGTCTTAAACTAGTATCACTAAAAAAAACCCCTAGCAGCTGTTCAATAGATGCTAGGGCAGGCCCATTATAAAATGTACTATGGTATGCCATAATGGTTAGGATACCAGTACGTTCTATTTATGGTACCATTGACTCAGTCACTTGAGTTCAAAAAATAAGCAGGGAACATCTGTTTATTGAAAGGATTTCCTCTATATTAATTTCTCTCTCTATCCCGTCCTTTATGAAGCACTTCGAAACTTTTTTAATTGGTTCTTTTAAGAGGATATTCCAATTTATTTTCTAGTATTCTGACACTGCATTAGTTTTATTTTCTTATTAATAGCTGATGCAGTGAAAAAGTAATTACTGGCTGATGTTGCTTCAATTATTTTTTTTTAGTAATTTGAAGGGTCGCTTTTGCTCTGTTTTTCTTAATTTTAAAAATGTTCAAGATCCCTCCTTAAAGCTACTGTACCAAGGATTGTACTGCTGGAATTGTCAAAACAAATAGCAGCTTAACTGCCATCCATGACTCTGGTCCAATATCTCTGTCAGAATATTTAACAGCTATTCAGCCAAATACTTGTAGAGCAGCTGTACCCCTAGTCGGACTGAGTTTTATTCTGTCCTTCCTTTTAGCCTTGCCATATGATTCATCTTTCTTCTTTTAGAAAATTAGTCTATTTATAAATGTTGTACAAGAAAGCAACAGCAAATTAAAGGTAAACACTTGCATATCCGCATGATACAATCCTATACTATTAAAGCAATCAAAATCTTTTCCAGAATGGACACATTTTTGGAAATGGCGTGAAAAATTAAGGGGGACACACACATGACATGGGTATGACTTGGTAATGCTAGCAAGACTCCTACCACATGAAAATATAGGAACTTCACTTTGTTTTCTGAGGAAGTTCAAAAGTTTTCCTTTTGTATCACTGTATTTTATTTTTTTTTCTTCTCTGGGCATTCCTTCCTAGGCTCTGACCATGTGTTAGTCTGTATGCTTATTTTTCCTAGGATAAGGTGACTTATTTTACTTCCCCTCCCTAATTTCCTTTGCTATATGACCACAGAGAGCGGGGAAAAAAGGTATCAAATATTTGACAAATAATTTAGATCCTAGTCTGTACTCTTTCAGAATATCCAGAATCCTGCTTTGATATGTGGTCCTCTTAATCTTGTTGGGGGTTTGTTGCCATGTACAAGTCTGCCAGCATATGGCATGTTGCAGGATCTGAACTGTGTTAGCAATTTTCTCTTATGAGATCCATCCTTATTTAATTTTGACACATTACAAATAACTGACTGTAAGCTGATAGTAACGTTCTCCTCACCTCCCATAACCTGTAGTAAGATGCATAAGCAGTCACCATAATCCAGTGCAAAACTGATAGTGTGAAAGTAACTGAGAAAGAAATATTGTGATGGCTAGCTGTGATGCTACCAAGTAGGATTCCTATGTCCCATCTCAGTCCAGCTACTACTGGGCAGGTGTCCACATCACAACATGGTTTGGCTTGTTGTCATGACTGAACTAACTCTAGCCCATAAGGAGTGTAGTGGACAGGTTAAAGTCATTTCTCTGGAGTATGGAGAAATTTGTGGTGCTATCCCCGTTCTAATCATGTCTGTGCGGGTAACAGTCTTCACAGAATCATAGAATCACAGAACCATAGAATGCTTTGGATTGGAAGCAACCTTAAAGATCATCTAGTTCCAAACCCCCAGCTCTGGGCAGGGACACTTTCCACTCGATCAGGTTGCTCAGAGCTCCATCCAGCCTGGCCTTAAACACTTTCAGGGATGGGGCAGCCACAGCTTCTCTGGGCAACCTGCCCCAGTGCCTGACCACCCTCACAGGGAACACTTTCTTCCTAATTATCTAATTAAACCTACTCTCTTTCCATTTGAAGCCATTCCCCCTAGCCCCTTACACTGCATGTAAATTGTAAATAGTTTCTCTCCATCTTTCTTGTAGGCTCTCTTCAGATACTGTAAGGCCACGATTAGATCACCCCAAAGCCTGCTCTTTGTGTTTCAGGGTTGCCAGGCTAGTTTGTGTGTTCCTGTGATTGTTTTTGCCTTCATTCAATTAATGAACTCTTTGGTAGTAACGATGCTGTCCTCAGAAGGTTCTTTACTTTGCAGTGTAGTGGAGAGAGCCCAGGAAGAAAGACAGTTTGGGTTTATTGGTTTTATTAAATTATTACATGTTCTGCTGGACTAACTGGCTTTGGTTTTTTTCTTAATCACTGCAATACAAAATATTTTCTGTCTTTCCAGCAACTGAACATTTTCTTATTAACAACCCACTAGTATTTTCAAGGAGTCTATAAAGTCATCTCAACTGTAAAAGATAAGATGTAGAGATGTTTTCAGGATCCCGATATTATTGTCAATATATGCAAATACAGAACTTCATCAGATAGATTATTTGAAATACCCTTTTTGGTAGACATTGACTTTTAACATCATGTTTACCTTTTAGATGATGCTTCCCCTGAAAACTTGTCTTTGGCATTTCCAGAACTAGATCAGCAGCTGCAGGTAAACTTTTTTTTTTGTTATGACAGCCTATTTCACAGTCATTATATTTGTTATGATAAAAAACCTCTGGTTGTTATACTAAGGTGGAAGTTTTCAGTGGTGCTTTTCTAACCTATTAACATTTAATAATGTTGTATATATCCATAGAAGAAAACATCTGCAGAAAATTTGGTTTGACATTTTTCATCGAATTGCGGGGAAATTACTATTGCAACAATCTCACCTGCTTTTAAGATTTTTTATACAATTCCTGTGTAAAATGCAGGACATGCTGTTGCACTGCAATGAAGAGAGTTCTTGTGTGTTTGACAGGAGAAGGAATGAGCCAGGTATTATATTCTCATGCCTGCAGACTGTGCTATGACTGATGTCATCAGCTGTCTCTGAAACATTCCAAGAGAAGATGTATTTTGTAGTGCTGTTTTACCTTTAATCTTGGGTAAATAAAGCTGGTCATCAGGATCGATGAGAGCCTCATCAAAGTAACTGCCGTTTATGCTGCATAGTCAGTGACCCTAATGATGGCCCTGGCAGGTGTCTGCAGACAGCAGGGGATAAAAGTGATGAGTCCTTTTGTGACCAGACTGATTTGTCAGCATCGGGTGATGGAGCCCCGATACACTGGACAATGAGTAGTGGATGGCAGCTCCATGGTTCACCAGACACAGAGCCAGTTCCACATCCAGGAATTATTTCACTTTTCTTCATGGAGATTTTGGAGTGTTTGTTGGCTTTTGTAAAGTACTTCAGGTCATCTGTTTTCCCAGGAGCATTTAGACTTCCTCTGATATTTCACTATGAAGGCAGTTGCTTCCTGGGTGTAAACTGAGAAAGGCATTAGCAGACCATGTTTGTCCAATAATGTCATCTTTCCTGTATCCATCAACTAGTGAGACAACACGGGAGGGCTCCTGACTTCAAGGGCTGACTATTCCCTCCTACTGCTGTAATCAAAAGCATGACTGCGAAAGGAATGAAGGGTGACAGAGACTCTTCTTGCTCTATCCCTCTCATCAGGTTCCTTAGGCATAACTAGGAATGATGAAAGGAAAGAATAACAGCTTAAGATTTGGGACAAAAGGAACAGGATAGTATGCTGACCTCTTTATTCCACTGACCTTTCAGTGTGGCAAAGATGATTGGCTTTTTTTTCCCTCGGAAGGGTTCAGAGAGCAATAATGTTTCATGGCTGAAGCACTGAATTGAAAGCAAAGAACCCTCATTCTGTTTCCAGTTGTGTTGGTGACACATTGCCTAATCCTGGAGTTGCTTTCATCCCTCTGTTCATCTCTGAAATTAGGTTAATTTTTATTTTTTTTGTAGAGCATTAAGATCAGTAGGTGAGAATTTCTCTAAAAAGAGCAAAGTATGATTATTTTTACTGCTCCTGGTACATAAAAACAAATACTAGCATTAGATTTAGATACTTTGCAGGACAAGTGATGATTTCTTTTTTATTAGGACTTTTCCAACACATATTTCTAAAACATATAATATACTCTAAATGTGTAATTTCATTGTAGACTGGCAATGCTCCTCTCGAAGCTTTCAAGTCTGCTGGATAAATAATAGCCCTTCAGTAGAAGTTTTTAAGTACTCACTAGTGCAATTCCATTAAGTACACCCTATTGGTCTCCAAAGTACTTGACATTTTTTTAAGAGAACCTTCCTTACTCTCATGATCTCAGCATGATAACAAATTTGAAGAAACAATCAATGGCTTTGATTCTGATAATGTTCTCTTTATTACCATTCAGAAATTCTTTTAGTAATATCAGGGTAACTGAAAAGATAACTTTTGAGGACCATCTGTCTGACTCAACCACTTAGAAGTATAAAATTAGTGGTAGTGCTTCATCCTTTAGCTTTTTAAGCTTATGTTCATATTTGTATTTCAATGCCTTTATGTTCAGCCAGGGGCAGTTAAGTCAACGTAAGGTTCTGAGCTGATGCAGAGGTAACAGTACATTTAATTTTAGCGATGGAAACTTAAATGTTCTTGCTTTTGTCGATCTGGATCACACCTTTACATGGTAACTATTTAATTACAATAATTTTACACTGCTTTAAAATTTCAAACAAGCAATAACTGTTATAAAGTTATAATTTACCTAGCTACATTTTCTTACTAATTTTTTTTTAAATTGCTATAATCCAGACTGCTGGGGGGTTGTCTGAATTGTATAGCATGTGGTTGCAATTTGTGTTAACATAACCATGCCAGCTTTGAAACAGGTAGATCCTATATTACAGAGACAGCTACAACATGGGCTTCACCAGGACCTGCAGGTATTGAATGGTGGTGTCCCTTGTCATTCCATCCATGCTTTTCTCTATCCCAGAGTGAGCTAGGATAAAGCAGCACACATTAAGTATCATGTAAATGAACCTTTTAATCAACTGTATCACAGCAGCCCGAAATACTTGAATTTGCAAGAATGCTGGTACATATTTTTGTAATAAAAATATGACATCTAGAGCCACAAGATTTTCAGCACCGTGCCATAAATACAGTCAAAAGCGTTTGTTTTTTATTTAAAGAAGCAAAGTATAAATGCAGGGTGGCTGTATAATATAGGCACTTAAAAATAAAAAAAGAAAGGTAGTAACTTTCCAGGTTTCAAAAATATAAAGGAAAATTTTGAAACCTGTTTTAAAAAAAAACAAAGAGAAAAAAAGCCCAAATTACCTGATCTTCAGTCTGGATTTTGAAAGCAGCTTGAAAGCTATGTAAGTTCAGTGAGTCACTTGGAATTCTATGCATGTAGGCAGCAGACCACAGCCTGAGTACCCTGCAATTTGCACCTCTGTTTTAGGTTTCAAGCCCTCGTCCTCCTAATGTTCGGCCCTGGCAGACAACTTGGCTATTTGAGCAGAATTACCTAGTGTTCCCACTTTTCCTCACACAACCGTGCCATACCTGCTCCCTGGGCACCACTCTCTGAGGGCAGGGCAAAGTTCAGTGCAGCCCCTTCATGGCAGGGTAACAAACCCTGCTGTCCGAGTACCAGCACTGGCTCTACAGAGGCACAGGTAGGACTGGCTGCAGAGAAGGTCTTTCTAGGAGACTTAACAAACAGCTAATTCTACTTATCTATATCTATATCTATAACTATATCTATATTATATAGATATAGATAGACATAGATATATCTATCATGATAAGGACTCTTGCTAAAGGACAGTCCTAGTTACAGCTTCTTTCTGAAGAATAAAAACAATCGGTCTGTGTCTTCTGACGTACTAGGTAGGTTCAGACTAAAAATTATTTATTTTCAAATTACCTGTTTGAATGTTACATTTTTCTACTGCACTGAGAGGAACACATTCCAAGAAGCAATTTGTAAGAAAATAACTTAACTACTATCTCTATTTTTTAACCTAAATCAAAACTGATTTATGGTCACCTAGACACAAAAGCTCTACATGTGAAAACAGAGCGGTTTAAGCTGTATGTAGCTCTCTTTTGCAGCTTTATTATTAAAAAAAAAGAAACTATGAACAAGTTCCTGCTAAGTTATCAGTGAAATAAAACTCGTATTAATAAACTTCTTGCTTTTGTTTGCAGTGTTGGAAATTATTCTCTTCCCACTGACAAGCAATACTTTGAATGAGGATAAAACACATGCTTGTTTGGGCTTTTGTTATTTCCCCCACCTGTGTGTGAGTCGTGTGGTGGGTAGTGCAGTGAGGGTAGGCTGACTACACTTGTCACTTTGTCATTGGGAAACTTAAGCCTTTTCCTTGTGTAAAAGCTGGACTGGTCCTTGGAAGGCACTTCCTTGATTATCCACAGAGTGGGTAGTGGCCTCTCCGACAGACACTCTACTGTGAGTTGTCTGCTATATTTAGACACCTACATCAGCATCTAAGGCCTTGTTGTTCATGTCACCGAATGCAGAGGGAAGTGCCTAGAGTTAAGTACCTGCATTGCTATGCCCTGTGTGTTGCCTGTCCCGTTCCAGCACTTCCTGTGGCTTGCTCAGTTCATCTCCCTTTTCTCCATCAAAGTCTTTTTTCCAGATGGGAGTTTGATCCTGAAGAGAGAAGAACACAAGTGACACATGGATGCATAGGGTGTTCTCTAATTCTTTATCATCCAAGGCCAGGTTGGATGGGGCTCTGAGAAACCTGGTCTCGTGGAAGGTATCCCTGCCCATGGCAAGGGGAATAGAGCAAGATGATCTTTAAGGTGCCTTCCAACCCAAAACCATTCTATGATTCTATTATTCTATGGTTCTGTGATGTCTTCTCATGAAATTGTGAGCTTGAGAGGCATTTATGTCATATTTTGTATTTCTGTACAACAAATCTGCGGAGATTATTGTAGTTAAATAAAATAAAATTGCTGCAATAGAGAAAAAGCTCCAAGTATTTATAATATCAGTTTTCTAAGCCATGGGATAGTTTTTTCATGCTTTAGTGGCAAATGCCTCCACAAAAGAAGCAGTGAAAATGTTACGAAAGGGGCAATTTGTTGTGCATGATATATGCATTTAGCAGAAACCTTGTTTACTCTGGAACTTTAATTGATTCTACTGGATGCCAAGATTCTTGTTAGATATGTAAAATTATTTTAGAAAGCTTAAAAGTATAGTGCATTTTTAAAGAGGATTATGTATTTTTTAATATTTATTAATATTTTTAATATTAATTTCCATAAGAAGTCCTGGAGTTCTGTGGTACTCTAAAATTAGATATGAAGTCGAAAAGTTTCCTGTAGCGCTGCTGTAATTACTATGGTCTTAGGTTATGTAAGACATGGATGTTCACAAAGTCAGAACATCATCCTGAAGTTAGAAAAGAACGGAAAATATCTCAGCAAAGGAGAGCAAAACTCTCAATTGCTCTTATCCAGTTGACCTGAATTGTTTGGAGGAACGAGAGCTGCTTACATTCATAGTAAAACTAGACTAGACAAGATATATCCTGAAATAGAGATCTGAAACTGGTTGAAGAGCTCCAGTTGCACAACAAAAAGTAGCTGCAATGTGCTAATTTGCTGGGAATAACATGGTTTCTTCCATCATGGAAGAGTACACAAGGCCGTATAATGAACATAGACCATGCAAAGACATAGAATATAGAACATGCAAAATATTGGCACTGAACTTTCCGGTTTTCCACAAGAGTTTAGCTGAAATTACCAAATTTGCAAAAAGCAAGATACCACTCTTTAATTAGACCAGTGGTAAAGACTGCTTCCTAGACAAGTTCACGTGAGCTGGCAAAACTGCCTGATACCATCTTCTCTTGAAACATCAACATTTGCAGGAGAAAGTCTTAATTTTCTTTTTCACAGTTGAGTCAAAAAGTAAATGCAAACAAACTGTGGTGAATTAAAAAATAATGTGTTTTAAAGTTTTTGAACACGAGTGTCACTGTCAGCTATACGGCCCTTGTGGATATGGAATGCTGATACTCACATGGCAGGGCAAAACATACCTGGTCATGTGAGTGAAGCCAAAAAAAATCCCTAAACCTGAAAACTGTCATTCTGTGTCCCCAGCAAAGATTATATTTAGAACAACTCCTTCAACCTGTCTTAAGAAGCTTGCAGAACCACTCTTTCTATTTCTTCATGAACAGCATTTGCATGTCATCTTCCAGTATCTTTCATATCTGGATTCCAAACAACAGTCTAAATGAACAGTTTATATGTCTTGTAAAGATGTACATACGTATGTGCAGTAATAGAATAGTCTACAAAAAGATCTCTTAATGTCTACTTGCTGGATCCTATAGACCATTTCTCAGCGTTACAGCGAGTTATTCAATGAAGGAAAAATCAGATCTTGTTGAAAATCAGGCATAATAAGATAGACTACTAGTATAACTTAAAGCTGTAGCTTTTCTACTAGCTTTGTGACCAAAATCAGAGATGCTCATGTGCATTATTTTGCCAGCACTGAAAAATGAGGGTGGATGACACTGAAGTCTGAAATAATCAGGATTAAAAGTAGCAACCTTTGCCATTAAACGTAACTTTCTTTGGCAGGGATGTTTTTGACTTGTCTAGCAGATATGCTTTTATGTGTATTAATTTATGGACAGGCAAGGTACTTCATGAAGTATCAAGCTTGGGCTGTCCTAAGGAGAAATTCAAGTATGGCTGTTTGCTTCTGCGTGGAAAAAGCACACACTGCAAACTGAACTTTATTAAGGCCTCTTGAAATTAGTCACCTGGATAAACTAGCCAAGTGTCACCAAAAAAATAGTATACAGACTTCATGGAATGCCGTCAGAGTAGCATCTGCAACACTCTCCATGGTCTGGCCCCATGCATTCAAAAAAGTCATTCCAGGTGGATGGAGACTTGTATCTCTCCTTTTCTCATGTGATTGCAATGGAAGCGTTTGTTAAATAATTAATGCATTAGCCAGTTTAATATCCCACTGGCCAGAAATTACTCATGGACATCTATCACCAAATACTATCACCAAAACCTTTCTTAGAAATTTCCAAATTGCAAAAGAGCAAGGAAAGTTGTCCAGTTCTGGCTGCCCCATCCCTGGAAGTGTTCAGTTCCAGGCTGGACAGTGCTTGAGGCAACCTGGTCTAGTGGAAGATGTCCCTGTCCATGTCATCAGGTTGGACTGGATGATCTTTAAGGCCCCTTCCAGCCCAAACCATTCTATTATATGATTCAATTATATGATTCTATCCAGTCATATGAAAACATAATCAAATTTATGTTTTAAAGAAAAATACACTAAAAAAGTTCTTTATATAGTGCTCAATACCATGAGACAAGATTGAAAAGAATTGTATGAACAGAACATTAGTAAACTGATTGTATTATTTGTTGTAAGTTTATTTTAAGTGCTAAAATATCAGTGTAAGAAAAAATGTCACTGAAGAGGACAATGGTAGGAAGGGGGTTGAAAATCAGCAACTGGTTCTAAGTGAAACTTAGATACTAAGTTTCAGCATGACTAGATAATTTTTAGCTCTCTATATATATCTTTTGAGTGGGAAGCTGGAATATAGAAACTGAACACTGTTTTAATTTTTAAACTGTTTAAACCAGCTAGATTAGCAGAAACTAAGTTGGAAGCAAATCCAAGGTGATGTTTTGTTGGTTTGGTTTGGTTGGGTTTTCTTTTGAGGTATCACTGTCTGGGGACTTTCCCTTTGGTACTGTTCAAAATTTTTTTATTGTGACGCATTTGTTGATGGCTGATCTCTGGCAAATACCAAATACCAGAGATGCTACTTTGGCTCATCCTTGCATTCTTGGATTAGAGCACTGAGACTTCTATATTCTGTCTTGTTAAATTTATGCTTATTATTTGGGTGGCTGTATGAATGGTGCTATTGCTCATCCACATTGAAATGCAATTAAAAGCCCTTTCCTAGGGATTAGATTCATCAAGTAACAGGCTGCCCTTTCCCTGTGTTCCAAAAATCTCCAAGATCGGAGAGAATGTCCTGTGAAACAATTCTGCTGCAGCATTTTTGCATTTGAGAACATGGGAAATGAGTGTCCGTGTTAAAATTTCAGTAAGGAATCACATACCATCTACAAGTACTCTCAAGATCCATACATTACTTACATCCGTGCATTGGGTTACATCTGAACCAACTTACCCTGTCTCCCGGATAAAAGTGTTTTTAATCTTTGTCTCTGAATTTTTAATTCAAATTTCCAGTTTAGATTAAAAAAAAAGGATGAGCAGGTCATAAATAAGAAAAGTCTGATGACTTGTACTTTTCCTAGTAAAATGTCATTAAAGGAATACTATGCTACAGAGGAGAGTCAAGGTAGGACAGCAAGAAATGTAAAATAATCTACTAATATTGTGAAAGGCGATTGGATGCTCTTTTAACTGGGCAGTAAAGGAACTATTTTAAGTGTTTCCTTTTGCTTCAAACAGGTGGCTCAAGCATGCTATTTGGAGTTCATTTACAGTCAACAGATTCATGGCTAATAACTTAGAAGTGCTTCCTGAAAGTGTTACAGCCAAAATGTGATAAGCCTGAAGCCTGAACTAAGCAGTTTTCTTTTTAAGGAACAAAAAGTACCTACATTTAACCAAAAATGTATTTTCAAGATCTCAACTGAAATTCACATGAGGAGTTCTAGGACTGAGTGGGTTTATTTGCCGTATTTTTTACATTCAGTGTGCATTAGAAAAATGTTAAAGTTTTGCGACAATGATGTCAGTACTTAGGATAGGAGGTATAATGCTTTTGTCTTCAATGTGTCTCTTTTTTAACCTGATTTTTCTTTTTTTAATTGCCATCATCCTTCTGTGCTCAGTCTCACCTGTGCTTTACATGAAAATGTAAAACACTTTGCAAATAAGCTGATTTAACTCTCATAATCATTCTACTAAGTAAACATATCCCCTTCTTCTACAGGAAACAGAGATGCAGAGAAATGATATTATCTTGAGCAAGCTGTTTACAAGCAAGCTTGAGATATTGCTTGGATAGAACCCATCGTGAAATCTTGGCTGCACTGGAGTCAGCAGTCTAAGTCCTGTTGAGTCCAACAGAATCAACCCCAGTGTGTCCCAATTCACAGCCCTGTCCCACTTAGGAATAAAATGGAATAAGCATTGCATTTAGGAATAAAAAGAGCATTTAGTCTATGTCTTTTCACGTGTTTTGTTCTCATCTTGCAGAACTGGAGAATAAGAGCTTGTTTGCACTCAAAATCTCCTTCTGCCCAGAGCTGTAGTTTCTGCAGTGAAAAGACACCGTGTGTTACGGGTCTGACCAAGGCATCAGCCTTAGCATTCATATATCACGGTAGCTGAAAAAAGAGGGATGTAAGGGAGAAATCTTTCTTTGATCAATCTTTAGGAATACTTTGCAAAACTGACAAGGAGAGGTCTGAAAATTCTTACAAGGTTTGAAGGTTTACGCATATTCTTATGCAGGGAAGGGGGATTGTTCTGAGGTTTTCTCCTTCCATGAAAGGCCATCACTAGGACTAGTTGGCAATATCCTGCAGTTAGGGGAAAAATTCTCACAGGAATTAAGATAAATAACGTATCTTTCAAAATATGTATTCTTAAACTAATGTTTCATTCCAAAACAGTGGGGTTTTTTTTCTTTTTCTTAAAGCCTCTGCCTCCTTGTCACGAGTCTAAGGAATCTATGCAGGTGTATAAACAGCACTGCAAAATAGCAGAAGAGTACCATGAAGTCAAGAAAGAAATTGCTCTGCTGGAAGAAAGAAAGTAAGTAAAACTTCCCAAAGGATTTACTGTTGTATAATCTCTTTGTAAAATCCTGTTTTAAACATGAGGTTTCCACATAATATTTTCCGACCTTATATACATATATACTTGTATATGTATATATTATATACACACACACACCTCATAATTGTGGCCTTCCAGTACCTGAAGGGCACCTATAAGAAAGATGGAGAGAGATTATTTACGAGAGATAGGAAGAGGGAGAATGGCTTTAAACTGACAGAGATCAAGGTTCAGATATTAGGAAGCTGGGATATTAGGAAAAAATTCTTCCCTGTGAGGGTGATGAGGCACTGGCACAGGTTACCCCATCCCTGGAAGTGTTCAAGGTCAGGTTGGATGGGGCTCTGAAGAAGCTGGTTTAGTGGAAGATGTCCCTGTCCGTGGCAGGAGGGTTGTAACTGGATGATCTCTGGGGTCCCTTCCAACCCAAACCATTCTATCATTCTTATGGCTATGGATTCTATTCCATACCTCTGCCTGACAGTCACAGCACGAGCAGGCCATTGCTCCATAGGATCAACTGGACCCACCAAGAGCTGTCGTAGTTCTGGGCTCTCACCGATGTGCATGTCCCTTAAAACCTTCATTGACAGCCTCCAGGTCACATAACAATCCTGTTCAACTGGTGCAAGTCTCCTTTTTAGTGTTAGGGAATTTTTGTTTTTATTTAACTTTATATGTTTTAATGATGAATGTAACGAATCCTCAGTTAGGCTTAGGGTGATTGACGGTATTGGTAGACGTGTTTCTCTGAACTGCACTGTTTCTGTACACATTGGGCCAATGCACATTAGCATTTTAGGTGTTTGTATCCAAAGGGCATAAGCTGGAGACCATTTTTCATGTCTGTGGCCTGTACTCATAGCCCTGTCATCTTTTGCATGACTACTAAATGGCAAAGTGCACTCTGTGGCTCTCGGTCCCTTTCCACAAGAAACTTGAAAATGAAATTCAGAGAGAGAAAAGTAGTGAAATCCCTACCCAGCTGACCTTCAAGTTCAGCCAAGTTTGCATCCATGGGAATCTTCAGCTGCAGAATCACGCTGATGGGAGGGAAACTGTTGAAATCCTGTATTCTTACAAGATAGCCAAAGAATTCCCTGAATCCAAGCTATGCAGGGTAAGAAAGTGAGATGTCTTTATAGGGCTTGATGCCTACAGACATAATATACTTACATTTTGCTTAAAGTATCAGTGCTACTTGAGGTTTCCCACTACAAATCCGCTGCCACTGAAGGATCTGTGTGGCACTCAGGCTCTGAGAGACTGCCACAAAAGTTTAAAGAGAATCAAAAATAGCCAGAAGATATTAACATTGCATTGTCCCTGCATGGAAAAATGCATGAAAATGCAGTGTTTGCATTTGATTGATCATTCATTGAACTTGACCAATCAAATGTAATTGGTGTGTTTGGAAAGATGAGGAAAAGATAATTAATTCAAATAATTTTGCAATGATTTGTCAAATTTGATTGTCTAATATAAGCTGCTTACATATGTATTTAGTAATCAAGTAAATTCAGTGGAAACCCATGTGTCTTTTTCTATTCTGAAAATCCAAATAGAATGTAAAATATTAAATGGCCGTTTAAGTATTTGACTTTAGATGTATAAACCCAAAAGGTAGCCTTAGATCATTTGGATCATTTGGTTTTTAGAGTCTACTGATATAAATCCATTATTATTACTGACACATCCCTGAGTCAGTTATGTCTATTTATGAAGTATGCTTGAAGCCTCTCAAAACTAGACATTTATATTATTATTATTATAACTATAGACATTTATATTATTATATTTTCACTTTCTTGAATGAAAAAAAAATCCTGTTTGAATGCAATCTTTCAATCTATGGAGTCTGGGGTACTAGCTGAATCAGAAATACTTCGCTTCTTGAGAATGGCAGGTACGTGCTCAAAATTGTTTACCAGAGCTCACAAGTGTCCTAATCAACTTCTGAGCCCAGGTGTCAGCCCCTCTGTGGTGGTTACCCTGGATGAATTAATGGGCTTCAGGCTGGCATTTTTCTTCATTCCACCAGTGGATGTCAACAGTGGAACAATGTCAGGATGCTTCCACCACTGCTACCTTTGCTGAACCTGTTCTTGTGGATTCCATGCCCCAGTAAACATATGCTGAGTGGCTGAAAAAGGCAACAAATGGAATTATATTACTGTGATTCTTATGTGCCTTCTAATTACATATTTGTGGCCTTGTGTTCACATGCTGTAAAGCTGTGAAATGCCTAAACATGACAAATATCAGTGCAGCACCTTTCACCATTGCTCATGGCTGTTAATCTGAAGAAGTGGTCCTAGAGCTCTGGGATCAAAGATGTTTAATTTCCTATAGTTTGGTGCACTGGTTGCTTGATTTTGAGGTTTATCAAGCTGCAAGTACCAACTGAAGATTTTTTTTTTTTCTCCAAATGTGAACAGTTTAGAACTGCTGCCTCCAGGTAGATTCTCTATTTTGTAGTATTTTGGAGTAGGTCTCATGAGACTGCCTTTCCCCATTGAGGTAACATTCCTTTCTATAGCAGTCTGTTTTTATTAAACCTTCCAGAAACTAACTGGGACCTCTTCAGTGCATGAAGTTTGGTTAAAATTGGAAGGGGGATTAGAAAGTTATTAGGACACATATAATTTTACACATATGTAAGCTTACAAACCTGAGCACACTTACATAGTTATATACACCTTATAATTGTAGCATTTCAGTACCTGAAGGGAGCCTACAAGAAAGATGGAGAGAGACTATTTACAAGGGCATGTAGAGACAGGACAAGGGAGAATGGCTTTAAACTGACAGAGGATAGGTTTAGATTAGATACTAGGAAGAAATTCTTCCCTTGTTAGGGTGTTGAGGCACTGGCACAGGTTGCCCAGAGAAGCTCTGGTTGCCCTATCACTGGAAGAGTTGAGTATTCCATTCTTAGAATGGATGCTTTGAATTTTCTAAGAAGTCTGATGAGATGGACAAGCTTGGAGCCTCAAAAGCAGTTCTAATCAAACTGAAAAGATGGCGTTTGCAGCTTTCTGAAATTTGCCCCTGTTGTGGGTGTCTTTGTCTTCTTCTACCTTTGAATTTGAATGTATGGAAATAAAGATCCACAACTGCCTAATGCACCTGTTACCTATTGTCTATTTTTCTTAAATACTATTTGGATAAAATGGACAATGATCGAGTTTCATCCCTTTTCATGGGAACAAACAACTTTATTGTGTTGTTCAGCGTTGATTTTTACCAAATGCAAGCACAAGTTCTGTTGGACAATACCTCTGCCAGTGCTCCCAACTTCTCTCCACAGGTAACTTGCCTGAGTAATTACGATGGCAAGTGCCACCTGGCAGTGTCTGCATCGGTGGTGCCTACTGATAGAACACTGTGCTCACAGAATACTGAAGGCTGACGGACAGAAAAAAAAAACAGAAAATGGATTGAGCAGATATTTTCTATTTGTTGGCTAGGAGGAAGAAATAATGTTAAGTTAACATAGCATAAATATCCATAGCAGTATTAGAGGTTTTTAGTAAAAAAAAAAAAGTCATTAAATTAATTTTACTTTAAATAATTTTTGTCCCAGGCTCCAAACTTCAGTGTCACCTTTATACATGAAATAATATATGCAAGTATATTTCTAAAGGAGGTATCTTTAAGAAATAGAAAGTTGAAAAACATTTTTTTTAAACTAGTCAAAAACATTTAATCTTTTACAACTTTTAAAAGGCTTAGCTTGACTTTTCTCTCGCTGAATTGTGAGCATCAAATATGGCCAAACTACAAAAAGTCACTGATGTGAGGAGGATTGCTTTTCATCAAGGCAAGAACAGAGCTTATTTGCCCTTTCTCTTGTATGCAATGTAGATGGCAAAAGAATGTACTAGACTGGGAGTGGGAGAGAAGATGACAACTATTTCACAGGAAGATGGGAAATGTGAGAGAGAAAGAGAGGCTGCAGTTTAAAAAAAGGGAAAATAAAAGGACAAAAGCAAATAAGAAGGATAAAAGAAGTTACTCAAGAAGAAGACCAAAAAAGGAAGCAAGAAATGGAAAGAATTTAAAAGAAGACTGAGTAGATTTTTTTGCTAATATAATCATAGCTTTGTTTGCTCTCTTCACTCAAACTCTTCCCATTTATGCCAGCAATATGTAGTACAAGGGAAAAAATCACTGTGGAATGGGAGACATGATTGAAAATAAAGAAAAGGGTGTGGAAGCAAGAGCACACCACATTTAGGGCACAGAATGTAATTTAATTTATGTTCCAGAAACACACATGTATTTCCATAACAGATGTTTTGGGGTATCTAAGTTTGGGTGAAAGGGGTGGGATGGTGTGTTATTTTGAGCACTTGTTATATTGCTATTACTAGATAATGACCCTGGATTATGTAGTTAAATATTAGAGTTGCCATGGTTGCTAGCTGTATCTTATATTCTTAGCACTGGCTGGTTATTGCTTTTTCCTCCCCCAGACAATTCTAATATAACTCTCCAGAAAATATCATTTGATCACCACCTGGTTTAGGATCACTCCCTTTCTTTGCCATGGGTATGATTTCTTTTCTTCTTTTGCACATGTCACGGTAGACATAGAATCATAGAATCATGAAGGTTGGAAAAGACCTTTAGGATCATCAAGTCCAACCATCAACCCAGCACCACTACCATGTTCGCCGTTAAACTATGTCCTCAAGTGCCACATCTACGTGGTTTTTTAACACCTCCAGGGATGGTGACTCCACCACTTCCCTGGGCAGCCCATTCCAGTGCTTGACAACCCTTTCCAGAAAAAGTTTTTCCTAATATCTAATCTTAACCTCCCCTGGCACAATTTAAGGCCATTTCCTCTCATCCTTGTTAGCTGGCAGAAGAGACTGACCTCCACCTGGCTACAACCTCATTTCAGGTAGATGCAGAAAGCATGAAGATCTCCCTTGAGCCTCTTTCTCATCAGGTTAAACACCCCCAGCTCCCTCAGCTGCTCCTCACAAGACTTGTGCTCCAAACCCTTCCCCAGCTCCATTGCCCTTCTCTGGACACGCTCCAGCACCTCAATGTCATTCTTGCAGTGAGTGGCCCAGAACTGAATGAATGCAGGATTCGAGGGTTGGCCTCACCAGTGACAGGTACAGGGGGACAATCACTGCCCTGGTCCTCCTGGCCACACTTGCTGATAAAAGCCAGGATGCTGGTGGCCTTCTTCGCAAATGACATGCAGTCAGTCTGCTTAATTTTGTGGAAGCCTTCCATATGCTTTAGCATGGTCTCATGACCATAAGACTGTTCTAAGGTTTCAAGCCCAGATGTTTTCTCCAGGTATACTATTTCTGGAGTGTCTTTGCAACATTGCTAAGACAAGTAGTCTTCAGACTTCCAGGTACTGCAGAAAAAGATCAGCATAAGCCTTAAAGGCAACCTTTTAGCTCAATCATTTTCCCACTCTAGACCTGATTTTTCATCATCATGTCTATGCAAAATATATGATACTTGCCAAATAGTGGAAATTAAATTACAGCTTTTCTAATACAAAGAGAGACTTCCTGGTCTAGTGGAAGGTGTCCCTGCCCATGGCAGGGGTGTTGGAACTAGATGATCTTTAAGGTCCCTTCCAAACCAAACCATTCTCTGATTCTATGACCTTTTGTGTGTTGGCATCTGGGACATATTTTCATTGACATTAAAACAGGCTGTCTCATTGTTTTAAAAATTAATTAGTAGGCTTAAAACACACAAGGGCAGTCTACCTTCCAGGGTCTCATGATTCCTCCTAATGTGAAAGCCATGTCAAATGTGGGAAGTGAGGATGATCTTATGGCCACCAGAACACAGACACATATTAGCTGTGAAGAAGTGTGTGATGCCACAGATGCATGATCCTGAATACTTTGTTCACAACTGGGGAAAGACAAATCTTTGTATTCTGGAAGCTCTTTTCCTTGAGTCCAATCCATCTCTATACTCATCTCCAGACAGATTTATGTGCTTAGTCTGTCACTTCATACTGGTGTTAAGGTGCTCTGTTGTCTGCATGGTCAGTCATTAAGGCCAAGAGAAATAATTTCCCTAAGACCATGCTATGTTTTTCTCCTGATCTGGCATGGCTTTTGGTTTATGATTCAAATCACACTAATGTTCCCTTCCCTCACAAATCCCTCTTCAAAAAAGAACACTTAGAGTGTACATTACAGATTGTCTCAAAGCTCTGAGTACCTCAGCACTAGTCTAGAAAATACCTTATCGATGCTGTTAATATTTAAACTTGGGGTAGCCATTAACAGAAAACACAGATTACACAGTGCTAGACCTATTTATTAAGCATCCATGACAAAGGCTACATGGTGCAAGAGCTTAGTAGGGTGTTCTTTAACCTCTGGAAGCTAAGTTCAAATCCTGGATTAGATCAGAAGCAAATGTTACTGTCCTCATCCTTTTGCGAGCTTCGTAAGCTACACCATTCATAACATTTAGCAATTCCCTAGTACTCTAATTTTAGATCTGTGGCAGGCTGACAGTATTTGCCTGAAACATCACCCTACCCTGTAAACAGGTGTTGATCCTGATGGGAAGGGAATAAGTAGGTTCTGCTGACTCAGAAGTGGGCAATTTTACTACAGAATCACAGAATAGGCTGAGTTGGAAGGGGCCCACAAGGATCATCGAGTCCAGCTCCTGGCCCTGCACAGGACATCCCCAAGAGTCACACCATGTGCCTGAGAGTATCATTGAGACGTTTCTTGAACTCTGCCAGGCTTGGTGCTGTGACCACTTCCCTGGGGAGCCTGTTCCAGTGCCCAACCACTCTCTGGGTGAAGAACTTTTTTCTAATATCCAGCCTGTATCATTTATCAGACTTTCAGCACAAACTCATGGGTAGTCAATCAATAACACATATGTGCAGCTGTACACACAAGTAGCTACACAAGTAGGTACTCGACAGTTTACTGGAAATTAATTATTTGGAGAGCTGTTTGCCTCCAGTGTACTGGGAGACAACTGGAGATACTGTCCCAAACAGAAAATAAAGATGGCTGAATTGGTCTTTTCTGCAATTAGTACTGTATCACTACTGGATCACAGAATCAGTGCAAGGAAATTGCTTTCTGTGAGGGAGGTCCTAGAGTACGGACTACAGCAAAGAGTATATTTTTATTTTAGCACATTTATAGTTTGTTTAATAGCAAAGGTAAATCCCAGGGGGGAAAATAGTTATCTGTGTTGCTTGAATATTACTGAAGAGCAGCACGAATGCCAAGCCTGCACAAAGTCTCATCTTATCAAATCAGGACTGACATTCACTAATAGAGTTGTCCGAGTTTTCACACTGTCTGTCTGTGCCACTCCTGGCTCAAGTCCAAATAGAGTAGTTAGTACCATTCTTTTTCAAGTACTAAAAGTCCCAGCAGAAAAGATTTACCTGCTTTGAAGACACTGATTACTTATTAGTGTTCACTGCATCTGCCTTTAAGAAGCTTATAGGTGTAAGAAAAGTAAAGAAGAATGATTCTGAAATAATTTGTTTGGACACTTCTCTTTTAACAGTCTGTAATTTGAAAGAGCTTAATTTAATCCTTGGGTCCAGCACTGCACCAGAGGATAATTGCAAAGAAATATTGCTGACACTCTCTCTTGGTCTCCAGAAACAAAAGTCTTCCAGAGGAAGCCCTTGAGAGTCTGAAGTGATTAGAGACTTGTAAAACCTCATTGTCCCTAAATGTATTTTTCACTCTCTAAGATACTCCTCCATGGCCTCTGTCCCATTAATAGGAGCTGTCTAGCAAAATCACCTTGGCCCCTTTGTGAACTGGTTGATCTAGCATGGCCCAACCAAAGAGAAATGAACCTGTTAATGGCTTGCTGCTTTTAAAAATTTTACAACTTTGTTGTGTCAAATGCAAACAGAATTTTGCTGAGTTAAAAAATGCTCCTGATGTTTTCTCTCAAAGGCCTGATTGAATACACCTTTCACCTGGTGAAAGGAAAGAGAAAGAGGCTTTGCTGCAGCCTAGCTGCTCAGCATTATCTCAACGGTATAAAAGCCAACGTATTTACAGGAGGATGCCTATATACTGCCTCTTTGGGATGATTTAAAATTTCTGTAATGGCTGCTAACTCCTTTTTTTTATTTTTTCACTGGGAAGCACAGTTGGGAGAAATGGCTGTGCCAAAAGTCTGTTCTAACTTTGTGACTCCTTGAACTGCAGTAACTGTGACTGTAAACCATGGGCAAACTCTGCTATCACTGAAAGCTGCAGTAAAGACAGAGGAAGGTCAAACTGATCCTAAAAGAAGCCCAGATAGAAGTGTTTTTCAAAATGCCCGTGCTTACGCTTTTGCTGCTTAAGTGGTAGCTTTGCAGCTACAAGTAATATAAAGTGATCAGCAAATACAGAAATGTTATCTTTTCGTGAATACTCTGACCTGTGGGAATAGAATTCCAGATCTGTAGGAATTTCCTGTCTGAAAGCACAGGTCTAGCCTGACAAGAGGGCTCCTTTAAGTACTGCAGCAAAAGCTATGCACTTTGAAAGTACTAACATCTTCCCACTGATGACCTACAAGCATTGTTTTGATATGACTGAGAAATAAAGTCACAGGGCCATGAACCATTAAAGATTAACCAATCTCTGAGATAGAATGATCAAAAGAACTAAGAACCTTTTAGAAGAGACTTCCTGTAGCAGGGGTGAATTTTTGACTTAAAGGGAAAAAACCTCAGAGGCCAGGCTAGCCTGCTGGATGACTGAAGTGAAGAACAATTAGTAATTCACTAACCCTCTGAGTTACTCATGCCTTCAGGGTGTTTTAAGACCTCTTTTATCTTAAGTTGCGCTGAGGTAATTTCGGTTGATACTATACAGGAGACTCCAGCTCCTGGCCAGCTCTGGAAATACAGGGCACTGTGTTACTCCATCCAGAAGAAGCCACAGCTTGAATCCGCGTGTGTCTGCTATTAAGAGGACCAGGAGGCATCAGGTTTGCAGGTCTATCACTCTGCCTCAGTAGTAGGGCTAAGGTCAGAGCCTAAACACATTATAGAAACAATATATGAAGTTCGGATTCATGTGCCCAGTGTCTACTAGAATCATCTGTAGCACAGAAAGGAAACCAGGTGCACTTCACAGAATTTACTGATAAATCTGACTAAATGAACAAAAAACTTTGCTCTCATTCAATTATATTTGGTATTGAGAGAAAAATAAATTATTCTTCTTCTGGTAAAGTATTAGCAAGCAATCTCCAGGAACTTGATTCACCACCATGATCTGCATGTTCAGCATTTACTGAAGTTAGAGATCACAGAATTATACAGGTATAGGATGGTTTGGATTGTGATAGGCCCTAAAGACCATCTAGTTCCAAACCACTGCCATGGGCAGGGACACTTTCCATTAGACTAGGTGGCTCCAAGACCTATCCAACCTGGCCTTGGACACTTCCAGGGATGTGACAGGCACAGCTTCTCTGGTTAACCTGTGCCAGCGCCTCACCACTCTCACAGGGAAGAATTTCTTCCCAATATCCAATCTAACCCTGTTCTCTTTCAGTTTAAAGCCATTCCTTTGTCCTGTCACCCTTGTGAAAGGTCCCTCTCCAGCTCTTTTGGAGTGCCTTTTGGTACTGGTAGGGCCTCTAGGGTCTCCCTGAAGCCTTCTATTCTCCAGGCTGAACAGCCCCAAATACAAATACTTGAAACCAGCATTTTGCAGGTTTGGTCACCGAACAGCAAACCTATCAGCAATTTTGGAAGCTTCATCTTTTAATGAAGAAAAGACAACTTTGACAAATTAATTTTCTAGGCCCTTGTTTCACACAAGCTCAGGTAATACCGTGTTAACAACCTACAGTCCAGCTTTGACCTAACGCACAACGACAAGCTTTTGCATACTGCCATTTTTAATATCTGGTGGTTTTTTTCATAATCATTAGAAAGGAGCTGATTGCCAGGCTGGAACAAGTGGAAAAAGAAAGCATGGATGCTGCTCAGCTGGCTAAGGAGTACGCAGAACTGACAGAGGAGAACCGAACACTGAAGCTGGCCCAGACGCAGTGCGTGGAGCAACTGGAAAAGCTCAGAATACAGTATCAAAAAAGACAGGGTTCCTCATAACTCCCAACTAGCTTGTGTGAGGCAGTTCATAAATGATTCGTCCTGTGCTGGAAAGAGATTTTAAAATAAGGATCTGTTTAATATATTATAATACTTTACTACAGATATGGAGTATGTAGAAGTCTATATTTGATTTAATGCTTGCCAGCCAGTAACTTAATATAATGGATATTTTATCCATTATATAATGGATATTTTATTTCAAGTAACATAATTGAAGTTAATCTATCCCCATTATATGTTCTAGTAGATCAGGTTTCTTTTCTAAACATATTTCTTCCAATTTAAGAAGATATGGACACACTAGAAAATGGTATAAATAGTTCCTGTGTTGGAAATTTGGATCATACTAAGGCATACAGCAGGGACAATGTTAGTATATGGAATACATGTATGTTAAATTTAGTTTGGTGAAGAATTTTTTTGAATTATTTTCCTCATGCCTGAAGTGTTTGGAAGTTATCTTAAAACAGATCTCCTCGCTGGTAAAAACTGTACTTCATTATCCCATGTCAACTTTACACTGTTATATAAAATCTGAGAAATTGCACATTAAAAATTGAAGTAATATAAGTTTTTTTTCAAATGAGTGCACTGCAAGTAATAATTAGTAAGTTATGAAAATAAAAGGAAACAGTTAAGATCAAAATTTCCTTCCTCAAGTGTAAAGATTTGAGAGTCTTTTGGTTCTTGTACTTTTTGGCATGCAAGAAATGAAAAATTAATATAAGAATCATAGTTTTCATCATAGTTTCAACTGAGAAGATGTCAGTAAAAGTGCTGTGAGGATATTTTGTTCTTATTTTCTGGTCTGTTTTGAAACATAAGTGGCTGTAAGTAGGGACAGGATGTACAAATAACGGAGAATATACAAATAATGGGGATATACAAATAACCGGAAAGTAAAATGTCAGTTTTACTTGCTCTATTTATCCCTGTACTTCCCTAATTCAACTGAAAATTCTTTGTTATACTTCTATTTCTATTCATTATTCATTTTTTCATTAAAAGTGGATATAGAAAAGTTCTCAATATTCTCAGATCACGTATTTTTAACTCTGCTTGACAGATGCAGCTTGTTACATCTTCATGAGGATGGAATTCAACTTGATGTGCTTTTAGTACTGAAATGTGTCTTAGTAATTGAAAACTATGAACTTAAGATTTCCATCAGAACTTTAGCTTTGATTATTATTATTAATCTATCATAAAAATGGAATTTTATGTTAATCAGAACAATTCCTGACAACAAAGGGGGCAAAAACACCCCACAAGTTTCCCTTTATTTCTCTGTGCTCACTGCCTACGCAGTCCCTGCAGCACACGTGTGAAAACAGGCTCTGCATGTCTCCAAGCACCCGGCACTGCAGTAGGAGAGCATGAAGAGGTAGCAGGAGAGGACAACCTTGTTTCCATTTCTCCTCCTGAGCCGTCAGGGCAGTGCCAGTGTCTGTGCCTGTCACTGCTTGCTGCTGTACCCTGTCCAGCACGGAGACACGATGGGAAATCACTCCTGAGGCACCTGCTTCTTGCTGGGATGTTCCACAGGCAGTGCAACACTGTATTTATTCCTCTTTCCTTATTATCTGAGGATCACATTTTCAGTATATCCTAAGAAAGTTGAAGACGAAAAAAACCAAATATAATTACTAAAACCCACTTGGAATATCAGGCAGGGAATGCTGGAAAAGCCTTATTTGAGTTTTGCACTGATGGGAAACAAAATCTGAACATACATCAAGGCTCTGCTTTGAGTATAGAACACCACAGAGTCTAGGATGTACTCTTTTTTGGTCTGTATTTATGTGTATTAACAAAAGCATTCTCATTTTCAAATTAATTTGTCACTTTAGTAATTTTTCCATCTAGCTTTTAACACATCATCCAGTCTGGTGATTTCAGTGAATTCCTTGAAAACTGTACAAAGTACATGAAATTACTTCATCAACAGACTGGCTTTGGATGCAAATGAATTAGATGGCAGACCTTTACTTGCAAACAACTGCGTTCACCTTGAAATTTTCTATTCAAGTTCATTTTGCTTTAGATATCAGAATAATAGCAGATCATATGCTGGGATTAAAACCTGAGGGAGAGCCACAGTGAGGTGGAGAAGGAAAGCTGGGCCCCATTTGTTACATATTGCACTTTGAGAGTAGCCAAAGAATGTATTGTACCGGTAGATACTGAACAGTATGGAAGTCTTCAGGAAACATTTTTATATGTGTACAGACACCAAATTTGTGGGGTGTGTGGTCCAGCTACCAGCTTGGATAAATATGAAAGTCTTAAACCATGCCAAACTAATTGAAGTCAGAGATTTGTATTTAATCTTTACCATGGCTATTTGCAATCAGATTTTCCTCCCACTTTTAGTTACGGTGAAAGTAAAAAATAACAGCCTTTTATCAATATGTATGCCTGCCAACACGGATGCTCAAGTGTCTGAGAGCAATGACTAGGAGAAATTGTATCACAATCCAAATGAAAAAAACTGATATAGAAGGACCAAGGAAGAAAAATTAAAGTATCTCATGAAAACTATTTTTAAAAGAAAAAATAGTAGGGGAAATAGGATTCAAAGACAGGACAGTAGACAAATGGAATTTTCCAAAAATATTCATAGGCAAGTTAAATTAAAATGTAGCAAAATCAACATCAACCAGGTGTTGCAAAGCATAAACATGGCTAGAACAGCCTTCTGAGAGGTAACTGCTGTATCTATCATCCACCTCTTCATTTTCTTATCAAGAGCATAATAATGAGAAACATTTTCATATTCAATAAATCTCCAGTTTTGACATGCTGAGTTCTTTCTCTGCTGAATAAATAGCTGAAATTAAGCTTTTTAATAAAACACTTTTCATATTGATCCTGTATTTTCCAAGTAGACAGTATGATTTGTGTCCTGGTGTTTAAAGAGAGACCTTAAAGTGGTCTGCAAGTTAAGTCCATTGGAAATATCACACTTATACAATTATTTCAAAGATGGTTTTACATTGTATTTCACCCAAGAACTTAGAAACCTGTTTCAGCTTTTGAGATCAACTGCCAGTGAAATGTTCAATTTTATAACTTCTGACTACAGACTGTGGGAACTGAGGTCGTATTAAGGAAAACAAGGGTGTAGTCTGAGGCTCTTGCTGTCGATTCACCAGTGGTCAGGAGGCAAGGAAAGGCCTGTGAAAGGCTCAGATGGCAAAAGAAGCTGCTAAATGCAAACACCTAAACAGACACAGTCGGTTATATAGACACAGTGTATTTATTGCTATTATCCAGGTTATCCAGGTTAGCAAAAGTAAGCATGCCACTGTGATGGCAAATGGGTTTGCTTCAAACTGGTTAAGAAAGAGTGAAGTGCATGGCTTTAAAATAAAAGACCTGTGATTTCCATTTCATATCATTACTAACTAAATTCCTTCCATCCTAATGAGTGCTGAACAAACTCAATTTAAGTCTTCCAGTTAGCAAGGATATGACTCATGCAGTCTTGAAACAACCAGAGGCTAGGGCAATCTGATACTTGAAAAGTCTGGAAGATAAGGACCTGCATAAGGTTTGGGCTCAGTGGCGCTTTTTTTAATGTTTGCCTTTTCAGGATTATATTTATTCTGTCTGGTTTTGTGAATTAATGATCTTTGGAAGTGTGTCACCTCCCTCCAGAGGCTTTATTGCCATCTAGGCCTTTGTGACCACTACACATTGTTAACAGTAGGTACAAATAGGCAAGGGTGGGACAGAGAGGTGTTCTCAGCCTTCCTTTGGGCTGGCTGGGGAGCTCTAGCTCTGTCCCTTTGCTGTCTCACCTCCACATATCCGTCTCACAGACCACCTTGCAGAACCAACCTAGCCACAGTCTTAGTCACGGAGCCACTTGGTGTTTTTTCCTACGTAAAATTCCATGCTTGCTAAACGCACAAAGTAGAAGTGTCTAAAGGAACAGGGGGGACTTGTCTGGAGGAGTCTTGCCTCTCTTCTCATGGGGGGTACAAGATGTGCAATGTTGGAAGAAGAGGGGTGCAGGGAAAGGAGGTTTGGTCCAGGCAGTGATGTAGCAGGAGGAGTGCTGGCCCTGTCCAGCAGGATTGTGAGGAGAGCTGACAAAACCTGGGTGCTGGCATGACTTTTCTCTCCTATTCACATACTTCCACAGTCATACATGTGCACCCACAGCACTGAGGATCTTCCCTCTCCTAGTGGAGTGTCATGGCATGCATGGATAATACAGTGATGCACTTCCTTGGAAAACCCACGATGAAACTATTAATGGTCTTCATGACAGGCCTGGAAGGTGTGCAGCAATGAAGGACTGGGACTATTACTGAAGAAGTACCAAAAATTTGGGCCCTGTTGTCCATCCTAATAGACTTCTCTGGAACAGGACCAGACACTGTGAGTGCGTGACTGTCCCACAATGCACATTAAGGAGAGAACGGAAGGTAGCAAAGTTGGAGGGGCAGTCCCAACCTTACCATTTCCTTCACTGAGTCCCTTGGTTTTGCAATGTTAAACTGGGACTTACCAAGATGGTCCTTCAGGTGCACACCAAAACTGCATGACTGGCACTTTAAATTCAAAGTAGATTATAAGAATGAAAAAACTTGACCTTGCTTTGGACAGTGCCAGTCACCTCTAGGTTCTAGTGCTCCTTACAGGGAATGGCATGTATTGCTCACACCACATCAATGAAATATGACAACCATTCACAAATCACCATTAGACTTGACCTAGGCTTCCTACTTGGCACAGTCCAGTGGTTTACACTGTAGAAAGCACAAGATTTGGCATATGAGTCATTCTGCTTTCCTACACATCAATCATCAGTTCCCCCTTCCAAACCTCAGTTCCTTCAATCCTCCCTGACCACAACCCATGCATCTGTACTCTCCACTGAGTAAGCAGCATCAGCCTAGAACTCAGATCCAGTTGACTGGTGATCTCATGACATGGTCTGATGATCACCGTGGGCTTGAGATGGTTTCCAAATGTTACTGTCATATGATGTTTTGCAATTGGGTGCTGGTTTGTGGCAGCAAAGTATTCTACCAGCCTTCAGGTGCCAGCTGTGAGAGATGCTTGGTTTCTTTGAACTGGTTAGAAAATATGAGAGCAGGTGGTCTGTGAATTTAGTTATTTGTCTGAATCTTATACTAAATTTTAATACAGAAATTAGGGAAATGAAATGAGGATGTGTGTGCTGATGTAACAAATGTGCAGTCAGATGCCAAACTGCACTCTGAGTGCTCAGAATGAGTAAAGTGATGAGAACTGTAAGTGATGGAAAGGAAGTAGGTACAGCTGGGAAGAGGAACTGGCGAGTGAGCTGTTGCCTTATCTGCTTGCCTTCTTGCTGTTTATGGCTTGCACCAGTGGGATGTATAGGCTGTTGTCCTTAGCTTAACATTAAGAAGCTTTTGTTTGGATATACATGAATATTTACTTCATTAAGGTTATGTTTTTGTCGACTATGTCTAGCATCAACAGAGATATGATGTGATACAGGCACTCACAGTGTTGCAGATGGTTCTTCTACAGAAAGAGGAATAACCAGTATCAGGATATGAGTCTATTCTGCCAATCATAGCATATTTGGAGTTGGGAGGGTCCCATATGGACCACTGAGCCCAATTCTATGCCAACTGCTGTATTTGCATTAAAGATAAATAAAGCCTTGATAAATAGCCTATGCAGAGTAAAAACTACACTGAAGCCAGAGCACTTCGGTACTGAAATAACTGCATCCCCACTAATGGGGTTTTGCTGCTTTCATCACACAAGTGGAGTTTGGAACTTTTATTAACTAGATCCCCAGTTTCCCACATGAAGGGATAATGATGTGATGTTCTGTGATCAAAAAACTTCCACCTCTATCTTATGACTCTCTTACAATTGTATGACACGTCCCAGTGCACAGCCCAGATTGCCTTGTGGCCACAGACCTTCTCCACAGCCATTTCATCACAGTGCTCTCCCCAGTTCACTCCTTTAACTGTCTCATTACTTTGCTGTCCATGGAGAGCTGAAATAAGTTAATGACTCTGAATTTTTTAAGAGTAGTCAGAAGCAAGTTCATCATTTAACAACATTACCTGCTAAGGACTTTGACTGTCTTGTGGTCAGACCCTTTTGTATTCATGTTCTGGAAGTATGTCAATATATATGTTTACTGATTAGGCGTCAGTACAAAAAAATACAAGTCTTAATATTCATGCAAGACATTCAAACATATCCCTATTAATGCTGTTTTAATATTAGGCTTATTCAGGGTGTTCCTTCCCTCAGCTGTGAAAAAAAAAAGCCAGTTATTCACATATGAAGTAGTACCTCCTGATGAAGTTATCTGCACCAAGAATGCGAACACTTCTTTTTGAAATAATTTCAAAAAAGGACTATTCTTTCAAGGAAAAAAAGCCCTACACATGTTACAGTTCCCAGCTAATATAAATTACATCTAACCATGCACTAACTGCTAAAAATGTGCTTAAATCTATTTATAACCCTTTAAATAGCTCTCATCAATTTACATCGGAAAAAGATACCATTACATTTGACTGTCTGAGCTCCCTCTGGTGGGTAATGGCACATTATTATTATGAAGCAGAGATACCTCAGACAATGTTTTGAGTGTACAATTATGTTTGTCCAAGTGAATTTTTGTTTAGGTAAATGTTTATGGCTAATAATTCTTTATATATCTAGGTACAGGTCAGTACACTGATTTATCACCATCTGGTCACATCTGAAACTACCAAAAGAGTGATATCCAATATTTTAAAAATACTAGAGATACTTGAATGGAGCTGTGGTTTCCAACAACACCTTGAACAGCAGCTAACATAAGCACACGAGTTAAATGAGTTCTGGCACCACACAGAAGCTGAGAGAATTCATAACTGAAAATTATTACTCAGACTGGGAGTAGAGAGTAAGTTTAGGTTAGACACATTAGGAAGAAATTCTTCCCTGGGAGGGTGGTCAGGCCCTGGCACAGGTTGCCCAGAGAAGCTGTGGCTGCCCCATCCCTGGAAGTGTTCAAGGCCAGGCTGGATGTGGATCTGAGCAACCTGGGCTAGTGGAAGGTGTCTCTGCCCTTGGCAGGAGTTTGGAACTAGCTGATCTTTAAGGTACCTTCCAACTCAAACCATTCTATAATTACATGATTCTGTGAACTATATCATAATATCTCTGTTTGTCCAAACTACTTCTGTTGAGTTCAGCTGGATTTATGTGCCCGGAAATCTGACCTATACGGCTTTACTTTTTCAAAGTACTAGACAGTACTGACTGACTGCAGGCACTTTGCAGTGCTTATTTAATGGTACAAAAACTAAGAGTCAAATATCCTTTAAATAATACAGTGCAGAACAGCTGAAGAATGTGCTTCTTTCTTGCTGGCAAATTTTAAGATGCCTTAAATCTCATACAGCCTGGTATTCATGAGTGACACATTTCTAACAGAAAACACAAGTGTTATCTCCCTATTTTTCTCTTAGGTTAAGTAATCTGAACACAGGAAGTGTCAAGCTTCGGAAGAGTGCCCAAATGCATGGGCAATGTTCCAGCCACAGTTCAAGTTTCAATGAACTGAAGTGGTTGTGCTGGAATATTAGGATTGTTTTACCAGTAATGAATTTAGGGGCTCTTGCACATCCCACAGTCTATTTGAACAATCATGTTTTTGGAAAATTCGTTTTCCTAGAACATTCTGCAAGGAAAAAGAGCAGAAAAAGCATGCTATTACATTTGGTTTTTCTGCTTTAGCTGCTTCAGAATCCTCGTTTAATTAATAAAAAGAGGTTTATGTTTTCTCATTTGGCTGAAACATGGCAAAAGACAAAATTCTAGTTACACTGTATTTAAAGGTGAGACATGAAGAAAAAAAAAAGCACAAGCAGGATTTTAGAAAGTGGACATCATTGTTACTGGGGGATACCTTTGTATCTCCTGAGTATGACTGAGTACCTGCAGTGGTTTCAGATGTTTATGATAGTATTCTAATCCAGTAATTTCTGCCCAAGGGACTTTTAATTAACAGTTTGACTGCCAGAGTAAATTTACCACTATATTACTGTCCAAAAGGGAACCATTCCTAAATGCTTATCATAAGAAAGTGGCATTCAAAAGTGCTTAATACTCCTTTTAAAATGAGGGTGTCCACACCTAAATGAGCAAGGCTGCCTGGTAAGAAATCATCAACATCAAAAAGGCACCACATGGTAAACTGCATTTAGGCTCTGGTTCAACACAGCACTTACAGTGGGGCTCTGTGGCCACATCAAACAAATCTCTTGAACATATACCTAACTTGAAGCAATCAGTAGTTCCCACTGATTTGCCAGTAGGTCTATTCAAAGTAGGTTTATTCATGCACTGAAGTGTTTTGCTGGACTGAGGCCAAAGAGACCAGTGCCTCCGCTTGAAACCTGACTGTTAAAGGTTCATTGGAATTTAATTACGTACTTGGAGTGCTCAAACAGTGTGCTGCAACAAGACCCTTCCACGGAGCTCTCTGTCAGTGAGCTGAAGAGCTCCTCGCAGCATCTAGCAGCAGGGAGGACCTTCATGCTGTGAGGAGCATACAAAGCCCAGGCATCACGCTGCAGCACTTTGGACTGGGTCTAGGTCCAGCTGCAGCTGCCAAACAAGCCAGGTGCTTTGTAATGCAGAAGTAGTAAAGAAAACATTCTCTTTGGTCAGTCCCGGTAAGCACATTTGTTCCCACTCACAGATGCCAACCCGAATGAAGTGTCTCCATAGGGTCATTATTCGAAACTATATGAGTTTTTTAAAAAAAGAAAAGCAAACACAGAAGAAATGTCAAATATTTACAAAGCACTATAAAATACATTTAGAAATGGCTCTTAACTAGAAGAATAACAGCATGAAAGTATCCAAAAAACTTAGAAATACTCCTCCTGCTTTTCTTTTCTTAGTAAAAATGTAGCAGAAATACTGGACTAGGACAAAAATGCCATGGGTTCCTGTCAGATAGGTCCCATTCCTCCTTTCTTCTCCTTCACATATCCCTCCCCGTTCTTCCAGCAAAAGGAGATCTCAGCTGCTTCAAAGATGAGATAGAGAAATAAAATTTGGTTGTGGCATCCTTTTCTTGGAGAAAGTCCCCTCTGCTTTTGATAGGAACTGGAGAGAGGAGGAGGAGTACTTGGGTTAAAGGGGGGCTTCTCTGCCCTGCATATGAATTTCTGCTCAAATCTGGATGTGTAATAAGCAAATGAAATTTTCAGTTTGCATGTGGTAAGTAGAGATGCAGAGCTAAAGTATTTCTTAGCTGAACTTACTCCAGAACCCAAGAGCTTTGATGCATTGGTGACGATTTAGCACATGGATCTCTCTCCTCCACCAATGCACACTTCAAACAGGCATATGTGACCACACACAATTTTGCTTGTGATTTCATCTCACAGTTTGATCCTCCCATGATGTCAATGCCATTCCTTTGGTTGTTGTAAATTGTGAAGGAGGAAGATGGCAAGTTCAAATACAAAATAATCAAACATCTGGACACAGGAAGAAAGAAGACTCTGCCTTTAAATTTGGCTAGAACCGATTGCTACTTTTCCAGTTTGCTTGATCATCACTCATCGTTACTAATGAAAAACCAAAGCTTTCCTTTCCCTTCCCTTCCCTTACCTTCCCTTCCCTTCCCTTCTTCCTCCCCACCCCCTTTCCCTTCTCCTTCCCCACCCACTTTCCCTTCTGCTTCCCCACGCCTTTCCCTTTCATTTTCCCTTTCTTTTTTTTTTTCCTTTTCTTCTTTCTCTTTAGTCAGGAATATTAAAACCTATGCCTACAAAAGATAAGGAACTTTGAGTGCCTTTACATGATGTCAGATAGTGAGCCCAGACCTATCATGATATGTACAACGGAACAAAGAAAATTACTATTTCCGCGTGGTTTTAAGCATTTGGAGGTTTTTGTCTGATGATGCACTTTTCTGTTTCAAGAGTAGAATTTACTTAATATCTCTATGAAGCAAGCAGAGGATTTATGAAGCACATCATCTTCAGCAAGTCTCAGCCTTACTGGTGTGTCATGAAGGACTTTTATTTAAAAACAAATAAGGAGATACTTACAGCCCCATTTAATTATTTATTAAGAGCATTTCTAAATACTATTTTAGTTACAAGAGTCAAGGCCAGCTAAAGGATGAAGTTAGAAGGAGTAGTCCAGAGTGGGCTTAGATTGGTCACTGTAAAGCCTAAGCTGAGTTTTCAAAACTAAGCAGTGTTTGTGTAAGCAGCATGCCAAGTCTTTGGGGGCTTCATTTTCAGGGACTGGGTAAAAGGACTTTTTGAATATCTGATTTTTTTTAAATAAATTAAAATTGACATGTCACATCAAGCCATACTTCACCTTTGAAAATTAAGATTGTATGAAGATCTCCTCTGACATCTGACAAGGACCTGGACAACACAGGAAATGTCCCAGTGAGACATGAGCAGTTCAGATCACATGTTATCTGCAGCTGATGCAGATAACAGAATGGGGTCAAGAGCAGGGAGTAGATGTTTGTTCAAACCGTAAGTTCCTTCTATAGAGGTCTTACTTCTCCAGTGACTGTTTAGGGACTTTGAGGTCTAGTCACCCACCAGCTGGGTCTCCAGTTCTAAGATTCTATGATTCACTTAAAACTTGGCTCTCTGCACTCAAATAAGGGAATGCTGTTAAGGCTGAGACTCTTGGTATTCTGAGTCATGTTATGTGGACATAAAAATACCTAAAACTCAGATTCTGGGTAGCATCAGCTATATTGGTCTGCCTTTCCTTGAAAAACCCCTCCTAGAAACCAACTACGTATCAACAAACTATTCTGCCAACCACACATGCCCATGGCAGGGGCACCAACTGAGCACACGTGACAGGGAACTTGAAGTCCTTACAGTATGTGTGTGAAGCTGCAGTCATTGCTCTCTTGAAGTCAGGAGTCTGATGTGCCACACACAGCTCAGCAGGTTTGTGTGACTTCTGTTTCTTATTCAGTCACCTCCAACTTTTGCAGGCCGAAGCAGAGCAAAAGGAACGGCTCCACAGGTTGCCTGGCTGATTCTGCCTGTTGCTCTTCAAGTAACTGGCAAAAGGCAGCAAGGTCTTCAGAGAACGGAAAATGTGGCCCTTTGTCACCAGGGCTCCAGAGGCACCATCAGTGGCAAAGAAGCCAAAAAGACTTCAAACCTGCAGGGCAAATGCTTCTGCAGCTCCATAGAACTCCACAGAGCTCTAGAGCACTCAACGTTAAAAGGAGATCCAATGGAAAATGAGAGGGAAAACACAATGGAAACATTCTTGATTAAAACCCTCCAATTTTTAAAAATATTACTGTGGTGCTTGCGGTGAAGATGTATGAGACACAAATTGAGAGTTGTCTGAACTATATGGACAACTATATTCAAGAAGAACTTGAGCTTTTTCAGGGTTCAGATGAAGCTTCTTCCAATAAATGGAAATCCTGGAGAAAGACAGCTGATCAGTGGTAGGACACCACTTTTATGACATGCTGAAAAGTGTTAGTGGTCTGAGCTAAGAAACTCAGGAAATATACCCTACAAACAAGTTTGCTCATCTGCACTCTTTGACCTTCAGAGGGTTTTGATGATGTCTCAGCTTAAGAATAAACTTTTTATTCTATCTTAGCAGAGTAATAAAGATCTGGAAAGAAGATAGATGTACACTGTAAACTTCGTAACAGTGTATGTGGGTCTTTTGGGACTTCCTAGGAAAACTGTTTGAGACCATTCCATTCATGTGCAGAGAACAGGAGAAGAAAAGCATGCAGTGATTTCATATAACCCTCCTCCCTAGAGCCGGTCTGTAGGACCAAAAACCCCAGGACACACCTGCTGACTCACCTGGGGACTCCAAGGAGGAGCAGACCCTCAAAAGAGGAAGGGAGGAAGGGAGGGCAGCAGGCATAGATCCTAGGCTCCGTGGCATCCTTTGCTGTGCCCTCTTTGCCCACTGTAGCCCACCTTGTCCGTTCAGTCTGAGCAGTTAAAAAGCCAATATAGTTTGCTATTTTTTTCAGTTGCAGTTCCAGGTGATTCCTTCCTGGACCTTGTACTCATTTTCTTTCAAGCTGGGCTATGCACTCTGAAGGCAGCTCCAGTTTCATCCAGCTGCCTAATTATTCCTGGAAAATCTGTGTGCAGTGTAACCATGCATCACTGGTTTGAGCCAACAGTCCTTTTTAATGAAGCAGAAATGTTTCATTTTAATGCTGTTTATTAACACTCCCAGAGCTGAACTTTTCTGTTATCTGTTCCTTCTGCTAGAACTTTTCTTTCTCATTTCCTTTTGTGAATTGAACCATTTCATTGTTTTGCATTAGAACTGCTCCAACCTTCTGTCAGATGGTTCTTTCTGTAGTAAAATTAATTTAATACCCACACCAAGGCTTTATTGAAGCTTTATTAAAAGGAAAAAAATTAATTTATTGGTAGCAACATAACTGTCCTAATTTATTAACAGTCAGTTAACTTTCTAGATTGGCATCTTTTTCCTGATTATAAGAGTCTGTAGCAACAAACTAATTGTTTTAAAATTATTCTGCTTCCCAATCTCCTACTGACCAGTTGATTTATTTTTTCTCAATGCTATTGTGACCTCCTATTTTTTCTTTTTTTTTCTTTTTTTTTTTTTTTAACCACCAGTGACAACTTCTCTGCCCAGCAGCAACAACTTTTCTCCCTAGTATAATCTTATTTCTCTGTCACTGCCTGTAGGGCAGGGAGAGGACTCTGTCTCTAGTAGGTCTGCTTTGACGCTGTTAGTCTGGAGGCACCTTTCTTCTATGGAACTCATTATCCTAGAAGTCTGTTTTCTGCTTTTATCTGATAATGCAAACGTATTTTGTACTTCAACAACTTCTATAAGCAGGATGACTTTAAATTCAACAGACAACAGAAGCATTTCTCATTTGTTTTCCAGAGAAGTTTTTTGGTTAACTAATTCTACTTCAGTCCATCAGTGGCTAAACTTTATGTTTTCACTGTAAGGATCTTCCAGGGCATTATCTACCTAAATACCATTCTTTTCCTTTGGATGAAGCTTCATTATGAACATACATATCCCATAATACTTTCTCTGCTATGATGGCCATGTAACCAATTAATTAAGTAACCCTTGGACCTGGAAGGTAGCTAGCATTGTTGACAATATGTTGTATTTTGCTGTTTGAAACTCTGACAGTATCTGAACAAGCTCAGCTTAATTCAAGCTAATTGTCACATTTTTAATGTCCTGCTGCCTGTTCTTTTAACCCATCAATTTGAAGCTTAAAATAATGCACATGGATTAAAATAAAATCCAGGTGATGTGTTCAGAAGAGTGTGTTTGATCAACTAGAGAATTAGTGATCAGAAGGCAATGAGAAGAACTAAGGAAAACTGGTGATGGCAGTTGTTATGCACAACTTTTTAGTAATTTCTATTGAAATAATTCAAAGAATGCTCAGAGGAAAGAAATGGAAAGCCTTGTCATCCTTGAAGACAATGTCCCCACCACCAGAAAATACACTGAAGAGGTTAAAACACACATGCAGATCCTCTCCCCATGTTGCAAATGGGTCCTTTTGCAGCAAATTTCGCAAAATCCGTGAGCTGTGGGACAGCAAACAAGAAACAGGGCCCTAATGTCTGGGTAGGGGGACTCCCCATCCAAATTTTATACTTACATTTTTTTTATATAATTCACAGCCCTGAGGTAAGGGGCCAAGTCCTTTCTCTTTCCAGCGACGTGCCCTCGTCAGAAGGCAAAGAGCTGCATTTCATCAGAGGCCAAGCTTCACCTGTGCTTTCAGACTGGGGACACTGGAAATGCTACCTGGGACTCCCTCACCCCAAAACTCAAGCCCATCAACCAACAAGGGATGAGGCACCAACTTTCTCGGGCTTTGGCTGGCCTGTGCATGTCAAGAAGCACAAGCAGACACACTGAGAAGATGCTCAGGGAAGGATGGAGTAAATCGAGCCGTGTTTGGGAGAAAAAACAAGGAACATACTGATCAGTTTTACATTTTGGATGTAAGTGGAGCTCACTTTTACAAGATCAGGTATATTTGTATACCTAGATATACCTAGGCATATTTCCAACCTCCTCTCACAGTCCAGTATTTGCAGTTGTGCTGCTCTGTCAGGAGCTCACAACTGCTGTTTGAACTGCTATATCAAATGCAACACGTTTCAAACACACCAGCTATTGGATTTGTGAAGTTGCCACCCTCCCCTTTCAGTGTGGTTAATATTTTACTTCTTTTAGCTCCCCAGTAGAATCACTGAAGAGCAATGCTCAAAAACAAAATGTTTGCTCTCTCATTTTTCCACACAAGCTTTTGCTACTTATTTAGGCGTAAGCTAAAGGCCCTACCTAACCTTAGTGTAGAAGTGACCCCTCTATGGCCAGACACAGAGCACAGTCAATTCCTCCTAAGCTGAGCTGTGCAAAGCACTGGAAAGTTCCTCGGGTGTGGGTGTGCTCTGCTCTGCCTGGGGGCACTTGCTTTCAGATTACGATTAAGGGCCTGGAGGAACAGACTCACCAGGGAAGCACCAAGGCTGCCCGAGAGAAGTTTCTACCGATTTTTAACTGGTTATCTAAACCATTTCTCACTTTATGCAACAGCAAGTATTGATATCAATGACAGCCAGCTTTATATTAATAGAAACGTGAAGCTTAGTCATCATGCCCTTACAAATACAACTGCTGGCAACATAAAAGCAGTTACAAGTTTCTTGTTGGTAGAAGAACAGCCACTAATCCGAATAAACATGCCTGTGATGACATATGACCTCAGTTAAAGGGACAAGATTTGCATAATGAGAGATAGAACAGATAGAACTGTGTTTTATTCATGTATCAGTTTATGTTTAAGATATTCTGAATGAACTTGGACAGATAGGTTTAGAAGCCTTATATAGGGAACAGCTGTGAAAAAAAGTAATTTTCCAAGGACAGTGAAACTGGTTATTAATTATTATTACACAAGAGCATTTTCTCAAAAATAGGTTTACACGTAATATCTGCTATTCCTTGTTTTTTAAGATCACTGTTTGGAAGCTTCCTTCTCGTTCTGCTATTTCATTTAAGTTTTTGAAATCACATTGTGCCACCAATGAAACTTCCAAGAGCTATTAAAATAGCACAGATCAGAATGATAGAGAAAAATATCTTTGATATTTCTTGATATGCAACAGGACAGGGTATGTTTCAAATAGATTGTTAAAGGCTTGTTCATTCAGATGTAGGTGGGACTACTGAGCTTACTGACGTGCTCAGTTAAATGTCTTAGCAGATGAGGGATTCAGCCTATACTAATATTCCATTTTACTCTCTCGGAGTATTTAATGCACAATCCTAGAGTTGTGTTATTTGGCATAAATACTACTTACATAGGCTGTAAGTGCCAATCCCAAAGCCTACATTCCCAGCTGCAGTGGTAGTTCATTTCCATTCCCGAATGCTTCTGTTTCATTTATTATTTTACTTCAGAAACATTGTTAAAAATGCCCCTGTAGTGTTCACCCTCATCTACACCTCACGATCTATTAATAAGCCAGAAATCACTACTGTGTATCTATATGCAATTTCTACATACATTTCTTAAGTTTGTAGAGAAAAATATCTAATTCATATTCAACTCTCTACATGCAAATAATTGCACATTTTTGTTACCTAAACTATGATTTTAAGATTTCTTCTCCTAGCACTGTGACAGCTGTGCAGTTTCTGCTACATTTCTCTGCTTGAAAGGTATGTAAAATATATCTTATGGTATATAATAACCACTGTGCAACACAGTCCCTTGCTGCCTCAGTTTAGTACTTTCTCCCCACTTTCTGAGACTGTACGTGACATATTAAAGGTGGGGGCATTTTTTACCAGCTAGTGATTCATAAGCATCAAAACTAGAACATTGGTATTTTGTTCTTTCTTAGAGGGACTTCCTTTGAGATAATTACCACAATTGCAGATTTACAGCATTTGTCAAAAGGCACAAGGCGAAAGAAAATGTGTGTTCTTGCTTTCACACAGTGGGAAGGCGTGCAAGTGAGCACTCAGGGCTGAAGGCTTTTATCTTATCAGGTCCAAACCCGACTGTTCTCTGCCAAGGCTGCGAGTAGAGATGTAAACACATTTGCCATGACTTGTAAAACTCCACCTGAACCCCAGAATCCCAAATTTTCCAAGTCATTCTGAGGTGGAGTGACATGAGGAGGAAGTAGGTAATATGCACAGGTACAACACACAGTGGAGAACACTGCTCCTGTGAGCAACTCAGAAATCCTAAAGTGACCCTGGCCATTCTGAGAGGTTAGTCAGCAGCAGACTGCTCTGCCAGGTGCTCCCTCTTGAATCCCCAATAGTAGCAGTGTGCTTTGCATGAGCAGGTAGAGAAGATATTGATTTGCAGAGCCTATAGATCCTCTTAGAAAGGCTGTAAGGGTTTTGACCTCTTGTGGAGTACACCCACCCACAGACAAGAGTTTTACACAAAGCCTTGTTACCATCAGAGACATGCTAGGATAGTCCTTGAGTCATAACTGGCAGAATTTGCTAGATAGATGAAAAGATCAGGATTTCGTACAGGACAAAAGAATCATAGTGGCGTATGAAATAATACAAGAAAATTAATCTCCTGAGCAAACCAACAGTTGGAAAACACCTTACAGGAAATTCAAGCTTGCAGGTCTCCTTATCGGGAAATAAGTCTGTGTGCAAAGAAGGACCCACAAGACTTTGATTCTGTGAGAAATAGAGTTTCAAAATATTATAAGTTTTAGAATAAGAATTTATTATATGATAAAAGTAAACAGCGCTGGGTGACAGGAGGAGACTTGCCCCTAAAGCCTGCACGAATCATCTTTATTTATCACAATTCCCTCCCAGCCTTCTGGTAGTGTGGCAGTCCTTCACTCCCTCTGCCTTCCCTCCTTTTCCTAAACCTTCCAAATACATGTTGAAAGGTAAAGCAGCCAACATGTAACCCAGCCTCTTCTGAAGACCCTATGTGAGCTCTGCAACCAAGAGATAGGGGCTAATTCCAGAAAAGTTACAAAATATGCAGAGAAACTATCACCATCATACTCACAGGCTGCTTTTCACAACTGCACTCAAGCCTAAGACAGGTTTGTCCAGTTAGGATATTGAACCAGGCACAAGGCAAAATGTAACAGTAAGCTGCTGCACAATCCAGGATGTATAAAAAAAGTCTTCACTGACTTTTTCAGCTGTTTTTCTGCAGACTGTTTTGAAAAGGTCCCAGGCTACATAAGCTCTGGCTGGAACAGCACCCAGGCTTCAACGAACATCCAAGACCTGCAGTCATTAAAGCACAACATTGACATGTTTCTCTGCAAAACTGGAGTCTCAAGAAGTGTTGCAAACATGTGACAGTAGCAAGAACAGCACCAGAGGTTTTTGCTAAGTAGATATGTCCTTGACTAGCATCTTCGCCTATTTCTTTAGTAGTTCTTGAGTAGTTTCTTTAGCAGTTTCTTTAGCCTCCCTTTAGTAGTTCATCCCTATTAAGAGAAGGCTGAGGGGGAATCTTAATGGGTACAAATATCAGATGGGAGGTATACAGATGATGGAGATAGGCTCTTTCCAATGGCATTCAGTGACAGGCAATTGGCACAAACGGGAACACAGGAAGCTCCATCTGAACATCAGGGAATCCCTTTCCACTGTGAGGGTGACCGAGCACTGGCACAGGTTGCCCAGAGAGGCTGTGGAGTCTGGCCATGGTCCTGGGCTCTGTGAGGTCCTGCTTGAGCAGGGGGGTTGGACCAGATGTCCTCCAGAGGTGCCTTACAGCCATGCTGTGATTTTGTGAAGGGAAAGGGGAAGAGAAACTGCATTCCTGAGACAAGCTTTGGTAGTGGTTTCAAGAAGCTCATAGCTTGCACTGTGAAAAACACAACACCAAAAGGTTTCTATAAAAGGTTGTGAGTCTCCTCCAGTGCTGGTAGAACCAGACTCCACAGGTGTGAATCATGAGCTGTACAATGAAGGGAGAGGAAAAGCACTGTAGGAAACTCACTGGTTTGTGGGCTAGGCTATACCTCACAAGACAAAAAATTAATGAAGAACCAAGTTATCGGGAAATGACACAGTATAATCAATTCTGCAAGTTTCAGATTTGCAAGTGCACTTTCCAATCTGCTGTTTTCATCAACTTTCATCCTTTGACAAGCGCAGACCACTAGTTTGTGCATCATCTAATGTTCTGTTTTTGAGAAGCCATCAGAGCCAGTACAGAGAACTGCATGTTCATTTCTCTCTTTTTTTGCATGTTGATGGCAGTGTCTCATTCTGTGTCTTATTTGCACTGGGTTACATTTTGCTCTGTGTAGCAGTTTTGGTGACTTTCACAGAACTAACCTGGAGATAAAATCAGAAGTAGAGTTAAAATTGGCCTCATTTTCCCTTCAGTATGAGTTGTGCACTTAAACCATGACTCATCATGGCTTGCAGTCACACCCAGGTGCTCGATGGGCTGACTGGCCAGTCACTTGAGAACAGAAGGCAACCCAGATAGATACAGCAGGTGGGTGAAGGTTGGCTCCCTTCTCTTACTGGATCACCACACTGACAAACAAACCAGCAATCACCCTGGTTTCTCAAATGAGGCTCCAACTTGCTAAGGAGTCCCAGAAATTGAATGGCTTCTGTTGGGGGGCATTTTAATGTGCAGCATGCACATTCTGTCTTCCATACATAAGCCGGCACTGAATCAATTTTTCCTCTGTTATGACAAATAGGGAAATGTACAACCTCCAAAAAATAAATCCCCTTTTCCGAAAGCTGTAACTGGAAAGTGACTATGTCAAAAAGTCAACCGATTTTCCTGGCAAGTCACTGTGCGATCACTACAGAAATAGCAGGTTACAATAAGAACCTTATGCTGTGAAATTAAAACTTAGACTGGAAAGCATACCAAAATTAGGAAATAATACCATGTATTCAAATACTTGGCTAAGTCAGGTCTTCAAATGCATCATTCAGTTTTGCAATCATCTTGTGTAGCAAAAACAAGGTGGGTGATCATAAAGAATTCATTTAAGGAAAGGAGTATCTTAATAAGGTACTTAAATTATGTTACACCATGCTGCAGAAGTTCATATGTCACTTTATGCCACTGTCAGACACCTCCAAAAGCAAATGCAACTTCACTGTTCTCCATTCTGGCCCTGATATACTTACAGTAGCCTTCAGACAGCCAAAATGTGAGTCCTTCAGAAGCTGTCTACCACTAAATGTTGAAACTGATCTTTCTTCAAGCATTAGACTCAAAGAGCAAATATGTTTCATTTCCGTATTTTCTTTCAGAGTGCTTGAACTGTTTAAGTCCAAATGCCGGAAAACCTAACCTTTTGAGTCATTTAACCAGTGTTTTTGTTGTTCATCTGTCTGTCTTGGTTGCGTCTGACCTCTGGGATGATTGCAATAGAAAAAACATTCAGCTTTTCTTTCCTTTCTTCTCTATGACTCAACATCCTTCTCCTCTCAGGGGTGTGACTACAGTTCTTAGGGAATAGGTCCAAAGTTTCAACATTTCAAGTGTCTCACACACAAATACTCTTGTCATTTAAGAAAACTCAGGGTACCTGAGTTCAGATAAACAGTCCCTTGGCCTATAATCTGGGGTGGTTAGGTTTAGCATTTTACTAGGGGGGCAATAAACCAGTACTCCATATAGCCTGATAATGAAGTGCTAAGTAGCAGACTTCTGGGTTAGAGCAGTTAAAGTGAAAGCAAGAGCCAGACACATGGGAATATTGCATTACCAGCTCTTAGTTCTCTTAAACTAAGGGTATGCAGAGGGATCATCCCAATTTACTAATTCAGGAGACTGTCAATAGACTATATCATAAATTAAAGAAAACAGATGGGGTCTTTTTTCCCTAGTAGGTTTTTTTTGTGAAAAGGTGGCAGCATGACCCCTTCATAGGGGAAGGGCACATGGAAACAGTGGGGTCTGTTATGCATTTAGTCTGAGGTCCTGTAAATGGACATCCTCAGCTCCCCCAGCATGAGGCATTTCACCAGGTCTCCCTCCATCTTCCCAAACTCATGCTGCTCCCATCAAGTTACATGCAGATCTGCATCTGGCTTAAAATCAAGAGCCTGCTGGTTTCAGGCTTAGGAGTTTTCTGCCACAGGGAGCTTATTCATCCAAAGCCCTCACAGCTGCCATCCCACAGCATTACTCAAGATTGCAAACACTCATCGAACCTTGGATGACATACTCTGCCTTTCCCACATACACTTAGGTTTCCTCCCAGGTTTCAAGAGAGCCACTGTATGAAAATGTCTGGTCTGGACAGTCTGGCTGCAGTAATTTTACTTCACCTTCTGAACATTTCTGGTCTTTTCGCAGACCAATCAGATCAGGCATTGCTGTCTGACAAAATTACAGCCATTACCAGTATTTACTCCAGGTATCCAGGAAAGCAAATCCATTTTTCAAGAATAAATCAGTTGTTTTCTTCTTTAAGTTAAGTAACTCTGTGGGATTTTTTTGCTGTCCTGCTGCAATTCTCATTCTTTGGTCTTCTCACACACCTCCCCCAGCCTACCTAAGCAGACCTCTTATTTATCATAGCTAGACACCGTTTCCCACCTTTTTGCCATTGTTTACATATAGTTTATTACCCTCCTCACAGAATCAAAAAAACTCTCATTCTATTAAAGAAAAAAGTGCCTTTTTTTCCCCACCAAAATATTACTGCTTAATTTAAGGCTACTGTTTTTAAAAATGGTATCGGGGAAAAAACCAAACAAACCAGATTTAACAGAGAAGCCAATTTTAATTTTAACAAGCTTTGAGGAGAATTTGGACCAAATTAGCTGTAGATTCAAAATAATCACATTTACAATTGCATTTTAAAAGACGGTTTACTCGAATAGGATTTACTTCCAGATGGAAAGCATTTTTTCTCTTTTTTTGTAAACAGGTAATGTAAAAATATTTTCCTGTGTTTAACATCATGCTTTCCCAGAATGAACAAAAGACTTTTGTAAGCCAGAAACCATGGAAAATAAGCATGTGTGTTCCTAAGGATTAGAACAGTATCACACACACATACAGCAAAAGACGGTATGGAAATAAATTCTAAAATAATATATTTAAAGACTTCAAAAAACATTTTAAAATGAGAGGCAGATTTTCAGATTGCACATATTGACATAGCCCTGAGCTTGCAGTCACTTAGATAGATACCACAGTAGCTCCTTGATAGATCAATTTACAGTTAGAAAATGTTATCTAAATGTAGACTGAAAAACAGCCTTTGTATTTGCAAATTCACAGGAGGGAGTGGTTTGGCTTTCATTTACTGGTGTGTAAATGGACTAATCTTCTATATGATGCCTACAGAAGTCATATTTGATGTGGACATATGTGCAGCAGGGTCTTCAGCCTCTGCCCTGTGAAGCCAGAAGATGGGCCTTCAGCACTGAGTTTTCTCAACAGCACCCCAACACTTTTGTTCTATAGGATTCTGATCCCAGCATCCTGCAGGAGTACGGGGGCATGGGTTCAATCAGTGCAGTCCTCTGGGAGTTATGTCTCTGGCCTAACCCAGTTATCCACACTCCCACTGCAAAGGCATGAGACAGGCAGCTCCAAAAGGAGTTTTATCACACCTGTCTCAGACACCCACCATAGGAAGGAAACAATTACCCTGTGGAGATGCCTATCTAGTTCTATCAACTACATGGGAGCCTAGATGAGCAGCTTAGACTATAGAGTTCAGTTTTGGATGGATAAAGATAAGTGAGATGAATCTCACTTTAGCACTGGGATATGTCACAAGTTACCTCTGGAGAATTTATTAGCCAGGTTTGTATGGTATGAAACCAGCTTCAGCATACAAAGCATACGAAGAGGGGACAAGGGCAGAAAAAAACACATTCAATATTAAAGATGGCCTAAATATTCTATAGTATAGGCTGTACCCTGTGGTCAACTCAACTAACTTGTAGATTAGAGCACTTTCTTCTCTCATTCATAGACCAGCCAGAGCTCAGTAAACTGAGCCACAAACTAGTGGTAGCTGAGGCTGGTGCATGCAGTGTGCCAGAAGCAGTAAACAACACTAGCAAAAAGACTGCTATAGCCAGGCTTCATGAGGGATTAGCAGCATTTGATAGAATGGGACTTAAGAGTCCCACTAGTGTCATCAGTGTATCATAAAAATAAATCTATTTCAACAAATTAATATTTTCCTTTGATTTCTTCTAATTATATTGTTATTGTTTGTTATCATGCACACTAACTCTGTGAGCATTTGTCATTCAGTTTTTATATTGTTTTATCTTTAAAGCATTTATTATTAATCTGCAAGAAGATGTACTTTCTTGATTTTCAGGTTAGATTTCCAGATCTCATTTTCACTGGTTTTACTTCTCCTTTCAGGAAAAAAATGGACTAACTTTTTTATTTTTCCTCCTCCAATTGTGTCTAATTTCAATGAGGAAAGTACTTACGCAGTTCTTCTATTTTGCTATAATTTCACTCCCTATTGTGTGGGAAATAAGCATTGCCATCATCCCTAGGATCCCAAACAGGAGATGAAGATCATTTCTTGGTGGGTGCAGCCCAAGATTTGGTAGTCAATCTTCCAGCCAAAGTAATAACTCCTTTTGCTTTGATTTACTACTTTTTGTCTTGTTTTGTTTCTTCTCTCTTCTGTTCCCCTCTCTTCCCCACAAAAATCTTTGGTGTAAGACCACAAACAAAACCCCCAAAACCCCAACTTTTAGTCTAGTGGTAGATATTTTAAATTTTCTGCTTATGCTTAAACATCGCTAACAACTTCTGGAACTCAGCTTTTACCATCTAAACAGTCTTAAAGCTGCCTGCTTCACATGTGAAGGGGATTAGGAATTCCCAACATGTGTAAGAGCACAACAACTATAAGTCACAGAAATCATGAACAGCAGCTGTAGAAACTTAGATTCAGAATACCGTTAAGTACTGGTATTACCCAAATCTCAACCCAAAAGGTACTATTTGGATATCATCATCTAATAGCTGGCCTTAAATTCAATTTCCAAGAAATTGTTTATGGTATTTTGTAAGGCAACTCTGTTTGCACTGGTGAATATATGGACCAACTAATAACTAAAAATAATCAAGTGCTGCCTTCTTAATGAGGTGAAAGGCAGTTATCAAACAGACATTGAAGGAAAATCTGTATTACCGAATACGCCAAGTTGGAAGGGACCCACAAGGACCATCGAGTCCAACTCCTGGCCCTGCCCAGGACCATCCCCAAGAGTCACACCATGTGCGTGAGGGTGTTGTCCAAATGCTCCTCGAGCTCCATCAGGCTTGGTGCTGTGACCACTGCCCTGGGGAGCCTCTTCCAGCGCCCAGCCACTCTCCGGGGGAAGAACCTTTTTTTTTATATCCAACCTAAACCTCCCCTAACACAGTTTCAGGCCATTCCCTCGGGTCCTGTCACTGGTCACCGCAGAGCAGAGACCGGTGCCCGTCCCTCCTCATCCCCTCACGAAGAAGCTGTAGCTGCAGCGAGGTCTCCCCTCAACCTCCTCTTCTCCAGGCTGAACAGACCAAGTGCCCTCAGCCGCTCCTCATACCGTGTTAGCCTCTGCCAGAACTGAAAGCCTAGTGTAGAAACAGCGGGGGAAAGTTACGTGACACTTAAATACGGTGTAAAACAGATTCTGTGACTCCTCTTCCTTTATTTTACAAGGCATGAAAAGCAATCACTCAAATGCAAACGAAACCGTAAAGCCTGGTTAAAATCTGCTAACAATGAAATTCCCATCAGTATTCTTGGCACCCTTTGCCATCATTAATGTTTTATTTAGGAGCTTCTGGAAAAGGCTGCCTTCACGGGTGTCCTCGAATAAAAAGGTACATGGCATTTAACAGCCCGCCGAGCGCCCAAGCCAACCGCAGGGAGGGAGGGAGGGAAGGAAGGAGGGATGGAGG
>VZRE01011575.1:0-119014 GCA_013396775.1 Cephalopterus ornatus
GTGGTGTAGAGTTACCTCCGGGTCCTACGCATGCCTCTCCTGGCTACTGCAAAAATTAACCCTGTCATGGCTAGAACCAGGACATTATCCAGCCCCTATTTTACACCATCTACATCACACCCAGATCCTACACCTTCCAGTTAGATAGATAGATAGATAGATAGATAGATAGATAGATAGATANACCATCTACATCACGCCCAGATCCTACACCTTCCAGATAGATAGATAGATAGATAGATAGATAGATAGATAGATAGATAGACACAAGCTCAGGTATCATTTCCATAATCAATGGAAGTTGTCTGTTGAGTTCATTTAGTCCATGACTGTGGTTTCTATCCATCCTAGATGTCTTCCAGAGCTGAGAGCTGGTGAGCTGTCTGTTGGTTACAAGATGTATCAGGAACTCACGAGTGGTGTATCTGAAGCAATCCATGCTCATTGTCTGTGGTAGTTGTGGCACACAGTGGCAGTGTCATTCAGCAACCAATATTATACAATTCAATATTACAGACTGTTCTCACCCAAAAACAAGTCCCCTTGAGGTATACATTGTGCTTCCCTGTCCCTCTGCATTATCCACCAGGCACACCCAGGGCCTTGAGTAAAAACAATCCCATGGATGGGTTTGCCTTTTCTTGCAGCAGGACTAATCCAAACTGTCTTCCCTAATACATTCCTCATATGCATCACAGGGACTTTATCCCCTTTTATAGTCTGTGGAAGTTTTTACTGCACAAGGCCAGCTCTGTTGGTGGAGCCTCTAGTGTTAAATAACCAGGTGGCCTCCACGAAATGTGTATCCCAATGTTTGAAGGTTCCACCACCCATTGCTTTCAGTGTGGTGTTCAGCAGTCCATTGTCCCATTCAATTTTCCCAGAGGTTGGTGCAGGATAGGGAATATGATATACACACTCAATACCGGGGACAAAATCACAAATTCCTGCCTATGTCCTACTCCACCTTGCTGAGTGAAGCTGCATATACACAGCACTCATTATTTATACACAACAATGCATTATTGATCAAGGCAAGGTATGTCCATTTAACACTGTAGCTAATAATTGGAAAGCTTTTATCGTTGGTGATGTTAAATACGTCCTGCTTGGTGGGAAGGAATGGCCAAAGCTAAAGAAGGGATTGGTTCATTTGTCACACAGAAAAATAGAAGAGAAAATAATTTTGACTGGAATAAAATGTTGGTTGCCATTTGGGGGATATTTTGGAGTATTTTCACAGTATACTTCACAGTATTTTTATTTCTAGATTCACATCAGCATCACCAGAGATGCCTGTTGAGTCTTGTGGAGACATCAAAGGGAGACAATAATAGAAAACACTTTTCTCTAGCCATTTTTGATAGAGAAAAGGAAAAGGACAGATGACTAAGGGTAAATATAGAAGAGAGTAGAAGAATAAAAGAAACCACATGCAGCAGGGAAGGGAACAGAATGGACTTTCAAAATTATCTGACCTATGCTTAAGCACTAGCTCAGAGTCATGAGGAGATTAGAGCAGGAGACAACATAAGGATGCATTATTGTTCTGGTTTAAACCTTGTTTACAACAAGTATCACCGAAAGTTCAGTGAATTTGTGTTAGAGACCTTTGTAATGGCTGTATATGATGTGCTTCCACTTAATGTGTGAGCTTTGAAGAGATAATTAAAAATGGTTTCCCTGTCTCACAGAGCTCAGCTGTACATCCATTTCCTGCGGACATGCAGCAAAATTGTTTGCATGGCCACCTGCAGAGTAAATCCACCTCCAGACTCTCCTGGGGAGAAAAATCTTTCAGCAAGACCCATGTCTCCATCTCTCAGTGCCTGAGTTGGTTTGTGCCAGTTCAGAGCACTCATCATTGTGCACATAATAGCTTTATTATATACCATGATTATACACCACACACCCAACAAGGAATGGAACCCTGGTGGTGAGGGTGCGTCTGCTGCTGAGGTGGTACATGCAGCAGAAGTGGTGGGCTGGAGGTGGCATTGTCTCAAGATTGTCTTTTGTGCCAAGATTTTCCATGGGATGTTTTAAGGAGCCCTGATATTTAGTGTATACAATGAAAGATGAAAGCAAAGAAATATTAAAAATTGTGACAATAGTAGACTGACAAATGAAGAAATGTTATCAAGGACTCACATTCACATGATTTTTTAGTAACTCTGTTATCCTTTCAGATTTACTCTGGAAGTTATGGTTTTCCTCTCTGTACTGGGGATAATGTTGCTTTTGTTTCATATTAGATATGATATATTTTTAATCTTCTGATCAAGAAGAATACAGTCCTTTTCCCTAGATCAAGTGTGGTTTTCTCCTTGCTAGATGGATGGCTATTTTGTTTCCATTCAGCTAATGTTATATATACTTCACGGGATTTTGTTCTCTTTTAAAATTTGTGGAACTGAGATTGGTTTGTTACTCGCATATAATATAAGCTGACAGGAGGCATAATACAGGATTATGATTACAGAGAATAATTCATATTTTTTTTCTTCTAGGCAAACAGATGCAGTTGGAAAGTATGTCTACAAGGATGGCTGTCCTTGTTCAGTCCATAGTAAGGCTGAACCATTAAGGAGTTTTAGATTGTGAGAGAGTTCAGGCAGCTTCCTTGGTCCTTTTCATACTCCAGACTCCTTTTTCTTCCTGCTAAATATATTAAGAATTACATTGTTAAAAGGGAGAGCCACATTCTAGAAATAGAAAAATATTAAAGGGATGAACAAAGGAAGGGGATGCTGGTTTTAAACCCTAGTTTTGTGGTTGCCTTTTTTTTCTCTCTCTGAAATCAAGGATAAAAATATCTGTATTCTCAGAAGGGATTGGAAGCATCAAATATTTTATAAATCATGTTTAAAATTAGTCTAGGTAAAAAAAACCAACCTACAAATGCAATGCAAGAACCATAAAAAGAATTTTAACTTCTTGGACAGAAAAATAGCCAGATTCAGCATAACTAAAACTGGATACTAAAACATGTTAAATGATGATGGTCATTTTAGTGGGGGAATAGAAAGATTTTTAAAATGAAGTCTAAATACTTTTTTTTTTTTTCTTTTGGTCATAACCAGGCATCTGAAAAAAACAGTTATATTCGCAGTTGTTTTTGAAATGATAAAATGCAAATCCATCCTTCCCTGTAAGGGCCTGTGTGCTCAGGATCCTTCTGCCTTTCAGCAGAGCTCTTCCTACATCAGTAGAAAAATGGCCTGGTTAGGCACAAGAAAAACACTTCCAGAGCTGAGAAGTAACATTAAAAATGTGAACAAGTTGGAGAGGATCTAGAGAAGGGCCACAAAGATGACCAAAGGACTGGGAAGCCTGACATATGAGGAAAGGCTGAGAGAAATGGGTCTGTTCAACCTCGACAAAAGAAGGCTTAGAGAAGACCATTTAAAAAGTGGCTAGAAAGAAGATGGAGACTCTTCTTTTACAAGGAATCACATGAAAAAGACAAGGGGTAATGGATAAAAGTTAGTTCTGGGAATATTCTGATTGGACACAAGAGGAAAATTTTTCACAGTGAGAACAATCAGCTGTTGGAATAAACTTGCTGGACAAGATGCTGGCCTATCTTGTCTAGACCATGCTTTTGCTAAGAAAACTTGGACCAGATGATCCTTGAGGTCCCTTCCAACCAAGCATTCTATGATTCTCTAATTCTGTAATTCTATGACTTTATGGTCATGAGTGCTGGGGCAATATTGGAACTTTCTGGTTGCATGTGGTACAATGGCACTGTATACAGAAATTAAGTTTGGATTTCCCATATCAGTGGGAATAACAGTCTAACAGTCTCTAGTGGCTTGATAGTTATTTTTGTCTACTCAGTGACCTCATCTCTTTGTTGCTGCCAAATAAAAACCAAAAGGTATGTGAACTTTTGCCTGTAAAAAACAGGGATGATGAATTTTCCATCTAGGCTCTGTAGATGCTCACTCCCTCATGAACTTTCACTTCAGAAGCTCATAGTTATTGCTGAAAAGGAAATACTTAAAAATATTCTTGTCAGTTATACTACACTTTTCTTTTAAATGATGTCTCCACATACCTCTTTTAGCTAGGATCAGACTTGCCATGAGGCACTTGGGGTTGAAGTATCCCGATGCATTTTGGAGAGGGATGGGAAGGAGGGAACGGGAGGAAGATTGATCTCATTGATCAGAGTCAGAGACACCCTGTTGCCAAATAGTTCTTATCACTGCCATGGATTGCCCTCATCTCAGCATGCAACGCCCAGACCTGGACTGTGGCTCTTCTTAGTTTCCCTCTTTGGAAACACTTGCATAGGAAAACAGCGTCCCTGAAGAAAAGCTGTTTGAAGAGCATTGGGAAGGAACTAGCTGATGGACCACTAAAAAGGAAGCCCCAGTCATGACATGAGATGGCAATACAGCCTGCGTCAGCCGTATTATGCTGCTTATCCCAGTCACTGGTGCTTGTTCATATAATTAACTTCTGCAGAAAGAAAGCTGCATATTTTAAAGCCTCAGCTAGCCATAAGGATTAAACGAAGGTTCAATAAACTAATTAGCAATGAATGCTATGGCACTTTGTTGGGAGCAAAATATGGGTGGAACAGGCAAGGGCTGGGCATGTTATCATTTCTGGCATTAGGTTAATTGCTCTGCTGATACTCTGCAAACTGCTGACAGCAGGAGTGGCTTCTTGGTGGACTCTGCCCTTGTTGATGCCAGAGGGGAAAGTCTGGTTCCCAACTCTTTAAAAGCCTCCCTGAGAGTAGGAGATCACTGGCAAGTGATTGGGAAGATATGCAGGTGAAACTTCTAAGTACACAGTGAGGGGAGATTCAGCAAATGAATGATAAAGGCAGTGGCAGGAGTTAAGTAGGATATTCAAAAGCGTGTGTGAAAGGGAAGAAAATCATTGCTATGCAGGGAAGTGTCCTCTAGATGCACATGCTCTATGGTTTTGGGCTCAGCTGTAACACCGTGTTGTACTAGAATTACACTAGATTCTAGTAATTGTACTAGATTCCTATTTTTCCTCGTTTAGCCCTGCATGCAGTGTGGGATGTCTACCTACAGATGCCGCCAAGTGTAAGGTAAGGGAGGTGCATGCCAAAGCTATGAATTCACAGATGGGGCATTTTTAAGGCTGCTAATGAGAATGTGATATCTTATTCCTTCCTTATGACAGCTCAGCCTGCTCTCTGAAAACCAGCTATCAGGGACTTTCAAGGTAGTCAAGCCACTACAGAGAAACACATGACCTAGTCTTTTTTACCCCATCTTGTCACTCACTCAGAGAATCAGAAGGCATCTTTGTTCTCTCTGTTGCTCAGCCATGGAATTTGTTATCATGCCAAGTAAATGAACTATGAAAACCTCTGGGCAGTGGAGAGAATAAAAAAAGTTCTTATTGTAGAAAGTGTGATAATGAGTTAAAATATACAGTCATAGAAGTTGGGATTTGAACTCTGCTGCTGTTTTCAATAGTAGCTTGACCCAGACTCCTCTGCAGCCAGTTTGCAGATGGTAATGAGACTTCACTGAAACAAGCTATAGTGGGAAAAAATATTGTGGACAATCCACCTCCCAGGACTGAAGAGCATCTGTGAAGACCATAGTAAAAAAGGCAAATTTCAGACAGAGCAAGAAGTTTGACTTAGTCATTTGTGAACATGTGCACAAAGCACAAGGCAGAGCTAAATGATCCGAGGAGGGGCCAGTCCATGGCAGTCCCACCAAGGCAAGGTGGGAAGTAAGTGCCTGGGAAATTTGGAGGGATTTGAGCTTGAACCAAAACAAAGTGCCAAGCTGAACTCTGGACTGTGCAACTTCCAAGCTGGATCTAAACTAATCAACTCAAGACGTTTTCTGAAAAAGAGATCTATTTTGCATGCCACAGTCCTCCTTGAAAGTATGTTTTTATGTATTTAGTTTTATGGGCTGGTGTATATGGAAATCATGTTATAAAATATATATGTAGAAATGGCCTATAGGGTATTCTAGATGCATTTTAATGATGTCAAGGATTAGATTTGACTCCAGATCTCCTGAACACAGAAATGAAACCTGTTTACTGTCAGGAGAAAAGTGTTTTGACGCAAGGTCCCAAAAAATCTCTTACAGAGATCATTTGAGACCAGTTATAAAATGGCAGGTGATAGCCCCATCAGTGAACCTAGTATATATCCTTCCTCTCTCCTTAAAAACCAGAATTAATTACCTGCTTTAAAACACACATGCACACACGCACACAACACACACACACACAGGCACACACACACACAAGAAAAGAATCTGTTTGATCAGTCAGATGACAAGGTGATTCTTTTGCATTCCTTTTCAGTTTAAAATCATAGGTTGTGTTTAAAGCAAATTCCCATGTTCTTGTCAATCTGAAAGTAACTCTTTGAAAGGTCGAAATTAAGAAGGTTGGTGTTATTTATCCAGCTACTTGTGTGCTAATTTGGTAGAGTGCAAGCGACGTAGTTTTGGAAGGTAAAGAGAAAGTCTAGAAAAGAGTTGAGATCCACCCTGCAAAATGTCTTGATGAAATATACAGCCATACATCCAGGCCATGATTAACATTTTTTTTTTAATCCTTTTTTTTCTTTGAACATGTGAGTCATTGTAGATCATGCCACCTTGCATGTAAGCAATTGAACCTGAACAAGATCAAAACATTTCTGTGTCCATACAGCAAGTGATAAATATCCTTTATTCAGCATCTCTAAGTGCCATTTATAACAGTAAAAAATGGGCATAAAGTACTACTGAGGTAGTGATCTGGGTATTTTTCACCAGCCTCAAAAGCAGTCTCTGTAGAAGACGGCAAGCAGCGTGAAATAAGGCCTGGGGATATTAGGTGTCTTGTCACACAGCAGTCACTACACTGGGAACAGTTTGCCATGATTTGTCCTGATGAAACACCATGGTTTAACTATTTAAAATGTTTCATTAACATCTTCACATGTCCAGGAAGATGGAGAGAATAGAGAGGGAGAGGGATGGTTTGCAGCATGCATGATTGCCTGTGTAGTCTGGTGAGGCTTCAGTGGGCCTGGCTTTTTAGTTACACCAAGGTGCAGAGGCAATAAAACTAGATTTACTAATTTGGCAGGGGCCAGAAGGGTCATGACAGGCTCCAATGCTTACGTGGTCTCTGCAGGAATTTGAGATGGTTCAAATGCAAGGATGTTGCTAAATCCCTGTGTAAAGGAGCACTTTAACAAGAAAGCTGAATCCTACTGCTCAAATTTTGATTAATTATAGGGTTTAGTCTGCTTTTATTGTTCACATTCTTCGTCTTGAAAACCACTGCCTGTATATGCATGTTGAAAGACAGCACTTATTTGATTGTGATGATTTTCCTCTCCAGTAACCATTTATTGACTTACCTTGAATTGCAGAATCGGAAAACAGCTGACTGTGAGGCTATGGGAGTAAATACTGCATTGCACAATGAAGTGAAAAGTAACTGGAATAAAAAAAATCCACCCTGAGCCTTCACTGCATTCAAGCAGTGCTTGGGAGCAAGAATGTGTTTCTGTACAGCACAGCTGGTGTTTGACATGTCATATGGAAGGTCAGCACGCACTTTCAATTAATGTACAGGTGCCACATTTTCCTTTTCTTGACCTTTCCTGGGTTTCAAATCTGGCTTAATCCCTCCCTCAAGGGACTAGGGTAGCAGCAATAATCACTTAATTTATGCCCACCCACAAATGACCACAGGGGAAGTACACAAGAAAAACTTCTTATTGTTTTCATTGGGGAATAGGAGAAGAGATTATGTTAGATAAGAAAGAAGAGGGAGAGAATGAGAGAAAAACATGTGCATGATTTTTTTGCACGTTTGGGTTGGTGTATCCTCCAGGCATTATTACAATAGCCAAGGCTGACCAGGAAAAACAGAGACTTTGCAAACCGCAGTACAAAGAAGAAAAAAAGGTTTGTCTCACATTTCTGAAGATTGGTATTTGGCATTTGAAATGCATCTTGCATGTGGATTGCACCACTGCAGTCAGAAAGAGCAACATTTTTCCTGATAAGTCTCTTGTAGTAAAAGTCAGAACTCCAAACTTTCGGCAATTTCCTTTGCTTCTCTTTGCTCTGACACACAAAGCCTCCAAAGACCAATTTCTGAAAAGGTATTTCTTCACCTGGAACCTTTGTCGGAAATCTTCCAGGTAGCTCTAAAAGGGAAGACAATGTTAGCCAGTATACTGCATTGCTTGTCTAATGGATTACTATGTAAGTAAGTGTAATTCTAAAACACTGGTCATTTTCTATTTTACAGGCAAAGTGCAGTAGAAACTACTCACTGTATTTCCCAACTGCTGGTTTCTTTTTCCTTTTTAGTTTTTCCTTTTCCTAATAATACCTGCTTTTAAAAAGTTATTTACAGATTTTTTTTTTCTGTCAAATTCTTGCTCTGGCCAATTTGGAAAGCAGCTGCAGCCTAAAAAGCAATCATTTGCAATGTCACTGGGACATTCAGAGAATTTAAAAATATGCCTTTAGTGGACATTAATACATTAACAAAAAATTTAAAAAACAAAACAGTGGAGAAAAGAGCCCCTTACCTTTTAAAGTTTTACAAGAAATGTGTCCTTGACAAATGAGTGGAGGGTAGCTACAAAAGAAAATGTTATCTTAGGAAGAACTAAGCTGCTGGAAAAAAGAGATGCAGACACTGCACTGCAGGCTCTTGCAAAAGAAATGGGGGAATAGTGTTTACCATCAGCTGCTTCCATTGGCAAGTTGTCCTAGAGGTCCTCCATGGAGTTAGGGCCTTCAAAGAAGTGGAAAGGTACCCAGGAAGGTGTGTTAGCACAGTATCCATGTCTGGGGCAAAGGCCTGATCACTGCTCCCTGCCAGAGCAGCCTTTTGTAGTGGCACTAGTGGGAAACGGGTTTTCAAGGACCAGAAAGCCGCTACAACGTTTCATGTATGAATAAAGGGTTTTGCGAAGATACGCCTGGCCCACAGGTAATTTCCTAAAGAGACATCATATTAAGGAAGACTTGTTTCACTCAATGTCATGTTGAGTAGTAGTAGGGGGACATGAAATGGGGAGGAGAAGAAAGAAGGAAGGTCAAACTTGTTTGGAAGAAAGCTGTGTGGGTATGTTCTGAGTAATCCTCTTCCATGACTATGAGGTCTAGAGTGGGACTGTGCTCCACACCTTTTTTACCAGGCAAATTAGCTAGGCTATTCTTCTCCACTCACAAATATTTTATTTTGAGACTTACCAGGGAAGAGCTGAAAGCCAGAGACCACAAGAAGGCTATCAGAGATTTCTCACTCCAGCCCCTTTGCTTTCAGTCTCTCAAGCGTTGCATATTCCTGCTTTATTTTAGAATGAGGTTCACAGAGTTGGCTCAAGACAGCAATCAGCTAGCAGAGCACAGCATGAAAACTATCCCAAAGGGCCTCCAAGGGCCAACTCTGCATCCAGAAAAGTGCCAAAAAGCCTTGGAACAATGGCCACGAGCAGCTGCAGTGGATTTTTGCCACCTCAACATTTCTCTGTAGATGAAGAGAAGCTGAAAAAGGAGTAACTATTGCTGTGACCTTGCTTATGGCTTAAATGTCATGGAATCCTAATTTTTATTTAAGCGGGGCCAATTTCACTGAGATTTTAATTGGAAAAGACTGTAATGCAACAGAGCAGAAATTAACCCACAGAATGCATAATTCATCTCACTGGCAAAGGTTTTTATTGCTGGTCCCTTAGGCCCTAAGCACATCCCAGTCTGTGTTTGGGATAAGAAATACCTGATTTCTCTTGTCCCTCATCAAATTAGACTAGCACAGCCAGTACTTAGAAGATTGCCATTCCCCAGAAAACTCCATGTGTGGTCCTTGTTTCTGCTCAGCAAAAAAATCCAAATATTCTCTGGCAAAACCACCTAAGGTTATCTTAGTCCCAGGCCTATATACCCATAATTTCTTACGGTAGAAGAATTCCACCTTGTTATGATGGAATTAGAAAAAAAATGTATAAAAATACACTACATTGCCCATTCATACATGCCCCACATCACCTAGGAGAGAATTATTTATTCCTCTCAGAGTGAAGTAGCAACTTCCATCTTTCCTCCTGAGCTATGTTATATGAACTCTTTCTCTGAATAAGAATATCTTTCCAAGACTGCGACCTTTTTCTGTGGACCTGTTATCAGCATGAAAGGGTGTGGTACTGTCTGGTGTGAGAGTCTTTCCTTGCCTCTGCCTTGCTTTTATGTGAGCAAAACAACATGCTTTTCCAGGGGGCAAGTAAGCTGAGAGCTCCTTCCTCTTCAGTCCTCAGCATGTAATTCATCTCATCATCCTTGTTTTCTCTCAATTCTCTAAAATCATAGCCATAAAGTGGGTTTATCCAAGCCTTGCACTATCCAAGAGTGCAAGTATGCATTCTGCTTGATTCGTTTTTCTTGATCCATAGCTGAACTCACTATATTACTAACTCCCTCCTTAGCAGGGAGGTTTTGATGCTGGAGCAGTCTGTCCCTGTTCCTGTAGTGCCACAGCCTTTTCTGGTATGTCCTCAGTGTCTCACATAATCTGTTTGTGTCTGCTATCCACCAATGAAATGGCAGTAATAATCCTTGACTCACAGGTGATATGAACTACTCTCTGTGTTTAAGGCCACACGGACATGAACTGTGCTTGTAACACTCCAGCTGTGGGAACAAAGTAGCTGAAACACCAAATAGTGCAGTACGTGAAAGGGCAGAAGAGCAAATGCAAAGTTCTTACCGTCTGGCGTTCAGTGCAGAGGTTTCTCCCGATGTCCAGGAGGCCATAATGGTTGGCTGGAAATCTTTACAGGAGAATTTTGGATAACAGAAACATGTTGAGACATCAGCATTGTAGGTCACAGATGGAATATCTCAGACACAGCCCCTCTGCCCATTTTGGCAGTATTTCTGCTGCTGTTGAGGCTGGTTTCCATAAGCATGGAGAGCACATCTGGGCTTTTCAAAGATTCGGCTCTGTGTACTGGGTTGCAGCCTCCTCTTATTTCCCAAGCTTAGTTTGAAGCATAGAGTCAAACTGCTAAAACTGAAAGAAGGACTAAAGCTGTAAAAGAAGTCAAATTTCTAATTTCCAGCAGCAGAGTAATAACGTGGCCATGCACCCTCCTGTTCCATCCACCTCTCCAACTGCAGAGCTCTTGCACTTAGGCAGCCCAGCCTAAGTCATCCCATAACTGTTCCTGTCCTGAATTCACTCTCTCGCTGTTTCTTCTCAGCTCTTCATTCACCTGTGTTGATCAGTCAATTAAGTGTTCAGTGAAGCTACCCACCATTTGTTTGACTTCATGCTCTTACACACAGTGCTCTTGCTTGTAAAAATTGCTAACCAGCCCAAGCTGATATTTAAGGCAGCCAGTAAACATGTCCTCGCTAGTGACTGATGAGGGGTGTTTCTGCACACACTAATGAATACATATATTGAGATAGATGCATTTTATTACATCAGGCTTTATACCACTTCCTCTGGGATGATTTTTATAGACTCAGTAAGATTTTTTACAGCATCTGAAAAGACTCAGGTACTGAAAGGTAGATTTATACACTCTCTAGTTTTTCAAATATGGTGTAGAATCAGTGGGCAATGGAATTCAAAATGACCTCCCTAAGGTTTTTTTAAATGGGAAAATTTAGGTATTTTATAATCATTCTTACAAACTTAATGCAGCTCTTCATTCAAAAGAGGTCTGTAGATATAATCACAGATTGTAGTTTTAATTCATTTCATATTCATTGTATTATGTGGTGTTATTTTTATATTGATAGCAGATAGTTGACTATTAAATTACTAGTATAGGTTCATCTTTTACAGTTCTTCCTGGCTTTCTCAAATGTGTTCTTTTGTTGGTCTCTAAGTAATGGAAATTTCTTGAGCCTGACTTATTTGCCAATGAGAAAGGACAGACTGAGATATGGCCACCTAAATTACATGGAAGTATAACTAATGACCTGCTTTAATGACCTTTGAACTGTCAGCACAATGAAAAATTAGCTTTCATAGAATCAATCCAAATTCTGCTCTACTTTTTCTGTACATGGGAGCTGAAGTACATGGGAGGTACATTTCTGAAATTAATAGCAAAATTTAGTCCAAGACCTAAGCAATCCAGAAGAAACATAGCAAGCTATTGATAGTTGAATGTCTGATTTGCCTTTTGTGCTAGTATAATGTTTTGCCTTTAACAGGTTCATTTCTGATTTATACTGATGTAACTAAGAGGAAAGTCTATTTCCAAGGCAGAAGGGAAGTTTGTTATGATAAAAAGTGACATTTTCAAAATTCTCCAGTAACTCACAACTTCAAAGCATAGATGTTCCTCACCCTGTTTTCTAGAACTTCTTCCAATATTATTTTAAAGGTCTCAGACAAACGGCCTTTGCCTGTTTCTGTGAGAAATTGCTATGCCATCTTGAAGATGGCATTGTCTTTAAGATAGCCCGTCTGTTTCCTTTAAAACATTTCTTCTCCCAGTCTCGTCATGTTTGGAGGCCCCATGGAAAAGAGGTGATGCCCCAGTTGTTGTGCACAGCTCCAAGGAGGAAAGTGGTGGGTGAGGGCTGTCATGAATGTCACAGCCCTAGGCTACCTGGCTGCAGCAGTGTGTCACCCTGCCACACAGAAGGTTCTCCAGATGACCCAGCTGCCCCTGGGTGGGAAAACAGATTTTGGAAGCCCTAAACAGAATGCAGAAGTGACTTGGGAAGACAAGTCCCACTGCAAGTCTAAAGCAAAAAGAATCCGCTGCTAAAACTCCAGAAAGCAAACTGCATGGGGCATGGGCTTGTCATGCATAGAGAACATATGAGGCAGGTTTTTGCCTGGGATGAGGTAGAACCAAGTACCCCAGGACCCAGGAGCAGGCATGGTGAACTGCCTTGAACAGAAACAAGGTGTCCCCTGTTGCCTGACTGCATGTGGCTCCTTATGTATCTAAAAGGCAGCATCTCCCGCGGGGTTTCTACATCCAGCTTAGCCCTTACTTTGGGAAAGAAATGTAACTATTGGGTGCACACCCAGAAAAGTTTACTTCCTCCAGCACATGTGACGGTCTGACAGCATCAGTCCTTCTACTAATGTTTTGCCAGAAGGCTGGATTTAATGTGTGCTTAAAGTACAACATGTCTTACACAGCAGCTTTAAAAGTCTGCCTTTCATCTCCCTATTGCTATTCTATCAGTTTCGTGCAGTCAAACCTTCACTTGCTGTTTGAGTTAAGAGCCTCTGAGGCATCCGCTTGTCTGTGTCACCACCCTTTGTGGGGAGTCTTGCCTCACATTAATTACTGCTCTTGGATCTCCCCAAGTAGCTGAGTTTAGGGAAAGAAGAAGAAGACCCCTTGCAGGAGTTACCCGCAGTTTACATTTATGTCCCATTAAGAGTTACATCCCATCCTGTTGAGTTTTAATGGCTGTAGCTATTCTTTCTGTAGACCTCCATACTAAGACAGAGCAGTTCAAACAATACAAAAGTCTTTGGTCATGGTTAGTCTATTTCTACAAACATATGCAAGATGAAAGATCCTCAGCTGAAACTATCCAAGACCTTCAGAGAGTGCAGCCACTTCTTCCTCACAGATGTGCTTTTCATCCCACTCATGAAAAATCTCCTTCATCAGGGCTGAAATTCTGGCCCTGTAAGAGCCAATTAAGCACTTTATTGCTGAATTCAGCAGGATCCAGATCTCTGCCCAGATGTTCCTCCTTTGCTTTAACATCTTCCTGCACTCCTGGGCTCCTAGTGCCACTTTGTTGTTCTCCCCTTCACACACTTCATTCCTTTTTTTCTCCACAATGGACAAACAACTATTTCTGGCAAACAGCGGAAGTGGCAGAGGATGCTTGCTGGTATCCCTGCCAGATGATGTTTCCATACAAGTGGGTCAGTGTCATGACTAGTGCAATCATTCTGGGGGATACTGTGCCTTCATTCATGGAAACAATCGGGCTCTCAAAATCCCTCACATAAAATAGCTGGCAAGAGCATCCTGTTATCTCTCTTTTTTGACTGTGTTTAGCTGGTACAGGCTATTCTGCCTCATGCACACTGTGCACTGGATACAGCTATGTGAAGATTTCAATTTAGTTCTTCAGAATTGCTTTTTCTACTGGGTCTGATCTAATTGCTGTCAGGATGCATAGCTGGCACTTCAAGTGGTAACAGGAAGACCTAGGAAATGCTTTGGATCTTTAAAGGCTCCTTAGGACAGCTTCCTCCCCTTTCAGAAAATTTGCTAAGCTTCTAAAACTTGTAAAAATAATTGGTCAATGTGGGAGAGGACTTAGACTGTAATAATAATGTGCTAAAATTCAATCACTGCACACACCATGGCATCACTTCAACAGATACAGCTTAGCAAGCATTAGATTTACAGCCTTTTTTTTGACAGCTTGGTCTGTAGAGATAAATTCTTCAGCAGTTCTCAGAACTTCCCTGGATCATTCTCAGCCAAACAGATCTCATATGGCTCCCTTTCCAATCATAATAGCATTCCACTTGCTGTTCCGTTCTCTGGATGTCTTTGCCTCCTTTGGTGTTTGGATTTTAGCACTTCATTTTCCCTGAAAGTTTTGGCAGTTTTTGGGGAATTGCCTTAAAAATTGATTGGTGGACTTTCAGACAGCTTAGCTGAATGGTTAATTCAAGACAAAGAGTTGCATCTGTGGGAGTGTTTTTTTGAGGACAGACAACTCCTGATTAACACCTTGGGATAGCAGGGCTGGCTGTTACTTACATGTTTGATGCTTTGGTGTCTCCAAACTGGTCAGCTAAACACTTTGTCTACTGTCTCTGGTTCAGTTTCTGTTCCTAGTTTTGGCAGTGTATTATAGGGTAAACTCTGGACTGTGTAGGACTTAGATCACTATTGTCATTCCTAGTTTCTCTTTTCTGGGTGGGTATGGCAAGTTGATCTATTTATTTTGGTACAAAGAGCAATTAATGGAGATATTGTGAACTCCTAGATGGACCACTTCAGTGTTTCTGTGGGGCCAGCTTTAACTGTTTCAGGTAGTTGAAGTGTGTAATGGGTGTAATTAAACACACCACTCTTAACAGCTCATTCCTATACCTGGCAGGTCTTTGAGCCGTGCCAATTTTGGAGGCACAATATGTGCTGTGCCTCTGGCAGGTCTTAGCAATAAATCTCCAAGGAAACTCCCTGGCTACATAGAGTGTAAAAATCTCAGTCTGGTCATGGGCTATTGACTCACTCAAAGGTCTGATACTGATGTGATGACCTTGAGGTGAGACCTAATGTGATGAAATCAGAAACATGCAATTTAAAAGGAAGATAACAATTTCCAATACGTAAGCATGGAAGGATGCCTTAAAGAGTGATTAATGTGGCATCCCATTAGCTTTAAGTACTACAGAACATCTGGCATATTTTCCCTTTGACTACAAATTTCTTAGCACTGGTGTTATGTCATCTCTCAGAACTCATTTTCTCTCTGTCTCTATAATTCATCTCAGCAACTGTTGTTCATATGAAACTAATTGTATAAATGCACTTGATTAGATTAAGTTCCATCTACTACAGTTTTGGTTTTTTTAAATATGGGTATTTCCCTTCCAAGAATAATTCAGAGGAACTGATGTACATATAGTGCCATATGATGAAGAGTCCCTCAGCACTCCCAAACCAGCACATTTCAGCACACCTAGGGCCCAAATGCTGTACCTGGGGCTGATCCACTGGGCTCCTCTCACATAGGTACCTGGGCAACATTTTCTTCCTGGAGGCAGCCAACTTACTGAAATTTTAATAAGATTCTGGGAGCTGGCATTACTTGTTCAAGTTTTGCTGCTTTGCATTACCATTGGAGGTTTCACTTCTCAAAAGTCAATGAAAGAGTGACAAAGACCAGGCTGCACCTCACAGTGACCTTGGGCTCTCACTTCTGTTACCACATCTTGAGTGCTTTAACACGGAGCAGATTGGGTCCAAGCGTAAGAGGATAAAGTCAGAGTGATTAGGGATTTGTCCTATGACTTCAGCACTGTTGGATTCTTTTGAATGCCTTAAAAAGCCCTCAAGAATTATGGACAAAACTGTGCATGCCAACACATTTTTTTTAAATGTTAATTTTTTTGATGTCTCACAGTTGATTTAAAAAAAAAAAAAAAAAAACAACAAAATAACCCAACACCTCAGTATGAATTTCACTCTTTATGACTCTCCCCGGCTCCTGGCCTGTAAGTGTGCTGCAGAACTGTAGCTAGTGGCAGCCACAATGGGGGCGAAGGGTGGCTCCCAATCCTCACAGTCCCTTTCTGGCCATGCCCAGCATCCAGCCCTCAGTGTTGCGCTACAGTCATTCACCGTGGAGCATTTCAGAAGAAACTTCTTGAAAGTACTTGCCTTTTAGAGCATGTCCCTCTTTCTCCCCTTACCTCTATTTTGAAGAGCAAAAGAAGGAAACACGCTCTATACAGGCTGATCCCACATGGCTCCTAACCACCTGCTCTCCTCTCTTCAGCATCAGTGGTTTTGCTACCTGACGTCACTTGGGTGCTAGACAAATCTCAGTGTGCAAGAATTGAGATTCAAACAAGTCGCCTCAGGGAGTATGAGCTTGGAGGAGGAGAGGAGATAAATGTACCAAACCTAGGATATGTTAGCACCAGTCCCTCACTGCTGCACTTGCTAAAGCAAGAGTGACAGAAATCCTGAGCATGGAGAAAGGAAGAGTGGGTTCCTTCACTCCACAGGCACTTGAAATAACTTGTGCTTTGTTGTATTTACAGAGAAGCAATGGTTGTGCCATTGCACTAAATAGAAAACAGACCCAAACTGTACATTTTTGGAGGTTTTTTGTTTGGGGTTTTTTTGTTTGTTTCTTTAATTTGGTTTTTAGTGGGGTTTTTGTTGTTTGTTTGTTTTGTGGGTTTTGTTTGTTTGTTTGTTTTGTGGGGTTTTTTTGAGTGCTACTTGCTGTCTGTGACCATCTCATCCCAAGTGTGCTCCTAAATAGGAACAACTCCCGGACTGCATAAGTTACAGGTTGTTCCCTCACACAAGCATGTGCCATGATTTCACATTGAAAGAACAACTGCTTCACTCTCCTCAAGAACACCAGGCAAAACTAGTCGGAGAGGAGCTGCTCGTCCCACTGAGCTACTTGCTCACCTTGGCAATGTGGTGCAACAAGGAAGGGTGGAGAATATACCACAGATAATCATAAACCGTTTGGGGCCTCTGTTCCTTGGGCTTACTCTGCATTTCAGCTTCTCGTCTGAAAAGCAGGGAGAATGGTATTGCACCATCTCTCATCTGGGCTATGAGAATGTATGCATTTCAACCCTATCTCATGCTCTAGGTACCAGTTAAGTATTGTCCATTATTGTGCACCCAGGTAGACCATAGTTTCTTACTTTTCTCTTTTCTCGCAGCTGGAGTCAACAGAAATATCCTGATTTATGTTACCTTTGTATCTCATGCCTTCAAAAAAAAGGTGAAAGCTTTGGTATCACTCCAATTCAAATAGGCCCTTTAAAAGTGTTCTTTTCCTCTGAACAGATTCTTAGCTCTGGAGGAGAAAGGGTCCTCCATGTCTTGAGGGGATTTTTGTTGTTCTCCAAGTCATTTTATACAAATCTAGATCTACTATCAGTGGTGTAATTAAGCTCTGTGAAGTTAGGGGAGATAAATTTTGAGATGAATTGCATGTTTGGAATTGTTAATTAACCTTTTGATCCCTAGGTCATCCAGAGCAGGTCACCCAACTAAAATACAGCACCAGCATCCAGAAAAATCACAAGAAATCCTACTAATAGGATATAAGATTAATAGTAGGGAGAGAGCATTGTAAGAGGTTTGGATTTGGATAAGCATGCACAAGGTTGGCTGCTTATCTGAAATGTATCCAAATGACTGTTGACTAAAAACCTTGTAAGAATGAGCTTTGTAAGGTGACTTGTCCTAGCTTTTCGTTTTAGTTGGTCAAAAAGGGAAAAATGCAAAATAATTCCATATTGGGAAAAGGCCCAATGAGGAGATTCTTCCTTAAAAGAGACAAGGTGCTATAACAGACCTAGTTAAAGGCACCATGTCTAGTGCAGACAAACCCCTTCTATTAAAATATGTGTTCAAGGCTGCAAAGTCATGCACCTGTATCAGGAAATGCCCAGATTAAAATCATCTACGCACCTTCAGTTCATCCCATTCAGAGGCTAGATTCTGTGGTGGTCCACAGCTCCTCAGTGCCCTACAGCCCTGCCTCACGCTGCCTCAGCCCCTGGAGGCAATGAATGGATGGTGCTCACTTAGGGAGAAGCTGAGCAACCCATCGCCGCCTCGATGTTGGTCATGTGCAGTCCCACATCTCATTTACCACACACCACTGCAGGAAGAATCACTTCTATCTTTATAAGCCTTCCTATGAAATTTACAGTCAGCAGTGAGTGACTTCATGGATGTTTAGAAATACCTTTTCACAATAACTCTTAGAAATGAAAAGCAATTCAGCACCTTTCTGCGCATAAGGAATATAAGGCAAAAAAAGCAAGTTGCCCATGTACTACAGTTGCAGCTTTAAATGTACAGCATTTCTGCCAGTCAGACTGAAGGTGATATAGGCAAAAATCAGAAAATGGAAAGTAAACAATCCCTAACACTGTCAGACTAGGGGTTTGGGGGCATGAGGGAGGGTGTCTACTCCATTTTTCTCAGTGAAAAATCCAAATTTTGAATAGCAATCATTTCTGAATAGTGTTTGCTGTGCTGTTGCTTTTGAATGTGAAAATCACTTTGTTGCCAATATTATTATCTTAAAAGGTATTTTTTATTTCAATCTGAAATCTTGCTTTTAATTTTTGAAAAAAACATTAAGCAAATGTTAAACCTAAATGAAAAAAAAACCCAAATTATTAGTCACTATGCCACTTGACACCCATGTGTGAGAAGTCTGGTTGAAGGGACTGGCTTACCATTGCACCAAGATCCCGGACTCGGGAGGAGCTAAAATTTCTGCACAGCAGTCCTCAACTGCCTTCAGCTTGTTTTTCTCCCAGTCTCCTGCCTCACTGGGAACAGCTTTTCTAGTTTTTTCAGCCAATGAGGACATTCAGCAAGGGTAACAAGCATGCTCCTGGCTCACCTGGGATTCAGATCAGGCTTGATGAATCCCCTTGAAACTCACTGTAGTCTCCTTGCTGGCCCTCACACTAGGTTTTGGTCCCCTGAGAGCCAAAGCAGATGATTAGGACTTAAAGGTACAGAGCAGCATCTCACCAAGATCCTGCACTGGGTCATGGCTGAGGCCTACCTGAGATCCACACCCATATCCCCTCATTCAGGTGAGCATCTGCTGCCTCTAATTTATGCCCCTGACATAAGCTGTGTGAGCTCAGTGCAGGTGTGAGGAGGGGTGTCAGTTCCCCATTCCTTTGGGAATATTACTCTGGGAATATATGACAAATATGCTGATTATGGCATCTGCCTAAGCAGAGGTTCTGCTTGCTTAAAACTGCACTTTTAAACTTTGAAATCCATTCAGGGAAGTTGGGCAAAGGTTTGTTACTCCCTACAGCAGCGGACATTTTTGTTTGCAAAACTCTGTCTCAGTATCAATATTTCACACAGTAAATGGTGGGACTGGGAAATAAATATGAGAGAGAAAGGGAAAGTTGCCAACATGAGGCATTTCCTTGAGACATGGAAGGCTGGGTTTACACATTTCAGAGTGCTCTGTCCCTTTATTCACAGACAAGAAAAATTCCAGGAGGATAGTTACTCTTCCTTTGGCAAATCCTCTTGCTTCCCAGACCCTCTTTCCAAGGTCCCTTTTCAGAGGCCTCATCCATGTTAAAATAGGTGAAGAATGTTGGCACTTGCTGTAGGAGGTTAGTATTTGGAAACAAAGCCAGGCACACTTAGTTCCCGGGAATCAGTGCTGTTGGCAGCATGCACACTCATTCAAGGCAGCAGCAAAACAAACCCTGTTCCTGGTAGCTGTTGTTACTATGGGAATGTAAAAGGTGTTCATCCACCACAGACAGGAACTGGTACTTGTACTAAAAACCAACATGGACCCACTGCAGCAGCATTAGCAACACTGCCTGCACAGGCTATTCCTAAATATAGTGTAGACTTTTTCAGGATTAGCTCTGATTCATTACATTAATGTAAAGCTCTGTGGTTAATAAAACAAATCAAATCAAAACGTCATCCTTTTCCTTGGAAGTTGTTCTATATCCTCACAAACGGGAGCTTTCTAAGTCAGGAAGCTCTGCAGTGCCATGAAGATGTGAAGAACTCCAGCTGCTCCCTGAGCTTTGCAGCATAACAGCGAGGAAAATATGGCATATCCACCCCTGGTGTTGCTTTTGTGGTCTGATTGGCAACACTCCTGGGATGAACTTCCCCTAGCGAGTTTAAACAGACTGCTGACTGTGAGTGAGAATAGGAGTGGATGCAGAGGGGTCCCCAGACTCAGCACATTGCTATCCTGGAAACCACATCACAACGCAATGTTGTCATGTGCAATTGCCAAGTACTGCACCTTAATGAGAAGAACAATATGCATAAAGCATGTTTGTTTCCATATGCAGGTTACTGAATATTGTCTTTCCTTGATGTATATACAGAGAATGTAATGCATGGCAATACAGCTTAGTGTTATGCAAGATCATTTACACTTAGGACGTGTTGTAACTATGTTTTCTCTTTCCTGTATCATTTTGCATCGTCATTTCACTGTAAGCAATTGAACAGATCTGCAAGCCAAGCAGGCAGGGGAAACAGAAAAGCGAACACTCATTAATAATGCTGGTAATGCCTCCATTAATGCCTGTCACTGCCAATCTCTAGTTCAGTGCAATTATCAAACATCTGATGGGATGAGTGATAGCCTGGTGCCATGCAGCATGCAGCCTTTGAAAAGCAGTGAGGCGAAACTACTACATCTGAAGGGAATTAATGGTAAATTGATGGCAGCCAGGCAATATTGAAGCAGCAGCCGGAACAGCTGTTGCTGATGTTCTCCTGTTTGAATCCATTCTGTCATCCTGTCTAAGCCAAGCAGAGGCTACCAATACATCCTGCACATGCGAAAAAACTGTCCACTTTGCCTTGGCTGGCTTGTTCATGGTGGGTTCTTTGGCTTTAGATGCTGCCTTGTTTTTTTTAAGTTTGCTTTGATTAAGCTGGTAGCTGGCTTCAATAACTGCCTTCCCCCCTATTATCCTCTCTTTTGTCTCCTCATTTTACAGTACAATAAAATCTATACCTAATTCTTTCCCACAACAGAGTTAAATTTTAACCCCCCTCCATTTCATGCCTCTAAAGTAATACTGAAACAGTAAGGGGAGCAAGGCTTAGCTGAGCCATGCCAAAGCTTTCTGCCCCTCACTCCACAGCAAGACACTTCTTGGGGGAAGTACAGGTGTCTAATCCTAGCAGCAGAGCTGCACTAAATGATCCATAGAAAAAATGGGGAGAAAATAGTTAAGAGCAGATTAAAAGGTTTAATGAGTTACACAGGGACAATGTTTTACCAGGAGAGAAGAGGCAAGGGTCAGCTCCAGCCATCCACCCACATGTTCCTTCATGCTTTCTCTATCCAGAGAATTGTGTGGTTTTCAGAAATCCCTTTCATGAGGTCAGTGTGTTCACTGTGCCGAAAAGAATTGCACTCCTCACCACTTTCCTCAAAAGAGCAAGACTAGTGCTTTTCTTTCATGCTCAGGCTGTATAAATCCAAAATTACTCCACAGAAGCTAATTGAGTTCTACCAATAAAGGGAAACAGGCTAAAGTTGCTCAACACCAATGATCACATCATTCTGGAAACTGATTAATGAGCAAGCCTGACTACAGAAATGTAATTACTAAAGTGAAATGGATGTGATGATGTACAACAGATAAGAAATTATCAGTGGCTTAGTGTACAATAGCCACTTTGGTAGCAGAACACAGATTTTTGCATCCCACTGAATACTCAGCTGACATACAGATTTTATGACAAGTCTTAAGGGAAATTTTATAGAGAGTTGAAAGTGGATTTTAGTTCTCTGTAAAGCAGTGCCCTGATCGTGGAAGTTAGTCCAATCATCCAGGGCTCCATGTGTTTATGCAGCAACATAATGTCATACTATATCTCTTGGAGTGATTCTAATAACACAAAAACTTTTCCATTATATTTGTGATTATTGTTTATGTTAGGATGTTCCTAGAGACCCCAAGGCTGTGCCAGAGTCCCAAGCCTTTATATTCAAAATGATAATGTATTTTCAATTTATATTTCATAACAGTGTCTTGATATATTACTTTTCATCTCAAAGACTCCGTAATCACACCTCATTAAATGGTGTAGTCACAGAGCAGGTTAGAAGAGTGCAAGCACTAAATATTCACTATGCAATACAACAGTGAAGAGACTGTAGCTCAAAACAGATCAATAAATGTTTTACTTATAGCATGAGTGCTAAGGGAGGATGAATGTCCATACAATCCAAACAAGAGCAGAGTGTTTAATGTCTGTCTTGAAAGATTCATGGGTGATAAACTACACAGTTTCTGGCTTCCTTGTACAAATATACATATGTATGTGTATGTGTATATCAGGGAATTATCCTGCTTGGGTATGAACATTAGCTGCTGCAGCCATGCATCCACTTGTCCAGCATAGCCAAGGAATATCACATTCATCCATTTCTTTGCCCAACTACATCACTTAAACCTTTCTAGCACTGCTGAAGTTAAACAACCTCAGCATTACCAGTTCAAATCCCTATACAGTGGTTTACATAACTGCGCTTGCAAAAATTGGCTTAAAATGCTTTGTAAGCTGAACCTTTCAAGGTCTATTAAATAGCTCACTAGTAGCATTCTTGTTACAGCAAAACTGTCAGGGTTTTGTTGTTCTTATTCCCCGTGCCTTCAAAATTGGGATGAAAAAACCCCAAACAATCACTGTAGGTGCCACACACAATTGGTATGAAAAAGCAGCACTCCTGACACCAATGGCGTCATTTTCTCAGTTGAGAAGAAAGCACGAGCACTGAGCTGAAATGCATTTGAGCTGAGTAGACTGTTTTGTTAGTTCATTGTTGCCGGTGGAATCTACAGTATTGCTTACAATGATCTTCAGCAGAAGATGGAATTTGGCTCTCATATTCTGTTTCTCACAGTGTTAGCAGGAAAAAAAATAAAGCTGGATTCAGTATCTCCTTGGAATACTTCTGGATGACAAATAGGCAGAGTTCTTGTAAGCTGCCATGAGACATTCTACTTCAGACGTGATGCCTGATGCTTATGAGGAATGTGAAGATACATGACAGTGTGCATTAAGATTTCCGCAAGCCCTGCGCCATTCTGTCTCCTGCCCATCTTGCATACTGATCACAGCATTTTCTCTAGAAGAAATGCTGACAATGTTAATCTCACACATGTAAGATGGTTATAAAATTTGCAAGTGCAAAGGACATGTTTTGTTAGCAGCCATCACTGACCTGACATTTACTATGTCCACATATGGATTAAATGTCAGTGAATTTCTATAGGATCAGCAGAGGAAAATGAGGATGATTTAAAAGCAATGCTTCCCCTCTCCTCACCCTGCCACCATAAAGAGGTGTGTACACTGGATGCCTCTGAGCTTCCCTTATAGAATCAGAAAATTTTATCTCAACACAAGAACTCCATGGGTATGGGCACATAGAATCATGGAGTCATTCAGGTTGGGAAAAACCTTCAAGATCATCAAGTCCAACCATTAACTCAGCACTGTGAAGTCCAACACTAAACCATGACCCTAAGTGCCATGTTACATTCTAGGCCAGCAACTGACCTTGAGCATGAAACCTCCCTGTCATGGTCAGAAAACCTCCCTGTTTGGTTGACTCACAGACCTTGAATGGAAATAAGGAGTATTCCATGCAATAACTGTGCAGCCTATGAGGAACAGTGCATTCTCAAACGTCTATAGCACCTCACTCTCTGATCATTTGCCTTATCTTCTCTGCAAAAAACCATGACATAATGTATTGCCCTTAAGGTGTTAAATTTCCTTATTAACCATCATTACCACATAGTGCTCTATCACACATGGCAAAGAACAGCTGGTTTTCAAAGAGCTTAAAGACTCAGCAGTGGGATAGAACAAGCAAGATGAAAAAAACTGGAAAGATTGTTGTACCTAGTTTAAATATTTTTTATTTGCTTTTATGCCTTCCCTTGATACATTGGGCATATTCTGTTGTGACTGAAATGTGTGTTTGAGTGACCTGGAATAGCTGTGATGGCCTTCTGACACAGTAAAGCATCATGAGGGAAGGGAAGTTATATTCTCTGTGTGCACAGCTCCCAGAAATACCACAGCAGCAGGCTCATATTTGCCATTCATCTTTCATAAAGGTCAAGATTATGGAGAAGAAGGTCCAATGATATGGCTGGGAGGAGGAATAGGAGGAGAAGGGTGTGCTAAAACTTGATCTGACAGTGCAAGGCAGATAACCCAATGTCTTTTCATCTCCAATCTTTCCTTTTCTCTCTGTTCTGTATCCTACTAGTGATCTTTCTGTTCCTTTTCTTGACCTTGTTCCGGCAAAAACATTTAAATGCAATTTATTACTCCTGCCTGTTTGTTTGCAGGGCCCATACAAGTAACTCCAGGACTGCATTTACAACACTGGGATTTTGAAAACCTGATCCTGATCACCTGTCATTTGGGGTCCTGCTGGCATCAGCTCTGTCTTCCAATAGGAAACTGGGTCATACCATGTTCTCAGTGCACCTGGGTGAGAAACATTTTACCTCTCCCATAACAGATGTTAAAAGTCTGCATTTTTCTTTTGCTGTGTGTCAGATCAAAATTTTTCATTTTTCATTAGAGACAGTCTTCTTCCTTGATAGTCCCAAGTCTGAGGCATTCGTTTGGGATGGTGAGACTCTGGTTTTAAAGCCCCCACCTATATGTTCATATATGTTGTGCTGATTACAACTAAACCTGGCTTTTGTGTCTATCCGAAAGCAGGTGCTATATTATTGATTGCCCTGTCAAAGAATGCCCTGAGTTACATTCCTGACGAAAATGTCAGAAACAGTGAATTTCTGCAGCAATGAGCACTGGGGTCAGTGAGAAGGCCAAGTATAAAAAACATTTCATCAAAAAATTTCCTGAAAACAGGAAAGCATCACATTCTTTAAAGCAGTTGCATATTAAAAGATTCTAAATGCCAGTATCTCAGGTTCTATTTTCCCTCAAAAAGCTCCATTTGACTAGATGAGCTTGAGTCTCCTTTCACAGTGATGTCATTCAAGTAAAATGTTCTACTATACAAACAGCCACTGGAGACAGAGCACCTCATTTTCTTCATCAGACCTGGTCCAGATAGACTGAAGTATTCTACATGCGGCAAATATTTTCCATTCAGAAGGTGGGCACACACATTCTTCTAATCCAGCCTGCCCTCTGTATGCTGCTAGTTCAGTCCTGATCCAGTTCTTTACGAAAACCTTGAGCTAGGACTTTCCTCCTTTGAAGGAATAAATAGTTCCCAATAGGGAGGAAGTCCATCCTACAACAAATTGTTTTTTCTTTCCTAATTTTTTTAGCAGGTACAGCTGTTTTTCAATCTGACTGAAATCTTTAAATGGCCCTTCACTCAAGTCAGAGAACTTTCTCAGCAGGAGGTGAGGCAGCCAAGCATTTGATTGTTTGCTGAATAAAAAAACCCCTTTAAATCCTTTTGCCTGACTCTGCTTAATTGTTTTGGAGTCCTTGGCAATTGTCTTTGTTGCTATGTAACTTACAGTTAATGTTGACCCAGCAGCTTCCAAGTTAGCCTCATCACCTAACACCAAGGAAACCCAATGGACTGGTGAGAGGAGCTTCAGGGACACTCCTACTGCAAAGACAGCCCATCATGACTTTCAGGCAAACAGTCAGAATTTGGACTCCGTTTTACTACTTTTCTTTCAGACTACTGGCTTTAATTCAATCCATAGACAGCATGAGTAAAAACCACTAACATTTGAAGGCTTCTCAGTGACCTCTGAGGTCATTGTATCTTGTCCTGCTGCTGAGAAACAGATAACCTTGTTTTTAAAACTGCTGCTGTAATTTCCACCCTTTGTCAATAAATTCAGCAGAAAGTCCAACACTGAATGAATGTGAAAACCAAACTGACTCCACTGGATCATCATGGATGGATGCTGGTACAGTGCCAGATTCCTTCTTATGCACTCTTGATGTGGGAGATGTATTCTCAGTAAATAGAAGACTGCTGAATTAATCTTCCATGATGATTGAAATTGTGTCAGTCATTTCTTTGAGATGTTTAATGTGCAGTACAGAGAGGGAGATCTTTTTCCATCGAGGACTAAAATGCAAGGAGACTTGGTTCATGGGTTCAGACCTGCAGATCTGTTCCTGTGTGAAGAAAGGCCCTCCCCAATGAGACCAGTCAAGAGGGAATGGACTGGAACAGAAAGCAGGACGCCCTTCTGACTGCTGCACAAGCACAGCCATTAAATGAACCTGTTCATGCTACCTCTAATTAAGATTTAATACGCATTGTCAGGTGTAAGAAAAAAATCCAGGCACTTGGGTGTTTGTCAAGCACCATGGAGGTCTTTCTTGTCCTGTCACAGATACAGAAAGAAAAAATCATGCCTTACACTGCATGCACTGCATAAGCAATATGTGTGCCTCCCAGGATGGGTATTTAAAAGGGTTTTCACTTGTGCTCAGACTCAAGTGGAGTTGTGGCAGTTCCAAAAATTTCTATACACTAGCCTGTAAGTTCTTTGCCTATTCCAAATGCAGGTGAGAGCAATTTAACTGGAATGTCTCTCTGCAATTACCATAGCTCAGTTGATGCTGCCACTTGGTAATTTGCTGCACTTTGTCTTTATATCTCAGTCTTCAAGAGCATAAAACTGCATCAAATACTTACATGGCTCCCATTGAGGAGTTTATGGCTTCATTATAGTTTGTTTAGCAAAAATACCTAGGTATTACAGAGGGCTTCAAAATAGAGTTTTATGCAGAGAGATAGGTGAGCCATTAGGGCAAAATTTCCCTTCAGTGTATCATTAGCAGTGTTAGAAGCCAAGAATATGCAGTCGTGGATAAATAGGATCTATGCAGGATGGAACTGGCTTTTTGTGTGTCCCTGGTAATCAGGACACCTGTAAATGATTTTAAATCCAATGAATTATAGGAGAAGATTAAAACCTCAATTGTTATTGGTCTGTTGCTATAAGGAATGACTTGAGAAGGATAGGTGAAAGGATGCTTTTTCACTCTATAAATCAAAGTGTATCTAAAATATTATATCCTGTTATAATGTAGTTGATGCTCTTGCCTCTAAAAGCTTGTCATGCAACCAATGTAATCACAGACTACTACACTATTTAGCACTTAGCTTAGGCTGAAACATCCAAGTTACTGATTAGACCACTCCACGCTGTACTTTGTTAATTATCTTTCATTTCTCTCCATGTTGCAAGCCAACAGATGAGGAATTATAGGAGAAAGAGCAGTGTACAGTTCTATTACGTATCATCACTAGTTGTGATGACTAGTTTTGGAAATTATCTTTATTCTGTTATATATTCACCAAGTAGAATTGCAAACTGAAGCACTGTAGCTGAGACATTTAGGCTCCAGCTTTTACTTTTAAGGGCTTTTACAAATCCTGAGTAGCTACTAAGGACATTACGGGGAATCTCAGTGCCACAATGGTAAAAGCACCAGTAATTGGACTCTGTGACTTGCTGACAGCAGCAGGATAACTCTCTAAAGCCCCAGTGTACCATATTTCTATGCATAAAGTCTGCATGCACCTAATGATGGGGCCTTGCGTGTGGAACTCCAGACTACAGAGTGTAGTGGGGGTTGAGTAAATATAAGGCTTGTAATGTCCTTTATTGCAGAAAACTGGGAGGAGGGGGGAAAGAGGTTGCTCTATAAGCAAACACATCATGAGCACGATCAGTGCCTCAGGATTCACAGCCCATGGAGGCCACGCTTTTGTTTCCCTCACCTCCCCGTTCAGGAGGACCTGAACATGCTCCTGCACAACAGCTGTGGCTCTCTTTGGAGCAAGAGACTAGTAAGAGGATCTTCAGGTTTTATTCCTCTGTGAAAGTCCCTGATGGGCAAACACTTTACATTCAGTGGTGGTATCTATAGGAAACCCTTGGGAAAGATGAGAGTGCAGTGTTTCTTCTACCACAGAACAAGCACAGTAGAGGCAGCTCTGTGATTCAGTCACCTGAAGGCATGAGAGGACAGAAGGTCAGATCGACTCCACATGGATCACTCAGCAAATCCATGAAAATCCTGCTGGAGTTTGGCAGAAAAAGGCAAACTTCACCATGATTTTTCAAACCTCCCAAAGAATCATTTATTTCTGTAGAGCTGTTCTAAGTTGCCCAGGGATCCATTTAAATCACTTGATAACTACCCCCTGCCAAAAATAATGCCAAATGGTGGTGGCCAGGTTTGTGTGCCATACTCTGTTCAAGAGAAGCTTGGCCTCTGACTTTGTTTTGTTCGCATCCCTGTCACATGCCATGGGTACCAAAAAAAGCAAACGGTGACCCTCTTGGAAGAGGCTAATAACACCAGGCCAGTCCTGCCCATGGTTATGTTGATACAGCCACTGTGAACAGATTTGGAAGAAAAAACTAATTTGGACACCAATACGAGCCATCATTTTGCTACAGAAAGCAGCCTTCATGTAAAAAATAATCAAGTCATATGAATGTAATGGGAAATCTGAGTGGAAAAAGGGGAAGGAGTTATGCTGTAGACATCGGAAACTATAAAGTACATCTTTTTTTTTCAGGCTGGTGATGTCAAAGAAATGCTCTGTGACCTGAGGACTAAATAAAATGTCACCAGGCTTCCAAATTCAGTGAGGCAAACCAGTAAAAACAAAGTGTTTTTTCATGTATTTTCTCCAAAATGGTTTTTTTTTTTAATGGCAAATCAGCACTGGCACGTAAACCAGCTAGCACATTAATAAATAAAAAAATGTTACCAGATTGTGTCTGTATATATAAATATACCTTGTCTGATAAGATTAGATGAGGTGAGGAGTAAATCTTCTAAAAAAAACAAAGTGCTGAAATAGATTATTTTTCGAATAACTTCTTCAGTACCCTGACTTTTAAAATTACTCCTTCTAAACTCTTCCTGCATTAGAAAATTGTCCTCTTCATTGCTCTAGCATGACTTACAGCATGGATCTGAGTTCATACATTTATACTAAAACATTTAAACATTAGAATTTCAAATAATACCTATAATCATATTCAAAACTTCAAAATGCTTTACAATAAAAAATAAATATGTTACATAAGTTGATTTCCTGAAGCTACAGTATAAGGCATCATAAATACCAATCCTTCAAAAAAAAAATGTCCCTCAAATATATTTAAAAAAATTTACTGTATTCTGGAAACCAAATTTTAATTCTGGATTGATGCCAATCCTGGAGCTGTTAGCCTGCATGTGAGCGCTGAATTTGCAGTGAGATGTTTGGATGATGATATGATTTTAACTGATACACACTGAAATACTGTCTTAACGTTATTAATGTGAGGGAAGTGACTTGGACTTGGACCAAACTCAGACTTGTCTTTGAAAGCAGTTAATTTAGGTCCATTTTTGGGTACTTTTCATAACCTAACACAGCATAGTATTTAAGTCTTGAGTGAATAAGGGGGCTGTGGTGCAAAGTAGTACTCACAGGACACAGGCATTGTGTGCCCACAATGGTAATGGAGAGACAGTGACCTATGGTCATACTGTCCAGACGAAGGGAATTCTCACATCCATCTCTTCTGCTGGAGGCAGGAGATACTGGTGGCATATGATGTTTTGTGCTGATAGAGAGCTGTTTTCAAAAGAGCAGGGAATCCATTTGACATGTTTTCAAAACCTCCTTGAATATGCTCTCCTGGTTAGATTTGGTAAGTCATGTGTGCCTCGTTACCTACAGGAGACTGCCAGAAAAGCAAACTACTGCAAAGGAATCAAGTGAGAAAATGCAGCTAGTGGAAAAATAATTTCCAAGTAGCTGTGAAATGGAAGCACAGAAGGGAGAAACAAATTAAGTGCATGTACAGCCCTTGTACTACCATAAGTATCTGCCTGCCTTGAGAGCTACTCTTCTACTCCTATGCATAGCATCCTACTCTCCTTAACTAAAAGCATATTTTGACTAACCCCACCCCCAAGGAGAATGTGTGGCTTTAAATTACAAGATGGGAATAGGTTCATGAACTCATGTAGGTTTTATAAAGAGGCCATGAGGTTAACAAAACTCCATGGGGCTCAACCATCCCTTGTATAAACATTAGCTAATTGACAGTGACATGTTTCTCTCGCTTCTTACTCTGCTCCCAGAATGAGACTATCAGAGCCTTACACTGTCAGCTCAGCTGCTCAGGGGCTCATCTCCACATCCACCAAGTAATGCATGGGGTTAGTTGGCCATGGAAGGGTGATATTATATTGAAACGTGTTGAGTAGAAACAGAGATAATGAAAAGCTCACTCCTATTGAACTGTTAGGGTTATGCTTTCAGTGGGAAAAAGGCATTCTAGTTCACATTCAGCTAGAGAGGGGCTGTTTTACAGAGTAGTGCATGGGCACTGTGCTGGTGTCACCTGAACCCTGAAAGAACCCCAAAACTGCTTTTGGACTGTCTTCACCAGCCCTTCTGCAGGGTTGTGCTGTCTGTGCCCTCCCTGGTTTGTCTGGACCTGCTTACCATCACGGAAAGGTGGCAGGCACTAAGGCATCCACATGCTCATTTAGAAACACTTGCTTGGGCATTTGGTCTCAAAGATAACATCAGACCTCATTAAGCCCACACTCCGAGCAAATGTTTTCCTTCAGCCCACTTGTCAGTTTTAGGATGACAGAAGCACATCTTTCAAGTTTCTTGATAGTCCCAGTGAGATAACATATGCTGGAGCGAGTGGCAGGGGATTTGTAACCCAACACCAGCATGCTCACTGCTCTTTGAAGAGCGAGCTGTTTTGCTGCAGTGTTTAAAAACTGAGAAACATATCTCTGCAACAAGTGACAAGCCCAGACACCAGTGGGCTCCCTAGTCAGCTGGCTTTCTCTCTTCCAGATGTTGCAAGGGTAGCTCAGTCACCAGACACACATCAGCAACTTCTGTATCCCCGCTTTCTCCCAGAGACACTCTTCTGATGGAGCTGGTAAGCACCGTGTTGTGCAGTTGGTTAATTTGGTTAAACATTTAGCAAGTTCTCTCTTCATTATTGCAGCCGTTCCTTGCTGGTCAAATACTGCAGGGCTTTCACAGGCAGATTTCACTCAGTACTCAGTCTGCATTTGAAATACAAGGTTTAACCCACTATTTGCAGACAAGCTTCTAAGTGTCTAGTAACTCATGACAAAGACAGATGCCTTTTAACCTTTACTGGCTTACTGATGTGAGCAAAAAGTATCATCCAGAAAAGCAAGAGTATATTCTTCTCTTGGGATTTTTCTTTTCTTAAAACAAACAAACAAAACCCCCCAAAACCAAAAAAACAAACAAGAAAAAACACACTCCTCCCCCATCTTTTTTAATACCCTAGAATTGAAACGCAGAAGCATGTCTTCTTTGCAGAAGATACCAGGGGACTAGAATGTGGCTTTTGCAAAATGGCTAAGCTGCCCAGAGTGCTAACTGGAAGTACTTCAAAGAAAGCCTGACCTACAGAATTTCCCCCCAAACTGCCCTTTGAAAGATTAGACCTCCTGAAAGTATTCTGCCTGGGTCACACACACACAGAGTCCAAAGCCTCTGCTTGCTCTTCGCTTACAAAAGTAGAAAGTCAGCAAATATTTGATCCTCAGCCTATATTTTCCCTTTTTCCTTTACCTCCTGTACTAGTAATTGAGGCCTCAAGCATCACAATAAATTGCCTGTAAAAGATCTGTAGATTGTTACATGCTTCATTTAGGGAACAAGTAGCAGAGCTAGAAGTATTTTTTCTTATTATTCTTCTATTTATACTTCATTTAGGAAATGCGTAGCTGAGCTATACATATTTATTCTTATTTTATTCCCCTGAGGGCTCTAGTTTTGTAAGGTAACAGAGCACCTGCCTAATGTTAGACAGGCCAATATTTTATTCAAAACCAATTGCAATCCTGAGCTTATGTGCTTGACTAATCAATGCATCAATAGCCACTTTCAGCCTCAAATCTTTGTGTCCAGGTATTGCCAGATCTTTTTTCATTCAGCATTGTGCTTTTCTTTTGTCCAGGACCCAAATGCAGCAAATGCCAAGGACAGTCACACAGTAAAGGCAGCCTGCCTTGTTAGGGACCTGAGATTTTCACTGACATAACTGAAATTACAACAGACTTTTCTGATGGTTTCATCTTGTAAATTTATAAACAACAGAATATAATTCAGTATTTCATATATGGGCTGCTTTAACATTATTGCTGCTCCTATTTCTTCCAGGCATTGAGGGTTCTTTATTTTTTCTGAAAAAACAGGAATTGTGTCCTGAATGCAAGAATGCATTGTTCAGAAAACATAGATGTAAACATGTATATGGTAAGCTAGCAAGTAATGAGTGTCAATGGTGTCATAAACTGGAGAAACATGAGAAATAAAGGCATGGATAAAATGAACTTGCTTTGGTAAAGTCATTTGGAGAAAGAATGGCAGTAGAGGCTTTGCAGATTAGTCTTCGACATCCACATCAGATCTCTAAGCTCTGGGCTGGGATATGAATCTCTGTGCTGTTAAAGTGAGAGCTATTAACCATGCATAGCATAATTATAGAAATGTTATCTTTCCAGCTACAGACTGCAGACCTAATCATTTGACATCCAGTTATTCCTAGAACAACAGCCAAAAACTTTCATCACTAAGAATGTAATCAGGAGAAAATTATGACATTTTATATGTAGTTTTGATAACTGGTTAAGATACTACAGACAAGCCTCTCTTAGAAAATAATTGTGGAGTTGGTGAGCTAGTCACGATATACTCATTAAATGGAAGGGAAATAAAAACACAGCGTTTTTTTTCCCAGTGCAAACCCTGAGAAATGTGTAAGAACGAGTTAGCAAAGCCAAGTCGTCTGGACAGCCCAGTGGCTTAAATGTAAAAGTTTGTTGTTTCCTTAAGCCAGGACTTGAAAACCTTTAACAATTTGCAGCCTCAGCAAAGGGAAAACAAACATTTGGAAAGAGGTCTGAACTTAATTGAACTAACCACTCCTTAGAAGAGGGTGTTAGGAATCAGACATGATTGTACAAAGAGTAGAAAAACAGATGTAAGCAGCTCATTTCCAACTTTACAGTTCTATGGAAGTGAACTGGTCTGATTTAATATTTTTAAGATGACATTGGTTCAAAACGAATTACTACAAAACAGAGCAAGTACTGATGAAATTTTCAGGTGACCCAAAACTAAGGGCACTGCAAGCATAACGCAGGATCTGGATATCACTCAGAGAGTTATAAATGCCTTTCAGAATAATAATAGCAAAAGGGGCTGTAATTCATTTGCACAAAGTACTGTAGATTAATAACGTGAATTTTCATCCTGACACAGAAGTTCATCACTTGAGAATGATAACTGGAGAAGCCTGCATAATGAAAAAGTAAAAAAGTTAAATTTTATCTTACGTGTTTTCAAGTAAGATATTTCCAGTAGAGCTAGGAAAATATGAATGCCAGACTGTGAGATGGATGCTGATACCACCTTACCTGAAATAACTGCAGTTTTTTGGAAGTCAGGCTTGAGAGACCACAGGCTCAAGCAGAAGCATGTGCAGAGAGGGATTACTAGGATGAGCAGAGAAATAAAAGTGCTATCTCACAGAAAGAGAACAAGAACTTTCTTGTTTGCTTTGCTAAATTAAGCCTGAGATTGATATGACTGCTTGCCATAAGCCTGTAAACAGAAGAGAAAAGAGCTGGGAGCTGAACAATACTGGCACAAGAACAAATGTGTATAAATTATCTATGAATAAACTGAGGAGGAAAGTCAGAATATTTCTATTTACCAGAAGAGTAAGGTTCTGCCTCTGTCTTCTGGTAGGAATAATTAGAACAAAGAATATCAACACCTTTCAAACAACATGAATGGGAATACAGTGATAGTCGTCCTATGCAGATGAAGTAGAATGAAGTCCCTTGACCAAAAACCCCTCTCTAGTTTCATATTCTGACTTCTGTTCACACAGCAGAGAGCAGAGCTGCTCTTGAGACATTTTCAAAACATTATTATAGATAGGGAACCAAATATGAAGGAGTGCTAGGGTGAAAATTAAACTCAGGTGTGTTTACCTGTGTTGAGCATTACTCCCCCACAAAGAAAATTAGTGACTCGCTTCAGTGCATTTATTTCTTGTTCCATTTCATTTGCTGTGAGCAATCTTTACCATAGCATCAAGGGGACAGTGGGCAAAGAGTCTTGCTCCATCACAACAGCATTTCAGTACCAGACAGGCAGTATAAATCAGGCTGCTTGTTTTGCGATGTCAGACTGCAAGCAGAGCTATTGTGGCTTCAGATCTCACACCAACAGGCCCCCTAATATCACTTCTTTAATGTTTCTTAACACCAGATATTGGAGTTGTGTGCAGGAATGAGAGATGACTTCTTATGTTGCTGACCAGTGTTTGTGCCTAAGCACCCACTGGGCATTTTCACTCCACCAGGCATATTTTCCCTGGTCCTTCCTGCCAGAATTTCCAGAAGTTTGGCTCTCCCCCAGGGCTCTGGGTGCTGGGTACCCCTGACAGCCTTAGCAACTCTATGAACAAACCAGCCTGAGTGAGAAGAAAGACATAGAAGTTTCTCCAAGCAAGAGGGAGAATTACCTCTCTGCAGGGAGAGTGCCTTGCTTAGTAGTTGAACATTCTCCCAGGTAGAAATGTGTGGCTGATGTTTCTTTTCTTCACCAGCAATTATTTTCTTTTTTTATCTCTTAGTGAAATAAACCCAAGTTATTTGCTTTTTAATAGTCACTGAATTGAAGAGAAAAAAACATGTTTGGTTCAAATTATGGATCTCATTTAGGAAATCCTTGAGTATTTTCTGCAGTGAAAGAAACTAGAAAATAAACCACTGCCTTTCCAGGGGACATGACTCATGAGTGAGTGAGTGAGTGAGTGAGTGAGTGGAGCAGTAGGGTAGAATTAGGCAGAAAGATTATTTGAACTAAATTTTCTGTCTGTAGTCTTGGACAAAAACTTCCAGTATCCCATCCAACCTCGCTGAGCTCTGGTCATGGGCATGTGTTCCTCACTTAGAAACAGCTATTCTTTGCAAAACTATTAATTAGAAATTAGAACAAATAAAAGCTTGAATGATTTGGTAGCCCGATGGTTCAAGCACTGGGAACAGCTAGACACTAGTCTTCACTCCAATAGTGCTTACCCAGATACACAAGTCAAATATTTTTACAAGGAGGTGTTGAAAAGGCCTTCTTGTTACATCTCTGTATGGCTCAGCTGCTAGGGCACTTTCCTGAAAAATAGGGGTTGGGAAGCCTAAGTCCAATTTCTGTCTACCTCCTTGCAGAAAATGTGTTTGAACCATGATCCCCTCTACCCTTCCTGGGTCACCCAGGCAGCCAGAGGAAAGCCACCGTTACGTTGTCAGTTTTGCAAGTCCACCCTTAAACCTAGCTTCAAAAGAACCTAGCAGTTCCTTCCAGAAGTGCCAAAGCAAGCCAGTTTGCATCTCTTCCTTATTTTGATCCAAACTAATGAACGCAAACTGAATTCACAGGTATTTTTAACTGTTCCATTTGCTGCTTTGAGGGATTTTGTTTTGGTCAAAAAACGCACTTGCCACAAACATTTCCCAGTCTCCAGCCTGGGGGTTATTTGGATAAAGTCTCTTCCCAGTCCAACCTGCCCTGGTTTCAAGCCCGGATTCCCCTTGTACCATGTTCTGTCTTACATGGGCAGCCTTTGCTTTCACAGAGCCTTTTGTTTGTTATCTGCCTATGAATCCAGAGCTGATGTTCTTTTTCTTTCCATCTCAAAAGCATGTTGTGCAAAGACAGCACTGTGCTGACAAATTAACAAGGGAAAATAGCATTATTTAAGCACAAACATCTCAAACTTTTGTCATGGCGCTCTATAAATACAACACAACAGCATACAGTGTCTGCTCAGATCAAATGTTTGCAATGAAAGGATGTCTGTGAATCTATTTAAAGGGGATTAAGATTTTAGCTGGCTAGATTCTGGGTCATTGGTTTAACGTCTATATTATTCAGTACTGTAGTATCTGTCTGCTAGACAGATTGCTTTAACATCTATCCTACGGCACACTGTGCTAATTATGCTTCCCATCCTCTGCAAGGCATTTTCAGTTCCAAACATAAAAAGTGCCATGCTAGTGGCTGCTATGCCTATGACACTCTGTTAGCTGCCTGGCTCTTCCCTCCCACACCCTCTCGCCTCCCGACGGCCGTGCACACATCCACACACTGTGCTCCTTTGTGAAGTCCTTGGAGGCACATCCCTCTAACAAGCCATGTTTTCCTTTGCCACACAAAACTGTCAGAGAACTCAGCAGCAGTCAGCAGCAGCAGCACTGTAGGCTGTTATTAAAGCAGTACGAGCACAAACACACCTAGAACTGGCCCAATATTTTTTTTTGTTTGTGTTAAGGGTGAATGAGAAAATCAAGGGAGAGAGGGTGTGTAGGAAAGGGAATTGTTTTGTGTCAGAACATTTCAATCAACCAAGTACTTTTTGACCTGAAACTGTTTTGCGTTTTTGTATGTTCAGATTATTTATTTCCTTTCTTTCTCCTTTCAGCTGTGGGTGCATTTAAAGGAGAAAAAAAAAAAAAACAAAAAAAAAAGACTGACAGTTTAGCACAGAAAACACAAGAACATATTTGTTCTGTTTGTGGAGGTTGCCCTCCTTGCTGGAGGTGTGAGGGGTAATCTTCATTTGTCAGATACAAACTGATTTCCCACTACGGCGATAACACCACCCCACACACACACATACACACTACACACTTGCAAAGGTTTCATTTTCCAGCAAATTTGCTGCTCACTGAAGACACCCCAGTTCTTCCTCTGCCAGCCTTTTTGCATTTCCCAGCCCTGTTGTGTGAAGATTAGAGGCAGATGTGCCTACAACCCTCATCCAGGAGCTTTGTCTGCCACTGTGGAAGCCTCTCCTGCGCTTCTGCCCCCACTGAGATTTCTCAGGCAGAAAGGCGTGTTCTGTTGTCCTCAAAGCATGGGAACAACAGATCTGTGACGACAGAAGTGTGATAAATAGAGAATAATGTGTCCTGCTAGACAGAATAATGAGATTACATATGAGCTGCCATATCATATCAATTAAACCATTGGCCCTTTTAGTCTGGCAAATCCATCCTACCAAGTGATCGGTGCTTCAGGGAGAGTGGGGAGAGAGAGGGAGGGCAGGACTGACATAACCTGCTTAAAATAACCCAGACACTCTCATTGCTGCTTGCCCAGGCAGGATGGGTCCAGGTCTGGCAAGGTCATGGGGATGCCTGCTGGGGCAGCCTAGCAGCAAGTAAGGCTTCCAGCTGCACCGGGTATGCAGCACTTGCTGACTTTCGGTCTCTGCCCCCAAAAAGAGTCAGGGGATAGATTGCCCCAACCAGCTGCTTTTGCAGGTTGCAGAGATCCTGGAGCCATACATGCCAGCAGTCTGGATAGCATGGTCTTGTCCTTCTGCCTGGATCTCCTGGTTCCTGATGACAGGAGTGTTCATCACTCCTGGGTGACAGCTGCTGATGTCCTGAGCGCTCACGAGGCCCCATCTCTCTGTAACAACTTAAGTGCATGCAACATGTACTTGCCTGGCCCACTCTCCACCATGACACAGCTGTTTCCCATGGAAAACACAGTGACAGCCATGAGCAAATCTGTCACAGGAAGTCTCAAGAGGCAGAGTGAAGCTCTTGGCAGAAAATGTCCTGACCTCTCAGCCTGCTGCCCCACCAGAATTCTGCTGTCACCTTCTGGGGCAGCAGCCCCAGCTGCAAGGAGAGGACTACCACACTGCATGGAGTGATGGTATCCTCATACATGTGTTCTTCTCACAGAGGGACTGTGGGTTTAATTAGACAGGTTTTGGCTCTTCACTCAAGTAGCTAAGTAATGTACTGCCTTTCAGACATGGTTGTCATCACAAGATAGCCCAATACATGGTCTGAGAAAGGGTTTTGGTATAGGCCACTGAAATTCATGTTGTTTATTAGGCCAATATAAATATCCATGAAATCAGGACTGATCATTCTCCATCTGACATGTGTTGGATAAACGTGCCTGAACTGTACTGACCATCCTCAGGTACTTACCCTAGAAATAGGATGGGATGTCAAACCTTCCTGTCCTTTCTCCAGCTGCTTTCAGCCCATCTCTTGTTTAGAAAGGTTTAGCAGATTATTCCAAAAGCATTAAAAAAGCAAAGCCTGTTTCCCTATTCTTTTCAGTCTTACGGCTGGATTAACCGGTACCAAACAAGACACAAGTTGCCCATTATGCTTTCCCTGGGATCAAAGTGATCTTAGCGTCTCTTTCCTGTGCAAGTCCACTGGTGACTCTGGGGTAAGCTGCCACACCAAATCTCTCCACAAAATTCACCTTTTTCTCCCACCTGCTGTGAACTTCCATCAGATGAACGGCCTGGGAAGAAGTAAACAAAGAGAGAAAAGAAGTGGTGCCAGCAGAGCTGGTCAAAACCTCCAGTAGATTTGGTGGATGCCTCCAGCCAGGCCATGAAACTTACCTGATGTCACACCCGGATTCCCTGCACCATGGTGTGCAATTCTCCATGCCTTGGCCATAGAGCAGATGGCCACGACCGGCTCCTCTGCTGTGATCATGGGTACACTGGCCACCAACATTCCATGCCCAAGTGAGATGTGGGACCTGCCCCTGTGCCTATGGTTTAGGGCAGCAGTGGGTGTCCAGCAGTCAGAAGCAGAGGAGCAGAAAGCAGAGGGGAGTGAGAGTATGCAGAAGATTAAGTAGCAGAAAAAGAGTTGGAGTATAAGCTGATTGGAAGTGGCCTGCAGCAAAGGGCAAGAGAAGAAAGATAAAGGGAATCAAAGATAATTCCTAAAGGAAATAGAAGATGAAAAGATGAGCACTTCCAAAGAGAGGAAAAACACCATTTCTCAGGTGGGTTGCCTGGTGGCAGGGACAAAGCTCTCACTCCCTGATGTAAGGTGTAACTGAACAAAGGTTACATCTACACAGCAAAGATGAAGAAATGACATTGATTTCTAAGCCAAGGTTTTTTGCTACCTGAAATGGCAGCATTACTTAAAATATTCACTATTATTTTCTCTGTTGTTTTTTAAAACACAGGTCATGCATAGTTTAAAAGGCAACCACTGACTACAACAAAAACAGAGTTACAATGAATTATCCTTTCCCTCATGAGGAACAGTGCAATGGAGGGATTTGAAAAAGATTGCTGCCTGAAGAATGGCAATGCCAGCTGGTTTGGGCTGCCCCTGTTTGTGGAAAGATACACTGTTAATATCAGAAAGTAAAACAGGCTATTTAGGTTAGATCAAAAGGTTGCCTGCTTACCCTGCCCCTGAGAGCAGCCCAGAGCAATGCTGTGGGAAACAGTGTCAGAGTGGTGCCAGTAAGCAGCCATCACTCCCTGGCATGTCTCTTCAGCAAATAAATGTACTTCTGCTGGGGATGCTCTTAATATCATTGTTTCTATAGTGTCACGTAACTGAAGAAAGGTGAAGCCACAGGCTACGGAGTGGTGAGGATCTTTGTGCTTCACTGGAGCTGGGGGTAGGAATTTGGAAGTCCCTGACTCTTCTCCAGCTTGGCCAGGGATTCAGCTGCTACAAAGGGCACCTTGGAAGAACAGCTGTGCTGGTTCTGAGAACTGGTATTAGTGTGGAGAAAGGTGTCTTTTCCAGCACTTTTCATATAGTGGGGGAAAAGTGTTTTAGTTTAGGGGTTTGCTGGCATAGAGAAAAGGCTGTATCCTAGAAGTGGTCTTTGGAGGAGAGGCAGAGGTGGTGAGTGACAGTAGTGGGCACCGAGTGTGAGCTCCTGAGCAGCAGCATCAAGCACAGGGGGCCTCCCCAAGACTCAGATGAGCTAGTAGATGTTTTTCTTCCCCTTTAGCAAGCAGAGGAACTCTGCAATATTTAAGTGCTTGGCAGGAGCAGAAATGAAGGGCTGAGTCACATTCTGGGCCCTGGGGAGAGGCATCAGAGAAGATGCCTTCAGTGCACCTTGCTACATCCTCCGTCTGGTGAACCTTCAAAAGGGCTCAGCATCCCTGAAGCTGATAATGCCTGTGAGGTTTAAAAACAGACCACCAGCAGGGTAATGAAGGAAGCAAGTGGAAAGACGCTGGCAAGAGATAACAGATTAATCTGAAAAGCCATGCCCCCCTCCAAAACACTGCTTAGAAGTGGAGAAGAAAAGGTCTTCAGTTGATTCAGAGTTGTGCATCAAGTCAAAAATGCCTATGACATTTTGGAAATGCCGACAGCTTGGGGAAATGAAGGGATTTGCCATGACCTCAGTCCTGCTTGTCTCTGCAGGGATCTAAGCAAAGGCCCCATAACATCGCTGGAATTGTTAATACTGCTTTTCTGCAAGGGATCAAGCATACTGGGCTGCAGCAAGTGCTGAGGCACTGGCTGGCTGGGAGGGTTGGGCTTGGAGGCACATGAAAGAAATCCCCCGTGTGGTGAAAGCTCATTCCCCAGCAACACCCCATCTTGGAGGAAGGGGAATATTGCACCACTGACATCGATGTGGGCTCATACCTGACTATGCTGCAAAGGGAAAGGAAAGAGCTCATATTGAACAAGAGGCCGAAAAACATGTTCATTTTTGCTCCAAGGCTTAGAGGACAAGATGTGAACTGTTCTTTTATGAAACGATTGTGTAGATGAGTACATCTTCATCAGTACTCTGCCTTGCTTCACTCTGAGTCATAACATAGCAGGGCTGACTAAAGATGGGCCCAGGCTACATTGTTCAGGTGTATTTCTGAGTGGATTTATATCTACTTGAAATATTTGAGGAGAGAAAAGTTGTTTTAGCTCAAGTCTTTGATCCCAGGCAAAGACTCTTGTGGCTCTCCACTGTGAATGCCTCAAGGTTAGCAGGTAATACAGGTTTTTGTGGAGACATTTGCAGGAGCAGAGTCAAAAGCAGCTCTGTGCCCAGCCCAGCAGAAGAGAAATGGGGTCTTATGCTTGGAGGGGTGCATCCCCCATTGCATGGGGCCGGTAACTCCATAGGCAGTGAGTTGGGGTGTTTGAAGGGCCCTGCCTGCAGTGTAGGAGCATCCTGTGAGACCTGGCTGGCCTAGGCATTCATCCAGAGTGGCAATGCTCAGCTGGGGTGGGAGAGTCACAGCTTCAAGCTCCTCATCTACCTGGTGCAGGTCTGGGACCTAGGCCTGTTGTGTTCTGAGAGAGTCTACATTTCATTTATCTGAGCAGGTCTACAGTGAGGATTTGCTTCAAAAGTGGGTTTTCTAATGAAAAAAAAAAAGTGTTGCAGGAGAAACCCACAACCAGATATTCATCTGGCTCACCCAGGAGAGGATGAGATACAATCATCACCCCTCCTGGCCCTGCAGCTCTTGATGCTGTAATAAACAAGTCACTCAACCCAGCCTTTCCTTTGCTTTATCCCTGTGGCAACTCTGTACTCTGCAAGCCAAGGAGGTCTGGCAGAGACTGGGGGTATTCCCATCCCACAGAGTGAGGAGGCAGTGCCAGTGGCCCCAGATATGCACAGCCAGCATCCAAAGCCAGAGCCCTCAGGAAGAGGGGAAGGTGCAGCTGGCAGCACTAGTTTATTTTGGCGGAGGTTTTCTCCTTGAAGAGCCAGAGACATGCAGTACTTTGAATGATGCATAATAACGACATTGCAGCCATCGAGGCAAATTCCTTCCTCACTGTAAGAAAGGAGTTGTGAAATCCTGCTTCTAAATTTAGGGAGAAATTTCTACGTCAGCTAGAGTCTCTTGGTGAGTGCGTTATAAATGATTGCCCAAGATGTGAGCAGAATAAGCAGTGACATTACAGAAGTCAAGACTGCTGTGTACTGTCTGTCCCTACCTGACCTCCTTAAAATCTGAGAAATACAAAAAGTTGGGGAACTAACCTGAGTCTTCAACAAAATGCTGCACAAATGAAACTGAATGGAGACACCAGCTCTGTCCTGGTGACACCCTGCCATCTCCTCTTTTTTGGGATGCCTCACAGTTAGAGACACAGCAGTGGCCCTGTTAGCTGTACAGGCTTCATGCCACCTGACAGGATGCACATCCAGAGAAGCTCCTGCTGCAGCTACTGGGTGCTGAAGCGGATGCTCAGGATGTCTGTGGCAGCTCCAAGGCATGGCTAGCAGGACCCTTCTCCTTGCTTTGCTGGAGGAGAAAATTTGCTGGTACCTGCATGTCCCCGTCAGAACTGCACAGAACTGGGAGGCATCCTTTGCCAAGGCACCAGCTTCGGTGACAGCTGCTGCAAAGAGGCCAGAAATTAGCCAGGAAATTGTTTAAATATCTGTTGCTTTTATTTGCTTAAGTCATTTGATGGAGCAGTCAAGACAGGCTGGGTCACATTCATAGGCCACAGGCAGTTTACGTTAACAGCAAGATGGAAAAACAGCACAGACTCCTTTTTTTTTAGTTTGAATTTCCTTTTTTTTTTAATAATAATTTTTATAATGCTGAAGTTACAACCAGCTTAGCATAAAACTGTCAGCTTCTAAGACCAAGATTTACCTATCAGTCTCTTTTTAGTGCATGTGGATTTATACTGGCCTGCTATGTTTCCCTTTTGGAGCAGTTAAGATTTTAATATCATTAGCCTAATATTTAGTCAGAATATCTATTTTATGATGCTAATAAAATTAATTACAATGAAGCACTCAACTCATAAGTCATGATATGTTGGTCATTTGAGACCTTACACGTTATTGCTGGGCTTGAGGAAAACTAGACATTATGAGACGCAGCACCACGTAAAACCACAGAATAGGTAAAACCTGAACCTCACACTCAAATGAGTGCTATTTTAATGACTGTCCTTTTGGTGTTGAAGTTTTGCCATATATTGAAAAGAGAATGCTATACAGCCCATAATTTAATAGTCCTTGGTGCTTAGGGACCAATTTAGACTCATTCTAGGAAAAAACAAGTGTTTTCATTGTTTTACCTCTGTTCTTCACCTCTCCTCCTCTCACACCCTGTCCCTGGTTCCCTCTCCTGTCCTTTTCCTAGCCAGAACACTGACTGACCTCTCTTCTCCATGAGGAAAGCTTTGCTGCTGGATGGCTTCCATACGTGGGTCCAGCCTTGCTCCATGCACTGCAGCTGTGGAGAAGTAACCTCATGCAGGGCTTTTCTCTGGATTTTATTGTGACTGCATTATGAGAGAAGAGAAATGATAATTGCTTTTCATCTCAGAAGTAGACAGCCTCAGAAATTGCCCCAAAAGGCCTTGAATCAGTAAACAGCAATTACGTGAGCTCTCTCTCTCTGTCTGAGGGAGAAAGCGATGTCATGGTAATTTTGAATAAATAAAAGCACTTGAAAATTATAAGAACTAAAGCAATTTTATACTGTCATCCTTTCAGATTTGACTATTCATATGTTGCATTTCAGCTCCTTAAGGTTGTTTCAGAGGCAGCTGACTGCAAAGATTTATGTCTTTTGCCTCATTCATGGACTTCCCCCAGGCTGTTAGATCCAATCCTCCATGCATGACCCTGACTTCCTCCCAGGTATCTTGCTTGGCCTTCACCCTCTGCCTGCTAGAACTCTCCCATGGCATCCCTGATTCCCAGTCTTTCCCTTTCCTGTCAGGCTTACCCCTCTTCAAGCAGGAGGCAAGCAGCTGCCCCAGTGCAGCTGGTTGCTGCCCCATAGACAGTGGATGTTCTTTTCACTTGCCCCATGGACCTCCTCTGCATGCCTCCTTCTTCCCTCCCTGACCATGACTCTCACTCTGCATGTGGTGCTCCCTCACCCTACAGCACAGCCCCTGGGTTTTCCCAACCTCGGTGTCTCCTGACCCCCACAGACAACTAACCCAGCTATTCAACTAGGCAATCACTTTCTACTTTCCTAAACGTCTTCTGATCTCCATAAAAACTGTTCATTTTGCCTCCTCTGCACATCTGTCTGCTGTGAAAGGGGACGCATCAGTGTGGGCCCCTTTGGTAATGCATTTCTCCATGACCATATCGCTAGCCTTTGACCACAGCAGCTAAGTTCCTTGATTGCTCATAGATTATGTAGTTGGATGTGATTGCTGTGACCATCTGGTCTGATCTCCAGTATAATTTAAGCCACAGGTCTTCTCTGAATTATTTCCTGCTGCCTTTTCTATAAATAGACATTCAAAAATGCCAACTCTTAGCTTGCTCTTTCTGATGATGGAGCCGCCACCACAAGTGTTAGCTGTTTGTTGCTCTGCTTGCTGCTTACTATTAAAAATACATGCTTTATTTCTAGACTGAATTTGTCAGCTTCAACTTCCAGCTGTTAGATCCAGTTACATCTTTATCTGAAGAGTCCTCTTTCCCATTTCTGTTCCTCAAATAGATGCTATGATTAACTCATCTCTTAAACTTTGCTTTGTTAAAATTAACTGTCTGTGCTCCTGTGTACTTATGCTATGTTTTCCCACCTCTGGCCTGGTCATATTATTTTTGCACTGAGTGCACCACAGAAGGGTACAATAATGTAACTACCTAGTCCTAATTGATATTCTGTATATTAAAAGACAATGTTTACTATTCTGCATTGCAGCAATGGCTTGGGATAGATGTTCGCTGTTTCTCAGGGAATACATGCTACAAAATTTAAGAGTGATCCAGCAACCACAGAGAAAGAACACCTTTTATCTTTGCCCTTGTAAGATGTAAATCACCTTGAAGACTTCAGATACATATCACTGATGTATCCTGCTTCCCTTCTTATTCCCACACTATCACCTAAACAAGTGCTGAAAAGATTTTCAGTGCTATTTTCTACATTCATTCAATACATCATGTTTCCCAGCTCATTTTTAAATAAACTATTATTCTGTAAGTATGACTTGTGCTCTTTTCCCCTATGTGTAGGACTTTACAGCTGGTACTTTTTCCTTGCATCCAGCTTACAAATGATACAAATCAGCCTCTAGTTATCACGTTTCCAGGTTTTTTCCTGTGTCATAAACCTTGTGAGGGATTATTCTACAATTTCTTCCAGATCAGTGGCAAGTGTTTGGCATAGCATCTGTACAAAAACTAAGTTTCATGGAACAACTGCAAATCCAGGCTTCTTCACAAATGTTTCCCCATTTACAACTGCATTTTCAGATCTCCAAGTTAACTAGTTTCTCATCTCTCTCATCTACCATGAGAATTTTGTGCCTTTCTAGTTTCTTACTCAAAATGCTAAGAGGTACCACCCAAACATCTTTCAGAAGACTGTTATTTCAACCTTATTCTATATCAGTCAAAATTGGAATTTAACTGATTTTAAAGAAAAAATAACATTCTTTAAATATATTTTTTTTAAAAAAACCTCTGTGTGTTTGCATTAATTGTACCTTTCTTCTTTCTTTCTTTAGGAAATTAAATGCAACATCACCTATTTGATTATTCTGCAAAAGATCAGTTCAGTTCCACAAGACTGATACCATGGGCTCATCTTATTTGCCTTTTTTAATATTGCCGTCTTATTGGCTTCCTGCCAGTGCCCTGGATCTTCCCCAGTGTTTCAAGATGCATTGAAAATTGACATTACTGATGCAGAGAGCCATTCATCAGCTCTTCTGAAGCTGTTGATTACAAGTTTTCTGGATTTTAGAAGCCCAGGGAGAATAACTGCTGCTTAACATTATCCTTGGTTATTGTGGAATAGAAGTATTCTACACAGCTTAAAAAATAACTCTGGTGTCTCTCTTTTTCCAAATACAGAGCAGATACGTCTATCGAACACCTTTTTTGCATTCCTTCTGCTGCTGGGCAAGGACAGTGGTTGAGATTCCTTAAAATCTCTGCCTTGTTTCCATTGTCACCCTCTTTCTGAAGAGGCCAACCTGCTGAAATGGCGGAATTTGTTTGGCTAGAAATCTGGCAGGTACATGCTCGCTCCCGGGGGACAGTGGTATGTACATCTCATATTAATGAAGTCACTGGTCAGCTTAGCTCTAACATTCAAATCATTCCAATTTGAATCAAGAAACCTCCATAGAGGTTTTTGGAAAGGGATTTCTTAAGGGGGAGAAAAAAAAAAATCACATTTATTTTTCTAAAGGAATTTTTCTGAAATGGCTCTTTTTGTTGAAAACTGTGTTGTTGGCCTGACATTGAACTTTCGTTCATCTATACTGCATATTCTGCATGTGCATACAGTACAATGCTGGCAAGTATTCCATACTCATCTTTGCTCCAAAGGAAAGCTGTCTGAAAATACTTTGCTTAAATCTTTACTCTGCTTAAAGCTTGCACTGGTTTGAGATGAAAAGTGAAGTTAAGACTAATATATCATGTGTCCATGTAGCACCACTGTCATTCTCAGAGAGTAAAGGCAAAAAATACAACTCTCTCTTTCAAAATTTCTGAATCATTCTGAAGTATTGCAGCATATGTTCCCATTAGGAACAGCGTAAGTCACAGAACAGTCTTTGCTTATGGAAGGTTCACGTCTGAATTGCTGGGGCATTTGGATTAAATTGCATTTAACTGCTTAGCAGAGCCAATGAAGGTGCTAAGGGAGCTGCTAAAAATCTTTACTGCAGTAGGAGTCTGCTCCACTATGTCTAAATCTCTAACATCAAAATCCTCACGCCACTCATGGAAATATGGATGGTTAAAAGGAGCTATGGATAACAGATTTTATGACTACTACTCCAACTGAGAACAACTATTTTGTTGCCTAATAGCCATCACACATTTGTTAAACTAGACCTGTGAGCCATAAGGAATTTCTCTGTGATGAGTGATAGGAATCTGCAATATAGAGATATTACGGGGGGAAAAAAAGAAAAAAAAAAAAAAAAACCAAAAAAAAAACCCACACAAAACCCCCAAAACAAAAACCAAACCAAATCAAAAACAAAACAAATAAACAAACAAAACCGTGAGGTTTTTGTTTGTTTGATTTTGGGGTTTGGGATTTTTTTTTATATGGGTGAGGACTTTTTACCCACCTTTTAAACATAATAGTCACAGTAAAACATGCAATGGAACGGGAAATTTCAGAAGTTGAGAGGCAGTGGCAAAAGAGCAGATTGTAGTGGAAAACCTGTACAGCCTGCCATGCAGCTCTAATGACAGCTTGAGCAGCACTTGTAAGTGTGGCAGAATTGTGTGCCTGAACACCTATGCTTTATTAGCATTTTATTTTTAAGCTATTTTCATGTTGGAGCCTAACACAGAAGCCCCAGCTGCAACCAGTCTGTATGCTACGTGCACATATGTATAATTAGAGAGAAATTCTGCCATAATGTTGGTTAAAATAAACAGAGAGCAGAGGAGGAGAGAGGGGATACCTCATTGCAAAGCAGAGGAGAGAAACTAATGGTTTGGCTCACCTCGCCAGGCAGAAGTAGGAGTTACTCTGCACAGACAATGCTGGATGCTGAGTGGCAATGAATAGAACAGATCGTTACCTCCCAGGGTTTCTTGGGAAAAGAGTTCTCAGGATATAAAGAAAAAATCTGACTGAACAGAACAGAATTTTTACCTTCTTATTTGAGCAGTGTCCAGCACAGTGAATCTTGCCTCTGTAGTTTTTGTGCCCTGTGACAATGCAAATGTTTACCACTGTTGCTGATCAGCGTAACTCTGGCCAAGGCAGTTCACTGCAACTGAGAGCTGGCTGCTCCTTAAAATGATTGGAGTTTTACAGTCTCTGGAGTGCGTCTGCAGTTCATGGGAATGTGAAATACTGCATCTTGGTGGCTTTATGAGATGCCCAGATGAAAGGAAGTTCCTCATCTTGTACTGACAGGCAGTGGCCTGAGATAAAAAAAAATAAATTCAAATTGAACAGAAAGGTGTCTTTCAGAGAGCAAAGACCTAGCCTAGGCATTCTGCTGGATGCTGGGGCTCCCTTTGCACCCAGTGTTGTGGAACTGTATTTGATAAGATCAGATCCAGACACACATGGCAACAGAGGAAATGGAGGCATCAAGCTTTCAGGCTTGGACTTCAAGCAGGGCAATTGATAGAGCAGACTTCATTTCTGTTGTAGCAGTGAAATTAGTGCAGGCCTCCCAGGGCCAGGACGAGACAGGAGTATTCCTGGGGGCACGCTCTTTGGGGGTAAGAGCTAGAGGTGTAAGGTCACTAAGAAACCAAATGACAGAGGAGTAAAATATGAGAGACATAAAGACATATTATGAGAGTGGATACAGCAGAATGAGCAGCAGCTTAGAGGCATGATGATGGTTTTTCTGATTTGACTTTTCATTCACTTGCAATAATGGTGAGGAAGTTCAACAAATAAAGCATCGGCCTCAAAGCCAAATGGCAATTTCTTGCTATGGGAGAGAGAGGCCTTCGCTCAGTCTTGCGCTCCAGCCATCAGGATGGTCCTTCTTGTGTTATTCTTGTTTCTGGAATGAGTGCTGCTCTCCAACATTCAGAACCTCTTCCTGCAGTCTGGCGGTGCCTCCTTGACTTTTCACTGAGTGTTTCTGAAGGCAAAATTTTCTCATACAGATAATTAATCTTAAGAAATAAATCACCAGCTTTGTACTGTCTGTAAAAACTCACAGTTGGAAGTGTTGGTGTTTGGGCTTTGTGTTCTCTCTAAGAGTAAAATACTGTTTAATCTGTGATACAATTGTCGGGCTGAATATCTGCGGTTTGCAATATTGCAAATATCCCAGATGTTGAAGATCTGAGATGGCTATATTATTATTTAAAATGCTGAAGCACGTAGGACTGCATGGGATCCTACAGCCTGATTCAGAAGCCTCAGTATTCTGCATCCAGACTTGTTGCAAATCAAACGTGAAGGGCTATGAACATGAGTGGGTTAAGCCACCATGTAGCACTGCTGTGGAGATAGCTGCTATTTATCATTGCCTCCCACTGTGAAGATGGAGTCTGAATGTCACATATACTGTATTTATAATGCTGTTTTAAGGTCATCTCCATGTGCAGATGCTCTAGACAGAGGAATTTACATGTACAGATGTGTCTGTTGTGAGGCGCTAAATAGATTTGAGATAACTATTTTGTAAAAGCCATATTTCAACCAGAAACACTGCTGCAGTCACTCTGTCCCTGGCAACTTTCCAGTCACCAACAGCTGGCAATTAACACTTACACAAAGATGCCTAAACTTTGTCCAGCCAAAGGCTTCAGTGGTGGCTTGCCTGGAGCTTTAGGACTGCACCTCTTTTACATAAAATGGAGCAGATTGTGGCTGATTTAATCTTTCCTATGGAGCTGTGGCCCACAAAGGCTTCTGCTTCTGGCATGCTTTGCTGTACTCTCATCAAACCATTACCCCATTATGGAATTCAATGGGCCACATTTAGCCTCAAGGTTATATTCTGGGTTTCCGTGAATTATGTTAACTACTGACAAAGCCCACAGAGCCCTTCAATCCAAGTGTGGAAAAGCAGCAGTTAATCACATCTCTTTGTACATGAAGAGAGGAAGAGACTTTGCCAAGATATAATAGAAGTTCTGATGATATGATTTTAACAGTAACTATGAACAGACTGCTCATCATTTGCACTGAACATTATACAAGAGAGAAAGTTTCTGACCTGAAAACGTACAAACTCATTATAAGACAAGGAAAGAGCTTTATGAGTCTAATTTGACTCATAAAACTCCTGAAGAAGAAGCCTAAGGAAGAGAAAATGCCAGTCAACATGAAAGACAGATGGTAATTTCAGTCCCCACCTGGAAGAGTAAGAGATGATCCTCTCTTGGATTGCCCATGAGCTTGATGATTGTGAGGCTGGGTTCATCCTCCCATGCTGGAGATGGCCTGAATCCACAGCTCCTGCTGACTGCATGGGTGGTATATTGCTCTTCCCCTGCATGAAGTGGGGTGGTGGCACTCTGCCCTAGCCATATTTTTGCTGAAAAGACTGGCACTCCTCCTCCATCCCTCCCCCAGCTGTCCTGTTGGAAGGGATGCTTAACTATCTAACAGAAAAAAGAATTACAGACTGTGAATCCTGGTCTGACAGATTGACTTCTCTGCAGTCTGGAAATAGATGTCTGAGCTCCTAAGAGATTTATGATTTAAGAAGCAACCTTTTCCTCAATGTGTCCCAATGGCTAGCCCAGACACCTCCTGGTCACAGTGGAATGCTTCAGAAACTGCTGGCTCTGAGCGTGGTCCTAATTTCTGACAGCTAAGAAGTTCACGCAGGCCAGGATCCTGAGCTTGGCAATCACAAACTCTCTTTATTTTGTTACAAAATCTGTCACCATACACAGGGGTATGCCCAGACACGTGGCTATGAGGTTTAAGGTAGGCTGGATGTTCAGGAACCCTCACTTGACTTTTGCTTGGTTTGATTTTGCACACAGCCATCTCCCCAGTATTTTCCTTTCCTTCTTCCCTTACTGTACTGAAATATATGCAGACACCATATTCAATGCTGATAAATGTAAATTGGTGAGTAAAAGAGAGCACACAAGCTGAATTCCATGTGCCTTACAATTGACTTCAGACTTTTTCTGCCTTTCAGGAGTGAAATCTTGAGGGCAGAGAAAGAGCATTCCTGAAATGGCAGCTCAATATTCGGAGAGGTCAAGGAAATAAATAGAGCATAAGGAACTAGGAGGAAAGGAAAAAAAATAAGAATTCACAATCCATTATTACTGTCCTGAAGAAATACAGAGTGTGTTGTTGCATTTTTTAAACTGAGTGTACATATGATAGCCCCATCAGCCATAGCAGAACAGGGAAGATTGCAGTAAGGGAAGATGAGACTATCCCTAGTATGGAAAGGATGTGTGAAGTCATGTTAAATATGAGAGGACATCTAGCCTAGAAAAGGGGTGGCTACAGGGAGAACATTACAGGAGCCAATAAAATCATTAGGTCATTCAAATAGGTCATTTATGGAACTCATCACTTCATGATGTCCTTGAGGACAAGAAAATTAGAAAAACTCATGGTAGGTAAGTCTATTGTGTGGTAGCAAACACAAGGATAATATTTGTCACTCCTAAAGTCTTGAAGGTAAAGGTCACCAAGGGATGAGGACAACAAATCAAGACTCTAGCTCTGCGCATCTGTCCTGTTCCTGCGTTCTTTCCCTGAGCATCCCTTGCTAGGAGTTGTGACACTAACAGCAAAAGACACAGAGCTGAGCTCAATTTATAACAAGCCTCCAATTCTCTTTTGCCCTTCTTGAAAAGGCTTCAAAGGGAAAATATCAAGCGAGATAGCTGCTTGCATCTCTTCCTGCATAATGGAAGAGGTTATTCTCCAGACGCGTTCACCTTGGCTTGAATGTGTTGGCCTTGTGCATTGTTATCTAAGGCAGATACTTTGTAAAAGGTTTCTACATACGAACATTTCACAGGATTTTCTTTGTCCCCTCCTTGTATTCCTTGCAACAATGAAATATTTACATATTGCAAAGGATCCCACAAAAGCTTACTAAAACCAGATCCCCCTATGCCCTGTGGGACAGAATTTTAGCATAGGGAGATAAATAGGGTGACAGGGAGAGTCAAGTACTTGCCCAAGCTTATGCACAGAGTCTGTAGCAGAATAGGGACCTCCAGAAATCCTAACAGCCAAGTCTCTGTGCTGAATGCCAGCATTGCCTCTTCCCAACCACAGCACTCAACTCACTTATCTGCCATCCCTCTGTTTGGAGTAGACAGCCATTTATTTTGTTACCAAATGAGAGCACATGTCAGCACACGTTAAGACTATCAGTGCCTCAGATGGGTCCTTGCTGCAGCACAGGTGATAATTGCATGAGGGCTCCTTCAGTGCTTCATCTATACCCCAGAGTGAGGAGCAGTTGCTGCTGCCAGTGTGCCTAGGGCACCCTTTCCAGCATGGGGCAGAAAGCCCATACCAGACCACTAACTTCATTAAAGCCTCACCTGCCCGCTGTCGGCAGGAAATCCAAATTACCTCTGCAGCTGGAAGAGGTATGAGCCCTTTGTGATCAGTGCTAATTTAACTCTTCTAAGAGAAGAGAAGATTAAGAGAAACTCACATCGTCAACTCACACACAAGAAGAAGATTTTTATCTCTTGTGAATCAGTGTGTTGGTGGAAGGAAAAGGAATATTTTAATGAATTATTCACTACCCCTTTCCCCCTTGGAATGGGCTAAGAAGTGGAGATAGGCTTCCTGCTGAACAGGTTGAAAAGAATGCTGCTTTTCAGAAGGACTGAACCACCTTTCTGCTGAGCACAAGTAATTCAACACCAGGATGTGCATTAAAAGGATAGTGGTATAAGGTGGGGGAGAAAAGTTAGTTGCTAGCGGTGCACATCTTAAAGAAAAGTAGAAACCTGATGATGCAGCATGCAAAAATGTGTAGATAGAAATCCTCTTCTATCCACAGCTTCAAATGCCATCATTGTTTCTCCAATATTTGGATGAAAATGCATTGCCTTGTCCTGATGAAGGACTAAAAACCTTCCGGAGACTCCATTTTTCCAGTCAAACTAATTTTCCCAGTGTATAACAGAGTCCTGCTTGCACCACGACTTCTCAGTGGCTGTGCTGCAGAGCACTAAGGGTGTCACAGGGTGGACTCTGGAAGCTGAATTCCTGGAGCAGAGACAGGCTGCACAGGCTCAGCCTCTTGTACGGAACTGTCACAGTGATCTAATTACTGGAAGTGAAGTGTGTGACATCTGGAGAAGTGCCCAAGCTTCAAAGTGACTTAGGCAGCCAGTGAACCATGCCCTGCACCAGTTCACTGCTGCCGCACGCACCTCCCCACTTGTCAGCTGCAAACACAGGTTTGGTCACCAGACGTCATCTGGGTGTTGCTTTTGGCTGAAAATGTAGTGTATCATGCTTGTAATAAAAAACATCTCCTGCAGGATTCTCCCATGCGCTCCAGCAGGGAGGCATTAATTAATGAAGGACACATGTTCTGGTGTGACGAGGCCTCTGACACTTTCCATGCAGCCAGGAGCGAGACACTTATTAGGATTTCTCAAAATTACAGGCAATAATTTCCACATATCTCAGGAAAGGTACACCACTCACCATGAGATAACTCTCCCCTGGATCTCATTAGGATGGGTGAAGATGAATTATTCGCTTGTCTGGAAGTGCCGGTTGCCTAGGGATGGGTGATCAGGACCTGATTGCATTCACTGTGCGCAGACAAAAGATGGTTGTAGTTTGCTTCTTCAAAAGGGCTAATTTCCCAAAGTTAAAGAAAACTTCCAGCAAAATTAATTGGAAAGAAAGGTTAAAGAGAGAAATGGGAATCCTTTAAGAGAACTAATTAGCTGGCCAGAAACCACATTTTCACACTCCAGAGATAGGAGAGCCCTGGCTGACAGACCTCCTTGGCTCAATTGCGAAGAGAATGCAATTAGAAATAAAACAACAATATATCACACATGGAAAATAGATAGCAAGGGGTGCTAATAAGTAGCTATTTAAAGCAGAACGTAAGACAATGGGAAAAACTAGAAATATAGTAGGAACAAACACATATGTAGACTAGAATCAGGCCACCTGCTAGATAGGATGATAAAATTGTTAGCAATAATGTGAAAAAGGCAAAAAGGGGAATAAACAGTCTTCAGGGAAAAAAACCTGAGAATGGATACATATTACATCAAGCTGAGTCATATAACAAAGTTCTCAGGTGTTGTGTCAACATTTTTTTGGCAGATGTAGTATTAAAACTTAAAAAGGAGCCACAGAAACTATTTGAATGCTAGCTACCAGGGCTATTTGATTAAAAAATATTTGCTCCTTTTGCAGCTTTAGAATTATATTTATTTAGCAGAGAACAGTAAAACATGAACCGATGGCTGGAAACTGAGTGCAAAGGGTATATTTTTAACAGTGAGGGTAACTAACCATTGAGAGAACTAGAGAAAATCAGTGACCCTCTGGAAGAAAGTTTTGGCCTCAGCCATGTTTGCTTCTTCAACGTCTGGCCGACACTCACTTGTGATTTAATACAAATAAAGGTTTTTTGAGAGGCTGGTGAAAGGGTACCTGCCAAGTTCCATCTAAGTATCATCAAGGAAATATCTTTCTCCGGCAGCAGAGGGAAGGTGAGTTGCGGTGTTTGGGTATATGGGGTGACTTAAGGGTCTCCTTGTGACCACAAGCATAGATCCTGAAACTACAAGATCTGTAAGAACAAAGAGGAAAACAACTTTCCTTGAGAAAGCCAAGAGCTCAAAGCTGGAGGTCATTTGGGAGGGCATGAATACTTGTTTAAAAAGTACATGTTTCTTTCAGTAGTACCTAGTGTACTAGGCACTGGAAAGGGAAATATTCATTTAAGAAGAAATAAAAAAAAGTCCTGTCTGTGATTTAGCTAATTGTAAAATGCAGCAGGGGGCTGGACGAGGACAGACCACCACCAGAGCTCACTTTGCACCCTCCAAAACCTCAGCCTTCCTCATCAAAGGCTTGACAATGCCAGTATATTTCTGTATGTTCCTAGCTGATTGGAGCCAGGTCTTAAAAAATTTGGGCTCAGTTGCTACCCAGTCTGGTTCAGTACAAAAAACATACCTACTTCCACTGCTAAAACAACCTGACAATAAAAGCATTTCCTCCTCCTTGATGAGGAAACAGGGCATAAATGAAATCCTGTCTTTCAGTGTTTCTTGTAATCTCCAACACACGTATGAATTGAATAGGTGCATTATACACTTACCACAAGCCATTATGAAATATGTTTTTTTTATACCCCAGGCATATAAGCAGGTTATGACTACTGATCATAGTCCTGCTCGTGACTTGGGTGGGGAAAGCACCACTTTTGCTCTGGGCAGTGCTGTCAGCAACTTGCACCACCCGCAGAATCTATAGGCCATGACTTTACAACAGCCACATCAAAATTGGGAAAAATCCACACCATCTGCTTGCATTTTAGGGGAAGAAGAGGAGACAGAGTCTGATCTAAATGACATGGCTGTTTCTGGAAGCTTTTGTAGTCAATTAAGTTGGAAACAGATAAGGCACAAGAACAAGCAGAGAATGCAAAACAAGAAGTATTCAGCTGAATGAAAGGGAAAACCTGATAAGGAAAGGCAGAGGGTGAAGCATATTAAGTACTTAATATGTTACTTAAAGTTACTTAATAAGTTACTTAAAGTGAAAAAAATAAGCTGCTGTTAGCCAATGGGAGCATGAGAATTTTTTGTTTTGTAATGGTATCTTGTCATTTTATATTGAAGTGTGTTTTCACATGAAAGAACCATTATATAGCAATGTACAACTAAATAAAAAAATAAAATGCCTACCACTTCTAAAACAGGAAGCTGGTCTAGCAAGGCTATCTCACAAATGACTCAGGAGCAAGACCAACAAATGCCACTGTTTTGAATGGGTCCAGTCTGACTGAGGGTCTTGGACACAGAAATGTGAAAGCACACCATTAGAAAGTGTGCAGAATAGAACTATAACCTTTCCCCTCCTAATCTCTGCAATGCTTAGGAAAGGAAGATGAAAACCAGTCATCAGTTTTGCATGCTTACACAACCAGGCTTCTACTCAGGGTATTTTTTGATACAGCCTGTAGCTCTGATTTCTAAAGCAGAACAGTTTAGTGCCCTGACATTGAAAGCATTACACAGATTGCAGCTCAGCAGTGGATCAGAACTCTGCATAGCTTCAAAATGCAAAATGTCAACACAATTTGTAATATTTTTCTATATCAACTTCAACCGCAAAGTGCTCTGCAAACCTATATGGCCTGATTATTATTAAAAATTTATTAAAGCCTCTACCACATGTACAGAAACTAATAATCTGATGGTGACTTGCAGTCTTTTGTTCTAACTGCTGGATCATGGTTCCTACTGATGGGTGAAGTACAGTGGCTTGATGAAATCAATGGTCCTGTGATTAAGAAGACATGCAACACCATGGAAAACAGCCACACCTTCTCTGAAGAGATTTCTCTTATGGATGTCAGTGAATTTAATTCACATCATCTGAAATTCCCCTGAACTCAGCCTGAATTTGATCCCATGGGTACCTTCATTGCAGAGCTTCAACAATTACTTTCATTGGTCATTGCAGGAGGAGTTACATCCGGGCAAGGATGTCAGCACTTGGCTGATAAGATGCGGTAAGGAAGTAAAATGAGGTGCAGGTACTGGCTGATAATAGTGCTCTTGACAATATATAACTGTGGTGTGGCCAAATATGTTTTGTGAAAATGGGCTACTGTCCAGCACTTAATGTAAATGTTTTTGAAGTGCTGGTAGATCCACTCTATAAAATACTCCAAGTCTGTGCAATGAATGCTAATCCATACTGGCTATCAAAAGAAAAAAAAATTAAAGACTATGAACATTTTATGAGTGTGGAAGGAAAAACTGGTTTTCGCCAATATTGTTTCCTAGGTTGAGAGTGGTCTGTGTTGCCTCCAGAGTTTTAGCCTCAAGTTTCAGAATCTACTGCTTCTTCTTAATACTGAATCTATCATCTCAAGTCAATTCAACATCCATCTGATCAGGGTAAGCCCAATTTAAAAGGGCTCATCAGGATGTGCTGATGAATAATTTTTCTGTGCAGGGCAGTAATGCCTGCAGTAACTTCCCTGTTTTGTCAGTGCATGTATCCTGACACACATTAATAATGGTTCATGTTTAAACAAGTCACACTGGACCCCTAAAAAGAGTGTGTGGCTGCGTATTCTGCATCAGGTTAAGCCTGAGATCACAGAGGCCATGAACTGCATGAAAATAGACATGTTTGCTCTGGCAGGAGAGGGCTTTTCCCTGAGGACCTGTGGTCACATCCAAGAGTGAGAAGGTTTTATTTTGTCCAGCCTCTTCCAAATTAAATGAGTAAATATGGAGTCAGGCTAGACAACACTGCTAATACACTCAGAGAGCTGCTTTCTCTGGAGTGGATTCACCATGAAAAGAAATTTTAAAATGCAAAATTATTCCAACTATTGCAATTACGCCACAAAGCCTAAGTTTCTAAAAATTCCCAGAGTCTGCAATACTGTCAGTAACAGAAAGCTGCTTTCTCTACCAGGGTAAACTGGGAGACTTGGAGTGCTACGCTGTTCTGTATCTGTTACCCAGGCATAGCTTCATTGACTGTAGCGATTATTTCTGATTGACACCTAAGTGAATTAGAAATATGGGCTGCACATCTTAACTGCACATGAATTATTGCATTGTGTTAAGCGAACAAACATGTAAAACGTTATTTTCCCGCCCAATGGGCCTTTTTGTTACTCCTTGAGGCCATGAGCTGAATTCAGAAGATCCCATACATGATATTACATCAACTGTTGTAATATGTGACATCTCATCTTATGTTGCAAGATGGTGTCATGTAAGTGGATTTTGGCTATTTTTTAAAGTTTTGGGGGGTTTTCTTATTTTGTTTTTGGTTTTTTGTTTGTTTGGTTTGTTTGGTTTTGTGTTTGGGTTTTGTTTCTTTTTTCTTACTTCCTGGATGCGTGTAACCTCTGAAAATATCTGAAAATGGCTGCTGTGGGCAGACAGTCACAATGGCACTGCTGTGAATTCATCAATTCAGACACCTAGAGCTTTTTAGCTTGGGAACTGAGCACCAACTCACATGTCAGGCCAGTTGCATGCCCATAAGCCAAACCGTGTGTCCCTGTGTCTATACAGGGAGGCCTGTGCCCTGGACAAAGTATGGCAGCCCTACCCATGGAAGCCAAGGTGCCATTGTAGCCTGCAGCAGCAGCAGGTCTCAGCTGCAGTTCAGAGAGTTGGTCTGAGGCCTGAGGGAAGGAACCAGCTCTTCTACACTGCAGAGTTAACTCAACATTAGCTGGAAAGGTGGCTCCTCTGGACTCCATCCCCATGTACAGGACTGCCCTTTAGGGCTGGGAAGAAGCTGGGAGCTTCAGTCAGCTGGCTGGTGGAACCCCGCCTTTGGCAGTAGTTCCAGCATCCAGCTGGTAATGCTTCCCATCATCCCACATTACTGAAATGGGAAGCAAGACTAACTCTCCAGAACAGATCTTGTGTCAGCCTGACAAACTCTTGCATCGAAGAAGCTTTGGCAGGGTGAAAGGTCCTCACTTCTGGGTTGTGACAAAAGAGCTTGAGGTGGCTTCTGTCCTACCACTGGTGCAGCACCAGGTGGTGCCAAGCTCCTCTGCCATCCCCAACAACACCCTGTCTGCTTGTGCTGCTCCTTGCAGGCAGGGAAAATGCTGTGCCATTGCAGGTGTTACACTTCTCCGCTGAGCACTTTTGGGTGGCCTTGTTAGTTTCTGCTGCCCTGCATCCCTTAGGTCCAGTCTGCTGTCATCTCATGTGTGGAGGTCCTGCTCAGCAGGAGCTCCTTATCTAGGATTGGAGCTTTGCTCTTCTATAGGATGTCTTCTGTATTTCTCCTCTTGGTGAAATAAAAGATATTTGTTATCTTGTGATTTTCTATCTGACCCACAATTTATGACAGACCACAGACAGTTCAGCTGGGCCCTTAGGATGTCTGAGACCTTTATGGTAAAGAATATAAATCAAACACATCTGACTGCCCAGTGAGGACACTTAAAATTAGCCACAACAATTTGATGAAATATATTTAAACAACAAAAGAAAATTTAAGCTGTGGATTTTTTTTTAAAAATACATTCACCAAAAACGTTTTTTAATTATTGTGAGGTTGGCAGAGGAAGAAAGAATTTCTTTTTAACTAGAGAATTAGGAAAAAAAGTTGATGCATTTCCTTCTGATATTTTTTTAATTAAATATTCTGATGTTCATTCTAGAGTACAATTTTAATTTAACAACTGATTCCATTTTAATGATTTCATTTTAAAAGGATTAAGTCTAACAAGGTTTACATAGGCCCATAACATAGCTTTTGCCCATAACAAAAATAAACAAAAAATTTCCAGAATAAATAGTTTTTAAAATTTTTCTTGACAAAAATCCCCAAACATTTTCCATATGCTATCAGTTGAATTAATTTTCCCCTCTTCTTTTTGTTTTCTCAGTTATGAATCTGAAATATCACCTATTTGCTGAGCCATGCTGAACAGGGCAACACATACTTTGCTTTTTTTTTCCACGAATGTACCTAACAGAAAGGCATGGATTATGGAAAGTCCTTTTCTCTAATTTCACAAAATCCTCACTCATGAACAATCTCTTTTGTTTCTGTAGGATGTTAGGCTGCATTAGGAAAGCAGGAGTCTGCGTAGCAAGACCAATGGCTAAAGGAAGCTTTTGAAACTGAGAATGTTGACAGTGTGCTGGACCATTTTCAGACTTTCTTTCACAATCTGTCTGTGGAGCCATCATCTCACAAAGAGCTTTTTGTGGTTTATACCTAGAGGTGCCACTTGAATCAGTGGTGCTACCCGGAGAGAAGTTGAAATGTTTTCAAAATTATGTAGATGTGTGTTTTAACATGACCTACATATAAAAGAGGAACTAAATAATAGAAGTGTCATGCTGAGAGGCCTTGTTTGGATGGAGATTTCTTTCTTGAGGGAGAAACATTTAATGTATTTACTTCTTTAAGGTCATATGATAGGGAGTTCAGTTTGGGGAAATGTGACAACTAACTTCAGTTACTAAATCAAATTTCAGTCCTTGTAACTTCAGCTCCACAGATCTGTGTCTGAATAACAGGCCCCAACACTCTGTACAACCCAAATGGAAATACATTCAAAGCTGACAGTTCCTGCTAGTTACAGCCACAGGCTTGTCAGATTGAACTTGAAATCTGACCTGAGCATACTCAAAATTCATCCCAAGTTCTCCTGATGCTGCCTGATGAATTTTGCCTGGCAGCAGTTTTTATTACAAGGGGATTTCTTGAAGTATGAGAAGTAGCTCCAAGCCATCTCAATAACAGTAATTATTTCAATGTTTCCTGGTTGCTAGATAGAACCCAGACTCTTGGAACTGTGCAAAAAGTTAGTAATTTTGTGTCAAGACAGCATGAAAATGCTTTAGATTTGTCACAGAAAGGAGCCTTGTGTAAAATGTGTTAAAGAGTCAATGAAACACTTTGTCCAGCCAAAACTAAAATGTTTTATTTCATGCAGGGCAGTTTTTATTCTTGCAAAAAGAATGTGGGTCAGTCCTATTTAGCAAATCTTGTTTCAAAAGATAACAGAATAACCTCCCTTACTTTCTCAAAGCTTTTCATAGGGCAGGGGGGAGAAGGTGGGAGGTGTGTGTGAAACTTCAACAAATTTGACTTCATTTGTAAATAGTTTCCTTTCATCTGTAACTGTTTATTTTTTAGGTGAATAAACATTTCTGCTAAACTCTTTCAGTCAGCTCTATTTGGAGCCAATACGCTGTGTAAGCATTCATCATTCTGCCAATTGCAATGAAGTCCCGTGGCTGGTTACCCCGTGGGGTTAACCTGGGCTATCGATGATGTGTATGTGGCAGATGTGCTAAAGGACTGCTAATTGCCTGATTAAAGCTGTTTTCCTGATGTTTGGGTCAAAATGAATGGTCAGGTCTGAAAGGCTGTGTGGTGTAAGGAAAGAAGACGAAGTTTTCTTAGGGCTTCCTCATACACATCTCATGGCCTCATGGAGTTATTCCTACAGAGGCTGATAGGGGAATGAGTATCTAAGGGATGAAGGATGACTGCAGGCTTTGCTATTTTTGTTTTGCTTGCAATGGACTAGACCTTATTTCAGGCTAAAAAATTGGCTGTAAGGAGCTCACTGTGTCAAGGTCAGAAGTACAAAACCACATGAGATTTCTCTGTCAAGTTTATAAAGTATCGGTGGCATTTCTTGGATGCTATTTAAACAGCCACCTACCTTGTTAGCAGATCAATTTAGCAAGACATCTCCCACATGGAAGAACTGCAGAACAAAATACAAGTATGCCCTACTTTCAAGTTGAAGGGGCTTTTGAAACCATTCAGCTCAAGCAGCTGCTCTTTGGTAGAGAATGGGGTGTTGTGGACCACACCTTTCCTTGAGGCAGCACGGCTGGAGGCAGCTGACTGGAAGCCAGCTCATGGCTGGTGAGCAAGTTCCCACCAAAACCACACAATGTAAAAACATCCCCTCTCTCAGACATGTTATCGAGGACCTTCAGTTTCACCCCATTGCTTTGAGATGAGCTAAGCTAAGCAGCTGGTGCAAAGCAACACAGCTTTATTTTCTGATTTTGCCGACAATAATATGCCAACAATGTAAATAACAAATTTATTTACATATAAAAATAATACTGATGTTCAGAAGAATCTGATAAAACTCCCTTGAAGGTTCATAGTAAACAATATTTCTACCTTTTTCCAGATGATTCATTAAGTACAGTTGCTATAGCATTTTAGGCATCCTGCAAATCTCTGAGGTTGACAAGTGAAACGGATGAAAAACAATTCTAACGGAATCTATTCTTGTCTTTCTCTAATGGCTTATAGATCTTGCTATTTCCATAAATGCTCTTTGAAGGGAAATTGTGTGGGATTTTAATGGCTTTTGGAGTTCATGTGGGTGTCACTTGCTTTGATGTATGCCAGACACAAAACAACAGTATGTCTGAAGGCAACAATCAATGGGGTTTAAGGTGAATGGCAAATACCATGTTTAGAATACACATATCTTGGGGTTATGGCACCCTGATCACAGGAATAGCACTGAGTTACCACTCTTTTATGTATAAGGAAAAGTGTTTTTATTGTATTTTAGTGGGCACACTAAAGATGTGTTATGCTTTTATAAGTAAGATATTTTTTCCCATTGGTGACATGTTACTTATTACCTCAAGTTTAAAAGGAGTGCTTGGGGACAGTGGCTATACTCAAATCTCACTTAGAGCCAGATTTTCAGAAGCCTTTTGACAGGATAAAGTCATCTGCAGTTATCTGTCTAAGGGACAGAAAAGAACTACCAAAGTGTTTTACTGTTGCAATATTCAAAATAAACCTGAGTTGTAACACATGTGGGAAAAGCTCTAAGCCAAAAGGATACTGGGAATCATTCTTGAAGAATATTCTGTGAGGAAATAATTAGGTTGAAGTTTCTCTTCCAGTCTGCTTTCTGGTTGAGAGAGATTTCAGCTCTTACTGGCAGCCTGTCCCTTCACAGTATGTCACCAGTGACTGTAGATTACCCCTGGCCCAGCTGTACCCATTGCCCCACTGGGCACCCCTGCACCATATACTCACCTGTTCCAGACTAGATTTGTCCACGAGTACTTGCATCCCTGTATAAAATGGATCTGTTATTTAAACCTAGGCTTATTATTTCATTTTTGATATCGCAACTGTGGGCCAGGACATTGAGGGCTATGCAAAAAAGCAGCGGAAAACCAGCTGGTGCCTATGGTCTACGGAGAGGTGGATGTTTCAGCTCTCTGACACAGAAGGTGAAACTTTGGGAAAAATACTATCTTGCTAAAGCTATTATTTTTGTTGAAACATATCCTCCCCTATTAGGTTTCCATGTATCAGGAACATCCAAACTCTGGTTGACAGCCTCAGTACTTTCACAGTATCCCGCAGCAGTTTTGTCTTTAACAAGGGGTTATATGTAACTAGATCGGGGGATATGTGTCCCTAATAGGACAAATAGGAACAAGAGAAAGAGTACTGTTTTCGGGGGAATGTGCATAACCAGGCTAGACTTTAAAGGTGGGCGCAAGTAGCCCTCGAGAAAGCAACTGTGGTCACAAATAGCAAATTTTCAAATGTATTGTTGTGATTACCTACTAAATATAATTCCTTTACAAATGTAACAAATGCAGAAATCTATACAGACTGATAAGCAGAAGTGTAAAATGCCAAGATTTGATAAACACTGAGGCAAAAGAAGGATTTGGTAACTGTATTGGAAGGGAAATATGCCTTATTGCTCTTGGATAAGAATCAATAAATGTTTTTTTACGTGAGTTTTCTGATTGTAAGTGGTATACTGAGAAGAGCAATCTCTGTATTTGATTTGGGGCTGCCTACAGAGACATTCTTGAAATTCACTTTGACTAGCAAATTATTGGAGTATTTAATCTTTGTGGACTCTTACTAAAAAGAAAATACCAATATTTTTGTATAGAGGAGAAAAGATATTTTGGCACCTTTTGTGGAGATGGCTCAGCTATTATTGTGTCCATTGAACGACAGAAGAATACTGTTCACTGGGAGAATTAACTAAATTTGAGCAGTGATTTATGACTTCTGACAAAAGCCCTAAATAAACCTGACATGGCATATGATCAACCTGAACTGATTGATCCATTAGTAACACAGAACTCTTGACCCAGGGAAAAATGTTGATGACATGAAAAGGACACTGAAAGGTAGCCCAGCGATGGCATCAGTGCTGACATCCATTCCAGCAGATCCTGAATAAAGGTGAACTTTGCCACCTTTCCTGAGCAGCTTTTTATGCATGTAGCGCCCCATGCATCTTCCTCTTGTTTACCTGTTATAATGGATGCTGCTGGATTCCTTATTCTCACAGCGGTCTGTACTGCCTGTCCAAATTTCAGTAGCTGAAATAATTACTGGTCCTTGCTCTCTGCCAGAGATGAGAATTGAATACTGTCAGGAAAAATCAGCTTCATATTTTTATTTGCATTTCTTTTAATATCCTTTCCATTCAGCCCATTCATAGTTTAGCCATGCCACGGCACTACCAGCTTGAGGGCAAGAGGAGAGTGAAGAACAGCCCAGTTGTGAACAGGTGATGGGCAGAAGACCCTTACAGGAAATAAATGTCCTGCTTTTAATCTGCATTTCATGACAGCTGTGCTGCTTCTGATCTTAGAATACAGAGGCTGCTTACAGCAGCACATGTCTGAAGACACTGCAGGTGCTGGACTTTGGGTGAGCTGCCTCAGTAGCTCAGCTTGCTGGAGTACTGGAGGAAAGCTGTAGGGTGAGGCCAGGCACAACAAGGTGTGTTCTCACATGGTGTGACACAAATTCATTGCACAGCCTCAAACCTGTGTGGCTTTGACATCCACCTTCAACTGGGAGACAGTGGAAGTCCCAGGAAGAGGCATTAGAAAACAAAAACAAAAACAGTATGCACCGGCTGCCCTGCTAAGAAGAGCATTGATGTGCCATTAAGAGTGTGTTCACCCCCTTACTAAAGGAAACTTTCAAAGAGTCAGTGTTGGGATGGTGATGAGCTCGGACAGAGTTTAGAAAAAGGGAGACCAGTTGCTAGATTGTGACAAGATGCCCCCAGACAGCACCTATCTCTGAAGGGTGCTGTTTACCTGGCACAGCAGAATTCCTAAGATGGAGCTTGCAAGTCAACATTATACCAAACAACTCCAGCTGACTTTTATCCCTGGATCCTGACAGCTGCAGGGAATAAGGGAATTGAAGCCTCTGTCCAACTTCCTCAGAATTTGCAATACCCACTAGAGGATTACACCCAAGCTGGGAAAGGGCTGAGCAAACATGAGCAGTTCCTGGCAAGAGCACATTACATCTCCCATTGGTATGTATACTTCAGACAATTACATTGGCTTGGATAACATCATTACTTAGGGAGAGTCTCTTTTTGGTCCTTACTTGTACCTTGTCCATAAGCAGCAGTTTGGTCTCCTGTTTGCAAAGTTTCCACCTTTTAATTTTCATGAAGTCCCACCCATACTGGGAACTTTCAAGGAGACTCTTGGGATGAAGGGAGCTGCTAGCCAGAAAGACCCATACCTGAGAAGGGAAGCACTGGTCAGGTCCTACTGCCAGTTACTGTCCCTGCATCCAAGACCTGCACATGTGCTCTCCCACCACAAACATCCATTTTGTGCTAGAGACAAAAAGTCCATTGGAGTATGAAAGCATGTTGCCACTGTCAGTCACTGCAGCAAAGTTTAACTGACGGGCTGAAAGGAGGAAGGCTCCATCTTCTGCGCTTACAGGTGGGCTTAGTGCAGGCCGGGGATAGGTCTGTGTTAGCTGCTGCAATGATACTTCACGTTGCAACAGGTCTGAAGAAGCTCTGACAAAGATCCTGCAGATTAACAGCTCCTCCACAGGTGTTTGCTGCTGCAGACCCATGTGCAGCATCAATCCCAGCTGACATATGAAAGCACAGATTTGTGAGAAGCTCTGTGGTGCTTGGAATCAGCTGGAATTACAGACACACTCCACAAAATGATGTGGAGATGGGTGGTATTTATTAGAAGCTCTAGAACAGAGACCAAAGTGATTCCCTAATGCAGAAGTTTCACAGCCTTTAGTTTAGGCAGGCCTCAGTTATTCTGCTGTCACCTCCTCTTGTTCTCTGCTCCACTCCCTGACCTTGGAGGCAACCTGAAGCCTCCAAACCCTGCATTGAGGTGAAGTGGATGGAAGAGATGGGCCATCACCCACAAGGTGATACTACACCTTCTGCTCCCTTTCTCTTATTCCCACATCCCACAGCATTCTTTGTGTGTCTCTCAACACTTCTTTAATTGAGAGGCAGTGCTCTTGTAACAAACAGAAGAATACCCTTTATTTTCCTTCTCCCCTCAGCATGTGTGAGATGTGGAGGAGACAGCAGTACTGCCACCTGAGGCAAGTGTTTTCCCCAGCCACATTCTGCGAGGATCCTCTGTACTCCCCATCCAAGGGACAAGAGCAAGTTTTTGGGGTGCTCTGAGATTATGGGAAAGAAGACAATCCCACAGGATGGTTCTGCAGCTAGTGATTTTATATTAGATAAATAAGATGTGTCATTGCAGGTGCTGGAAGTGATCCACACTTCCACAGTATAGATCTGGGGCATGAAACTGGGGCAACAGCACTTGGTTCAAACATTTCAGGGGTGGTGGTGCTGCTGAGGAGTGGTGGGTCCCCTGGCAAAACCTGGATCTGGGACTCTTTGGAGGGTAAGAAAATGGGGCTTTGGTGTGGGAGGTGGGTTTGCTTCTGCCCAGGGGTGGAAACTCAGCAGCAGTTCATTCTTTCCTTCCTCTCTTGTTGCCAAGGGCAGGCACTAAGCTCCTCTGGGGAGCTGTAAGTGAGTATAATTCAATACAGGGCCTTAAGTGAGCAGCAGCACACTAGGCTTAAAGATATTCCCATTATGGCCAGAGGCAGGCATCTGAGAAGGGTGGATAGATGATCTGATCTTGTGTGGAAATCTTATTGCGTCCCAGCTACCGTGCTCTGCCTCACTGTAATAAAAAGTAATTTGATCAAATATTTTTGCACATTATTCTTTTGTTAGAATAATTATTTGCTGTGTGCCAGCCACAGGAGTCCTTGCTTATCTTCCACCGGAGCAGCTGGGACTGGCTTCTCATACTCCTCTATCTGGATACTGGAGAGACTCCTGCACTGGCAACTGCTGTGTTTGTGCAACAGGTAATAGAAGAGAGAAACTCCCTTCTTTTTCAAGCTGCATATGAGTTAATTTATGTCCAAAATTTAAAAAAGAGGATATGCAAATACAGGAAATCTGAATATATTTTTTCCACCTGTTCTTGTTCACCCTAGGGTACAGAATTCCCTTTGCTCATTTTATGTTTAAATTCTGGGTTACGTTAAACATAAGCAAACTAACAAGCAAGGTACAGCTACCACACCATACTCTTTCCCAACAGTTTCATGAGGGGAAGACATATCTCTGCCTCATTTAAAATCACCATAAATACTTATAATATTGCATATGGATCAGATTTTTTATTATTATTAATAGTACACAACACATCCATTTTGTCAAGGTGTACAGTTTGGGCTCGCTGCTATAGTATGCTTCTTAAATTAAGGGTTAGGTTTTTGCCCCCAGCCTTTCCTCCACCTACCCAAAGAAGGGTAGTCTGTGGTGCAAAATGATTGTTCCTAATTGCATACTGATAGGCAAGGAGCACAAAATGTGCTGCATCCCTGCTCCTGCAGCTAGTCCCTATGAAACAAAAAACTCGAGTTGCTTGTCTTGGAGAAGCTTACTCTTTTTGCCAGAGAGAAAATAATTTATGGACTAACTGGTCTGAGCACTAAATCCAAGTAACAAGGATCCAGCCAGAGATTCCTATTAAAGGGTTAGTATCCATCATAATTGGCTGATGGGGTGTTTTGAAACTCATTAATCACCATGCTGGCAGCAAGCAAATTAGAAACTCTGTGTTCTGCCGCTGACTTCCCATTTCACTGAGCAAGTTAAATGCAAAGCATGTGTTACTGGCATCAGCGATTTCAAAAGTGGGTGTTTCTCTGTATGTAAATGGTACTTAATAATGTTCCACCTTTGACTGAAACTGGGGCACGCCCTGCCATGAGGTTCTCATCATCTAATTGCACTTACTCAATCTGAACTCAGATCATGCAACTCAGGCTGGGTCTACCTGCCAGATTAACTCCTCAGCTTGCCTTGATAGAAGAGCCGTACCCCAGGAACACAGAGTTGCCTGGCAGGGTGCTGGGAAGGGATGGGGTGAGCTGTCCACGCTGCCTGCCCTGTGACTGCTGCCCTCTCGCCACGGCTTTCTGTTTTCCGTCCCATGACAGTTATTGTGAAGAAAGGGGGGTAAATTGCTTGCAGGAGCCCTGTGTTTGATGCAGACGTGATGGGAGCAGTGCCACAGGGGCCGATGAAACCAGTGGCTGCAGTGACAGCCCTCAAACATCATATCTTGGGCTTACCCACAAAAGTGAAACCAAAATGAGACAAAAGCCTCTTTCCAGATCTAGTAGGACATTTTGTATAGATAAGAGGCCAGTCTGTGCTCCAGGCCTGCTCTGGCCACAGTCTCTGTGCTCAGGCTCTCAGCAGCTCTCTATACAAATAAATAACACTCCCTAGAGACCATTTATGAACTCTGAGGCCAACTGAGGTGTCACAGTTTGTTTCTTGCACTGCTAAATTTTCTCAGTCCTCAAAACAGGGTTACATTCACCCCAGTTTATGTTCTCCCCAGCTGCTGCCTGATTGGGCCTGGTGAGTAGCTGTCACAGGCCAAAATCATGCCAGTCAGCATGCTCAAAATGTGATGATGTGGACACTCAGTGGCTAGAGTCTGTGCTCATGCCCTACCCCTGATTTGTTTCCTGGTGCAGATGCAGTCAGTGATCCCAGATGTGGCTGGGTTCTTCAATATTCACATAGCTGTGCTGATGCTTCCCCAGGAATGAAAATGTAAAGGAGCTAGGGGCAGAGGCAGCGTCCCCTCCTGTGGTGTGGGATAAGATTCCAAGACTAAGATTCACTTCATTTTTCTTTTGTAACTGTAACCTAAAATATGTTCAAGGTGAAGTTATGGAGAGATACAGACAGTTCCACCCCCAAATATTGAAGGGATACTCTGAGCTTCATTCCTACTCTTGGACAAGGGAAAAATGCTCCTAATCCATCTACTTCCGCTCATGCTGCTAACGGTCCTTCAAGCAAGTCCTGCTCTTGTTCACAAGGCTTCTTTTTACCAGCAGTTTGGGATGCCAGAGAGGAGAGAGAAGCCCAAATGAGAACAGTGTATGTCTCGTAACCACAGATGACATTTTAACTGATAAGGCTCTCTGCTCTGGTCTTCATCTTGTATTTCAGCTGTTATTTATGAAGCTAATGAAAACTGTGGTTCACGCAGTGAGCAGGCATGTTCTCCAGAGATTTCCTTCCCTACTAGTGGTTCTTGGTGAGTAAACGCTTTGCCACTGAAAGCCTCGACGTCCTGGCACACGGGAGGAGAGGGTCCCGTTTGCTATGCACAGTGATGCTACTGGCCACATACGAAATAAGGCAACATACAGCAAGCTTAACCCCCTCACCTCTCAGTTCCTAACCCCTAAGGAGGGAGAGATCTTGACAGAAAGGTGCAAGGCTGGAGACCTGTCCCTCTTGGATCATTTCAGTTTTAGCCACATTATCACCACGACAATACTTCGTAATTACATCTTGCATTTTCATCTATATATTTCAGCTGAAGTTAGGAATGTTTAATTACACAGGTCTCATAAATACTTTTTGGGGTAGGTCAGCGTTCCGATGATATCTGTTTTCATGAGGCGGTTGCAGGGAAAATCAGCCCTTGCAGAGTGGTGCTGGAGTAGCCCCAGCTAGGCCAAGATGGTCTGGTCTGTGCATAGCCTCACCAGCCCTGTGGAGCCTGAAACCCTGTAACTGCCTGCCCATCACAGGGGGTGACCTGCACCTCTCAAAGTGTCATCTTCAAAGTAGGGGCCAAACTCTGCTTGCCTCATGACACACCCCCACAGCCACCCTGGCATGTACCATACATTATCTACTGCTGGGAAGATTCCCAACTGCATAGGGAAAGTATTGCCAGGGACTGCAATGCCACCCAAGAGACCTACCAATCCCGCTGTGCCTCTGAGGCTCTTTGGTGTGCTTTGGCCAACTATAACATGGAAGGTGCCCCTCCTGCAGGATTAAGTCTCCTGTGTTAAACAGCAAAACACTCAGCCTTTAATTTTCCACTCATGCATTTCTTTGCAGCAATTTTCAGGACCTTGTGACAAAGGACTGTCCCTGCTGTCACTTTTGTGTCTCTTTTGGTTTACACCTTGAATAGCTGAAAGAGAGTTATTACTCTCCTTATTTCCACTGCTGAGGAAGGTACCATAACTTTGCCCCCAAAAAAATCCTTTCCTTGGCTTACACTGCATCAACACTGGAGCAGAGTGGGGCATCAGACAGCAGGTCCATAGTAAGATGGCTAAGGAATATAGACTGGCTGTGTGTACTTTTCGTTTATTTTTTCCTGCAGATTCACCTGTATTGTGAGGAAGGAGGGTTCATATCAAATATTTGTTGGCATTTTTTAATATAAAAGAGCTAATGAGCCCATCTTTTCTTCTGCTCTGTAGTGTGCAGCGAGTGAAGAGAGAGTCAGCTTGCTCATTACTCTGATCACCAGGGTGTAAAGGGCTCAAAGGAGCTGGCAGGGCTGGCTTGCCCTCCTGGCCACAGGGAGAATTGTATTAGTGTACACTGCAGAAGGGCCCAGGGCTTTATTTAAACCAGGACTGTATTGCATCCATTTCAGCAAAGGCCCAGGGGCAGCAGGAAGGCACTTGGCCAAAGAAGGTGCTTTTATTACCATATGATGAAATTTAAGCTCTGATGCCTCTTGACCCCAACCATGGGCTGACAACTCTGATACTGGGAGAAACCTGCTGCAAAGAGACTGGGAACTTGCAGAGGCAGAGAAGGATTTTACTTATACAGGTAAAAATGGAATGCCATGAGACGGAGCAATAAAACAGCCAACGGCATACAGAAATCATGGGAAACAGTGACATAGAAGTCATTAACTGTGTGATTATGTAGCTAACAAGCAAGAGAGAAAAAACATTCATTTTCAAAAGAGAATATGTATGATATAGGATGTGCGTAGGTGGGCAGACTATTAGGAAAGAAATCCTACCCAACAAAACTCAGAGGTTGTTTCAGGGAATATCTCAGAGCATCTGCAGGTATAAGTTTCAGTATGGATGGACACCCATTCCCACAAATGCAGTGTGCACCAGAGCCTTCCCTCTAATCTTCTTTCTTCCTATCTCATCACTAATACAAAAGCATCTCTGGAAAGTTCTGCTGCTTTTAATTTCAAATACTCTACAGCTGTAAAGGTAATCAATATTATTGTTCATATTAAATAACTTTGAACTGTGTAAAGTTATATTATCCTCTATAGGGTGGCAAATTCATCTACTGGCCATTGTGATAAGGCAATATTAATAAACACTACCCACAGAAAACCCAGAGTTTACTTCTTAATCTTCTCATCTCCAATACTTTTCTGGTCCCTTTATTCCCTATACCATAACTAAATCTAAGGTGGGAAAATATTGTGTATATAGTTATTGCAGTTTTGCTAAACCACAGTTTCCATACAACTTCTAAAGCTATCTTCAATTATCTTTAGAAAACAAGCATCTTAACAGGCTTAATCTGCTTTCTGAGTTTAATATACTATAGTTACTGGAAGAGTTTAGATTAAACCACATTTTTATGAAGGATCAGAAAATGTTTCTTTGCTAGAGTTTAAACCACTAGTAGGAGAGAAGTCAGAGCTGGGCTCCTGGCAGCAACACCGTTGTACAGACTAACTGGACGGTACTGCCTGTGCTCTGCACTCTGAGAAAGCAATCTCAAGTCCCACTGCCAACTGCCTCAACGACAGGAGGCCTTGCAGGCAGCTGGCCGATTGCCTGGGGGGACATGCCTGAAGGTGCCTTGCTCTGGTAGGCAGGCACTTAGGTCAAGAATCCCTTGGGCTCCCAAGGGACTCCTGCAGCCCAGCCAACGTTTTTACCACCATACTGACAGTTTTGAGATCTGCTACCACACCCAGTGCTTTACTCTTTCCAAACCTACCTCTGAGTGTGCTATTTTTCACACAAACACATGGCAATAATCAAGACTAGGAAATGCAGCAGGAAGCATTTGTGCTGATATCCTGCTCTCTCTTTTATCAGTGCATGAAAACAGCATTTCTAAGATCTCTCCTTATAGCCTGAACAAAGATTACATGGAGCAACGGCTGTGGTCTCTAGTCATGACAGCGATGCTGGTTTCCTTTATGAACACACACATCTTAGAGAAGGAAGGCAAACTCCACACAACATGCTTTGTACCTCATGTCTTCTCAGCTATTCCTGTGCTAGGGCATCAGTGTCATGTGTCTGTTAGATTGTAGTGGAGGGCAGTGAGTGGTTCTGCTGGCCTGAACCACTGGTGCTTAGAATCCAGAGATCATGTTAGACATCCTGATGCCTCTATGTTACTTTAGACAGGGGCCTGTAGTCATTGGCAGTGGGAGCACATCTTGCTGCTTAGTTTCACCTGAAAGGGGCCTCATGTGCCCCCTGAGACCTCTCTGCAATGTACACCAAAGGGCAGCCAGTAGCCAGGATCAGGAGATGTGCTTCAAAAGAACATGCTTGATCTGGATTAAAATATTTAGGAGGATGCATCTGTAGACTTAGGCTAAAGCTAACCTGCAAACCAGGTCTGGATCTAAACCTGGACTTGGCCCATCTCCAATTTTAGTGTTGAGAATCCAGGAGCAAGAAGAGGGCATCAGAAACCATCTGACTAGGGTTTTTAGAGTGCCAATGAAATCTACTACAATGTACTGAAAAATGATTGTCAGGACTTTTTCAATAACTTTAGCAGAAAAATACTAGCTCTATTCTTATTTGTGGACCTAATAAATAAACTTACTACGTGTATCCTTCAGTATGAATAGCTGCGCTTTGTGTTCAGTTCAACCACTTCATGGCTGCAGCTCAGACCTGTGTTTAGTGGGTAGAGAATTTCAGTCAGATTTCCTTGAACGGCATGTGCACTCTTACAGCTTTTTTTGCTTTCTGTCAGAATATGACAGACTTTACGGATCCCCAGTATATTTCTGTTACTGCCCTTTTAATGGATTCCAGCTATTAATTTGAAATTGAATCTGCCTCATCTTAACTCTACTCATATACATTTTAAGTGTACTTCAAAGTACATTAATGAGTTTCAGTAGCCTTAATAAACCCAGGCTGTGCCATAATTACAAATGTCTAAATCACTCACTCTGAGTAGTTCCGATCCTTGCGTTCAAGTGCAGATACTCAAAGGCGTACTGCTGTGTATAGATGCAACCACACTCATTTCTAGGGCTGCTTTCATCATACTTATGGATAGAATGAACTCTGAGCCATGAAGTTGTTTTAGTAGAAACACAGATGAAATCATCTTTCACCTCCAGGTCACCAGTGTGATTCCATCAAAAAACAGCACTGCTGACTGAAAGTTTTCAGACAGACACTGAGAGCTTAAGAAACCTCATGATCTCAGCACAGCTGTTAATAGAAAGCAAACCTAGCACTAACTCATGTCACTTTTGGCAGCCACAGCACAAAGGCCAAACTCCCAAATCAGCATGGGGGCTGCACGGCTCTTTTAGCCCAGAGACAGCTCCATAGTGGGTAGTGCATTATCCTGGCAGGATGGAGATTGGAAAAACCTGTATGGCAACCCTTTGGACTATTCCTGCCTTGGTTAAGAGGAGGTCACTTTTCATCTTGTTCCGTTGGCTCTCTATTTATAGAAAACAAAAAATATAGGAAAAAGTCAGCAAAGGAGTCACTTGCAACTTCTATTGCATTTATTAGAACAAACCAAATTCTGAAATAAGGGTTTGAACTTCCTGGGTCTGGATCTGAAACTTATTCATTTCATTCAATCTGTGCTGAGGTAGAAATTCTCAGTGACCTGACTAGGAACTGTGTCTCTGCAAGAGCTAAGGACTTAAGAGTTTGGACCCTTCACAGCAAAATTTGCCTTCAGGTTTCACTGATAAGGTGTCTTCTCTCATTCATTTAGTTGATGTGCAAAAGATATTCCTCTTATTTGAGCTAATGCATCCACACTTTTTTGCTTAAAAATTAAATTACAATTCCTCCGCTTACCAGCCTTTTGCAGAAGAGAGATCCACTGTTTCTGTTGTTCACAGAAGTGTAAAGACATAAAGCTACCACTTGGTAATAATAATGCAGGCATAAGGAGCATGAATTTGTAATTCTGGCCTCCCAAAGAACCTGCACAAGGTGTAGATGCCAGCAGTTTTTATTAGCTAGCTGAACGTAAAGGTAAAAACAAATGTGACAACCTTTCTTTTTCAAGGGAGGTGAGATGAGGTAAGGTTAGGGTTAGAGAGATGTATTATTCAATAATGAGTTTATTTTCATGCCACATTCAGATGTATCTGGGCACCTAGTTATGACAAAGTTGACAAAACAAATGGTGCTGGAACAGGGAAGAAAGGAGCCTGCTAAGAAGTCAGTGAGGAGGACTGGAAGAGCAAAATCTACAAAGTTAGGGAATAGCATGGGAGTTAGGGTCTGTAAGAACTCAAACAAGAGTTTTTGAGCACCAGAATGAAGGACTGATCTCTTACAGATGTGCAGCTCAAGGCTGGCCATACCCTTGGGTAGCTAACATGCAAGCCACTGAATTACTGTGTTTCCACAACATCTGAAAGAAATTTTTCAGCATTTATAAGGGCTCTTTCTAAAGTGTAGTCACTGATAGCTAATAGGGAGCGAGCTCATGCTGCAGCTTTGTCTCCAATCTCTTGTCTTTTTCTCAGAAGTCAGTTTCCACAAAACCTGTGAAAACTTGGTATTTTAATCTGTTGAATGTTGCTGAAACCGGCCAATAAGTTGAAAAGTCTGTAGAGACACACCTACATACACATAAAATAAGGTACAGTCTAAGCCTTGTTTCCTAAGAAAATGAGGTTAGAAAAATTTCAGGATGTGAAAATGAAAATTCTAAGCAATGAAGCACTGAGGTGTTTGATTTCCCTGTTGGGACATAAAATTTGAGAGGTCTTGGCCATGTCCTGAGTCATGCCAGTTCTTTGGTCAGTTGATTCCTTGGTCCAGCTCAGCTCTCAGACAGAAGTTCCCATCATGCGCCTAATAACACGTGCAGCTGAGTTTATTTAGGTTTCATACCTTAAAGGAAGGTCTTTCACATCTTAAGAGAGGGAAGAAGTTTGTGTGTGAAGCTCAAGAATGAAGAGGTTGCTTAACGGATAACCTGTTTGATCGGTGTGAGTTATACTATGAGCACATTGTTTGGGGAACTCTCGTGGAGGGAATGCTGCAAACAACTCCCAAAAGGCTGGGCTTTCATGTGGGCTAAGCCCTCTGGAAGAGGGAGGGGTTGGTATTCATGGGTGAGCCTGTAATGAATGTGCCTCTCTGATGCTGGACGTGTTGAAGGCCAATTCAGACGATGAATAACTTTTGTTAAAGTGAATGGCAATGTAATTGCTTCCTGAGGAAAAGTGTCTGTGTGGGTGGTGGGATGGGTGGAGGTGATGATCTCAAATAGGGCAAGTAAATGGTAGTTCTTCTCTGTTGTCCAATCTGACAAACTTATAATGAAGTTAAGGGAGTGATTGGGCTGCTTCCCACTCTGAAGCTTCCTAACAGATAGAGACAATATATGGTTATGTTCAGATTACATTAGTTATTCTTCAGTGCTCAGGCCTCTGCAGCTGCAGAAAGGTTGGGTGGTGGCAAGGTGAGGGGAAGAAGTGCAGGACATCTTAGGGCAGCCGATTTTGTAGGATTTATGCGTCTTTGCCTGTTCATCAACCCAACAGGTACTCAGTGTTGACTAACTCATCTGAGAGAAGCATTAGCAATATGTGGCAGGCAAAGCAGTAACACCCTGCTGCAGCTGGGTGCCTTTTTGTCCATGTAATCCCTCGGTGACCCAGGCAACCAGAACAAGTCACTAGAATGCTTTCTTTATTGGGTTTTGGTGTTGACTCAGACTGGAGAAACTAAAGTCATATAATAGCAGCTTCATATTTGAATGTGTCTTTCTTTCTTATTATTACAGGATAAATGAGGCACAAATTCTATAGGATTATTCTTGGCTGCTTCTCTCAGCAAACTTGCTCTTCCAACCCAGTATTACTTCCTCCTGCACCTCCTTCTCACCATTCTTTTTTCTCTCTACACCATCTTTATAATTTTTTCCATATTCAAGGCCTGCTAAGACGAAGGAAAGGAGTTCAAGTGGCCATCCATGGGAAGGCTATTGTACTTTAGGGGATAAGTACAGTAAGAAAAGTCACCTTATGTAATGCTGGATTTGTGTTTTGAGTTTTCGGTTTTTTTGCTTCCCCTATGGGTGACTACAAAGGGCAGAGGGAAGATACTTTTCCTGCAATGAGATGTTCTCCTGCTCCACCATTCTGTTTAGTTTTATTAATCTCCTTTGCTGTCAGTCAGTTTTGGGCTTGGGTGCTCCTTGCTACCTGCCAGGAAATCCTTCAAATACCGTTACACAGGCAATGGTGATGCACAAACTACCTCTGAACAAACAAAGAGATGGGGAAATTCACACGGGGAAAGAAAAAACAGGTAGTGACTGAGTCCCTACTGGGTCTTTTCTCAATTACTGTCCAAGAAATTAGATCTAAATAAGTAAACTTTTCCTAGCAATCCAGGAGAAACTGAAGTGAACCCAAGGACACTGTATGTTCTGCTGGTGACTTTCATATAAATCACTTGACTAGCCTCTGTAGAAGCATTATGCTTCCCTCTGCCTCCTGTAGACATCATGCCTCAGAGCTGCACTGCTAGGAGAGCATGTACCTTCTTCATGCCAGCAAAGCTCTGGCCTAAACTTCCACTGACATACAGGGATATATATTGTGCTTCCAGACAGGGAAACTCGGTCCTGGCCTCAGGCACCCAAATTGCTGACTCAGGCCACAAGGTTCTCCATTAGAAAGCCCAGCTGGGCCCAGCACACATCTTCATGTGTGGAAGAATCCAGCCTGTCACAACAGTATTTCTTTTGAACTCTTTTCTTCCCTGCCAGCTTGGGAAAAATCCTAAGTAAAAAGGCCTTAAACAGAGTCCGGCTCATACAAGGGCCAGCAGCTCTGACAACCACGCTGTCTCTTGCAACTCAAATGCAGAAAGCCTGTCTCTACTTCTCATACCGTCATTTCCACCACAGCCATGGAAGGATAAAGTCTCTGCCGTGTTAGCCTGCTGGTGTTGGACAGATACCTTGCACTGCAGAATATGTTGGACATGTGACTGCAAGGACAATGCTGGGTGATAGGACTAAGAAAGTTGGAACATATTTTCGGGGAACTCCATAGCAAATATAGGGTAGTGGTGTTGCTGCAGCTTTCAGGAATGCACTGGAGTGAAAAAATCTCTGGTACATGGAAGAGTGTACAGCAGGCTGAGCAGGGGAGGTATGTCTGCACCATGCACTGCTGCTCCAGAGCTGCAAGCAGCAGAGCCATCCCTGGTGATGCTTCGCCCCTGTTGCTGAGTTCTGTGGAACAAGAAGCCCTTATGTGGCTGCACTGTTCTGCTGTCTACATCCAACACTTCACACTTAGGCATGCTCTGGAAAAGGTATTATCAGGAGGGCTCAGTCAGCTCTGGTGTCCTCAGAAGCTTCGACTCACCACAATGAAAACAAAAGATGGTGAAATATTCACCTGTTCATCCCCTTATCTCTAGTGATAAGCTCTTTCAAAATATGCATGAAGCTCCGGGCTATATCCATCTTTTCTCTCCTTCACTCCTCTCAAGGTTTTAACTACGCATGACAATGACTCCTTGACAGCTCGTTAACCAGTGAAAGTCTGCAGTAGTCCACAGTACAGTGGTATTTGGAGAGGGATGGAAGCATGGCTGGCAAAAAAGTCCCTAGGTAGTCTCTCCTAACGCGATGTTTTGGGAGGCTCAGAAGAAGCAAGAGGAGAGTCTGCTTCATATAGTGCCTTGGTAAAGTGCATACCACTACCACAAGTTGTAAGCCTCTAGCTTTTAGTGTCTGAGTCCAAAAAAACAATTGAAGAAACACAGGGGGAAGGCATGATGGGAGGAACTCAAAGAAATCACTTTGGGCTCTGGAAATCCCAGGGCCCCAAGCTGAAGTGGAAAGAATATGCACAGAAAGTATCTCTGCTTGTCATGTTTCTATCTAAGTATCTGCAACTACTTTATAAGATACTGGCTGGATGTAAGCATTTGGCTATTCTTGTGTTATTGTTTTTATGCAAAAAGCTGCCTTTCAATGAAGAAAAAGAAGGTGACAGCCTCTATACAGTGCGTTATTTCTATTTTCCAAAGGTATTGAGAATTTGATTCAGAAGAGAGAGAAAAGCTGAGCTTTCCCTTATGTGTCTGCATATGTAATTGCTGGGTATAGTAACCTATGAAAAGAACCAGTCCAGGAGTTTAAAAGGATTAGTACCCTTAAATGCCACTTACAGTGAACCAGAAAATGCAGAAAACTGCACATAATTTCACCAGAACAACATGTCTCTGGGTCTTCTGGAGGGACCTCTTGGCCTATCTGAGAGCAAATTCTGTGTGCTTAGCAAACAGATCTGCTCACAACGTGCTATCCTGCTTGTTCACAGGGTGTTGGAGATAGGGAGTGGTAGGGGTGAGCCATCACCCAGCCCAAACACACCATGCAAGTAGTCTGGTAGCCTATGTTGGTAGACTTTTGAGACCTTAACAATCACAAGGAAGGGCTGGCAGCCAGGGTCCTGGAAAAGCCACCATCATATGGCTGAAGCAGTTTTTGGACCAATATCAAGGTAACATGTGTAAAGAGATTGGGACATGGATAGTCTATGTGACATACTACGCTTCAAATTCACCTTAGTTTTGACATGAGAGGAAGAGGCAAATCCAGAGAAGTATTTTTAGAAATGTAACTACACCATTTTTTTCAAAGTTGTAATCTGATTTCAGAGTGGAGCTGTACCTGAAGATTTCCAGCTCTCTGAACGGAGGGCTAGTGTTAGACTGGGCATACATCAGGCTGATACATCCCTCCCCATCTGTTGAGCTCTCTGCAGCCTTCGCGGGGTGGATGGGGAAATTGGCAGAAGTCCTCCAGACTGAAAGAAAAAGGAGTTTAAAATGAAGGTACCGAGCAAGAAGTGGCTTTATTTGTACTGTGTTTCTAATCCCTAGGTAATCCCATCACTGCTTTCACAAAAGTATCAGGCTGATGTGCTATTTTACCATGGTATAGGTGGGGGAGCTACATCATCAGCTGTCACAACAGAATTTTGTGGTTTCTCCAAGATCACAGGCTCTTCAATGCTCCCTCTGGTTGTTTGTGGGGCCCGAAGAAGTAGTCCAATACATTCTTAGGTGAAGTGAGGAGATGGAGAACAGCAGGGGATATGATGGGAAGAGCAAAGACCAAAACCAGCTCTGAAACCTGCTCCCTGTCTCAAAGAGAAGACTAGTTGTCGAAGTTGACTAGGGCCATATCCTCAGGAGCCATGAGGAGAGGTCACAAGGGCTCACAGCTGGAGCCTGAGTCATCTCAGAAGCAATGCCTTCATCTGGTGGTTGCATTATCTGTAAACGAGGTATCTTGCACAAGGCTTCTACAACACGCCAAGGTTTGTGGTGATCACCTATCGTGCAAATGCTGCATTTAAAGACCGATTTTAACAATAATGCATCTCATTAAAGCAGTTGGAATATTCTGTGTTTCGTAGGACATGTTTTCTGTCATACAGCCATAATATATTTATCACAAGCAAGCATATTGCTTGTGTAGCTTTTCTTCTACACTATAGACGTGCTCCTGACACTTAGTGCCTAAACCCATTTTGTATGCATCAGAATTTCTAATTTCCCTGCAACCAATACGGGAGTCAGGACATAAAGCACCAGGCTGTGGAGGCTGCTAAGACAGACCTGTGTGGGAAGAGCTCCTGCAGTGAGGTGCCTTCAGGGCTTTTACTTGGTCAACATAACTGGAGGAAGGGGAGTTGAGTGCTTTGGTTGTGCTCTGCAGAATAGGTATTCTAGTCTAGTCCTGTCTCATGGGGCAGCTTGAAGACCAGCTTCTTAATCTTTGAAAGAAGCTTTATAAAATTATTAAGGCCTTTTGACTAAAGGCCCTGGAGGTATAAGGTATTATTATGATGCTATGTAGTCGTAGAGATTTAATTGAAGGTATTTAACTGCAGTGGCTGTAAAACAATTGAAATTATACTTAACCTCCTCTTTGGAGCAGTGCTTTTAGACAGATTAATAAGGTAAGTGATGCTCAAATTCTTTGTGTCTTTCCTGAGGTTTTCTCCAATACACTTAATGGAGTTTTCACAATGCAGCCAGATTGGCAGGTATAAGGAATTCTAGTAATTGTGCCCCCTAAATTCCTTGTACTTCTTTCCAACTGAGTATCTCTAGGATCAAAGTAAACATGATAACAATTGTGTGTAAATGACATTCTCTGGAATGATGTACAGAGGATCTGGCCTGAAAAAAATCAAAGAATAAGTGGTTTTCCCAGTCATTCAGGGCCAAGACAGGGTCCCAATAGACTCTTACTGTCAAACCCCTACATGTGTATGTTTACCGGTTACTTATTTAGTTGCAGGTGTGGAAATTCACATGGTCTCCCACAAGAAGTAATAACAGGCCAACCAAAAAGGCTTCTTAATTTGGTCTAGATGTTAATCTGAACTTCAGTTGAACCTATTTGCTCAAGTAATCTACCCAGCAATCTCCAGGAGAAGACACTTTTTCTCATGTAGAGCCAGTTTAGCAAAAATGTAAGCTAACCTCTAACTGAGATGGTTATGAAGAAGATATATTCCCCATGGGCAATTTGTGTGAGTATGTGTGGAAAAGCAAGCAGGTGTTTTTTTATTAGGGGAATTAGTTCCTTGTCCAGTCTTCTATGTTGTGGGATAGGCAGCTGGAAGTGCCCAGTCACAAGAATGTCCCACAGCAAATGGGGGTGCCGAGGTCCGTTCTCCTGGTCGATGTGCTCCTGCTTGTTCACATTAGCTTCTTTTGGGTTAGAAAATAACTAAGTGGGGATTTATGCTTAGACCACTCGTACCTTGCTCAGTCTCTCCTTTTAAAGGACCTGAGATTCCCAAAGTAATCCAGAAACACCTTCCTGTCCAATAACAAATTGTACTGTGGAAGTTCTGGGGTGGATGAGGTCAAGAGCTAGCACTTGTGCTCAAAACCTTCCCTCCCTGATGGTTGCAGTGTTCCTCCTTGAGCAACAGGTAAAGCTGGGAAGGGTTTCTGGGGCTTGCCAGGTGTCATGCAGGAAATATGGCCAAAGCCCATGTCAGACCAGATTCACAGCCTCATGTGTCTTCCAAGGGATCATTATTCCTTTGCTGTACAAATAGTAATCTGAGCTCTTGCAGTGTAGGTTAGAGGCAAAGCTGCCATCACTGTCAGTAAGGCAGGGCAGGGCCATAACCACCTACTGAACTTTGAGAATTGGTCACAGAGGACATGACAGGTGTCGTCTCTCCCCAGTGTTAAGTGTGCTGGAGTAATTCGCTGATGCATTCTTGGAATAGTTTAGATGAATTTTGCAAAGAGCTGTTTAAATAAAACATTAGATACACTTTTTCTCAAGATTTGAAGAGGGGTTATGATTATTTTCACTCTCAGTCATAAGTCTAAGAATAATCCCTTACTCAGTCATCTTTGGCAGGAAGGGAAGTAATATACTGGCTTTAGAGGCTACAGAGTTACCTGTTTATTTTGAAATAAATGTTTCTCTGTGCTATTCCTGACAGAGCATCAGCTTTCCTGTTCCACCCTTACCACTAACGTGGGAGGGTCATGCACTTTTGTCCTTGCTAACTCAAGTCCTGCAACTGTGTAAGTTTATGACATTTTATTTAATGGTTTTTTAGGTCACACCAGCCTCATGTGACTGTTTAAGTAAATAAGCAGTTGACCAAAAGCCACTCATCTTCATGTACAGTAGACATGTGGCAAAGGGAGTTGTTCAGTTGTTCATCCATTATTTCTTGTGAAGTCGTTATTGCTTTTCTCCCACTTGGGGCCAAGCATTGGCTTGTTCCTGACTTGCAAAATGAAAGGAAACAGAGGACACTAGGGGCAGGGGAATGAGTCTTTCCTCATTCCTCTGGCACAGATCCACAGGACAGGATTCTGCTGTATCATGGTTATGCGCAAGGAAGACAGGAATTAGGTCTGTTCCTGGCCCTGTCACAGGCTCTGGGGACCTATTTCCCGGCTGCCGGAAACTCATGGATTCACCTTTCTCTAGTGGAAGTAGCAAAGGTGCCATTCACTGCATGCTCTATGTGAGCAGTATTCCCATGAAATAAAGGCACCCAGCTCCCTTTTCTGGCACCACGTGCTACCAGAAAGTAGCTTGCAGGCTGCACTGCTGTGTTCACAGCTTTCAAGTCTGCTGATGTCTTCCCATATACTTTGCTGAAGAGGACTTTGGTTATTTGATAAAACTATGGACAGAGTTTTTAGAAATGCATACATTTTAAAAGTACATACTTGAACAGATGACAAATGGGCAGGGAATGAGAAAATACTTTATTAGATTCAATTTGATGACTTATAAATTTTACTCCCCTTATGACGGTTAACAGGAATGGTCTAAACATTTGTTCCTTACTCATTCTTCCTCTACCTTTTCCTGCCCGAGGATTTTTCTCCCTCCACTCTAGCAACTCACTGCTAAACTCAGTGCCACTTTCTAGGCGCGAAGCAGTCAGTGAGCATTTCTCCAGCACGGCAGTGTTTCTGCCTCACTCCTACCCTGCTTCTGTGTCTGCTTGCTAGCACCTCAACATGTGAGCAACACTCATGCTCTCCTGTCTGCTGAGAGAGCAGCGGTAAGCTGTTCTGTGGGACTGTGTGCAAACAAGGGGCTGTGCCCAATGTCATTTCATGCTATGCAAGAGCCAGAAGATGAACACATCCTTCTTTTGACAAAAAAAGTGAGAGTTAAGAGGTGTTCCCTGCTTCTGCTTGGGATGAAATGAAAAGCTTTCTAGGTATCTTCCCTTCCTGGAATGAGACAGAAGCCTGCTGGCTGGGACACTTGCTGGGGACGCAGGAGACACATGCACAAATCATCTGTGTGAATGATTCAATCATGGGCTGAAGCTTGGCTTTCCCACATCTAAGACGAATGCCTTGAAACACTAAATCTCTTCTGCAGTGGCTGAAATTTGTTTTGATCTTTTTGCATCCTTGATGCATCAGAGATCTCATTCTGATGACTCCTATTAAATAAACTATTTTCCTGATTGGTGCTTGGTGCTTTCTCTCAGTTTTGCACCAAATATGATTGCATAGCTGGACATATTCTTTCCTTTACCAGCATATTATCAGCACATATGTGGTTTCCTGGGGCATCAATATTTCTCAGACTCGTCATGGCACCTTGCACTTGACAAGCATGCCACAATGAGAAGCTTCCATCATTGGATCCTCCCCTCTGCTGTGAGCAGCCAGGCAGCCTACCCTGTCCAGCCATCTTTGCTTTCAGCATGATATTGCACTGCCCAAAGGGTAAGACATTCAGGTAAAGTTCAGGCATTTGAGTTTTTCATCACTAATCTTCATAATAGGCTTTCATGGTAGTCCCTGCACAGCATTCCTGTTCCTGACTGTGGCTTAGCACACTGGACTTGGCTCTCATCTGGCCCACAAGCAACAGGGATCAGTGGTCCCACAATGGCCTGTGTTCTGTCATCTACCGCATCTTTTGTCATCTTTGCTCTTCAGCTCTCTTGAGTAAAAGGCAGCAAGTAGACTCTTTCTCAAAAATTGTATATATAAAGCAGTAAGAAGCGTCAAACGGAAGTGATGTTTAACTAATTGGGGACCAAAGTTTTCTTTTGTTTTGTTTTGTTTTAATAAAAAGAACTTTAACAAATCCCTGCTCCAGATGAATTTCAAGTGTATGCAGTAGATCAATGGCTTTTCTGGAAACAATTACCCCTATCAGTTAGTGTCTGTACTGAATTGCCTGAAATAGCCCTCCCATCATCTAAATTTAGACTTTAAAATACAACTAAAGAATGCATGATGGCCTAATGAATAGCTAGCCAGTCCTTCACAGGATTATGCCTCTGAAAAATAAGTTGCATGTGAGCATTAATACTGCATCTCAAAAACTCATTCAGCTGCATGCCTGGTCAGCTTAAATTCATTTTGGCTATTTTGTTTCCCTGGTCTATTTCTCTTTGAGCCTTTTTTTATGCTGTAAAATATAACAAGATACTTTGTTGTGAAGTGATTTTTAGTTTTGGCTTAGGTAATGACAGCTATGCATCCTGAGAGATGTCAGTAGTATGTAAAAATGAGAAGATAAATTATTTGGCAAGGAAAAAAAAATTCAACCATCTTTCTTCCTCCTTCTTCCCAACTTAAATTCTAATAGATGTTATCCATATAAATTCCTGTACAGCAATAAAGAATGAACTACAGAAAAGAGAGGCACATGTCATATATGGTAAGATTTCTTTCTTTTCTTGATGATTGTGGGAATACACATAGAGTAGAAAGCAGAGGTGTACATTGGAAGCAACATGGCACTTGCCTCTGCAAAAAGTCAACAGCTTAAACAAAAATGAAAGGGAATAGACCTACCAGCTGCTTAGATTCAACAGTTTCACTCTTTACATGCTCTTCAGTAAGTGTCCAAAGAAGTGTGGACTTGGATTTCTGTGAAATTTATCTTGCTAAGATTAGGAGGGAGGTTGGGAAAGAAGTTTGAAAATCAGAATTCGCCTGCAAAATAACTCTCTTTCTCCTCTCCCCCGCCCCATCCCAGAAACATGAGATATCAGTGTCAGAAGGTCATGCAGATAATTACAATATTATCTTCTGTGCCTTGGGAACTTGGCTCCTTTCAGAAGGAGGGTGATAAATTAGACCGTGTCAAAATTCCATTCATGGAAAACTCTACATTGCTAATCTAGAACTGGGGCAGTAAACTCCAGAACTTCCTAGAGCAAATAAGTTCAGAAATTTAAGTTTTTCCAAAGTGTAATGAGTCTCCCTGACTGAATTCTGCATGTTATTTGTTTAGGGGTTTTTTCCCCTTAAAAAAATCAATCTGAATAACAGCAGCTCGTGCCCAGTTCCTGGAAACCTGGAACTCTGAAATCCCTGGCCTGAGAAGGTTCTGCAAGTTTCCAGGCTCTCTAAAGTGCAGCTGTGAGTCTGAAATTCCCAAGTGAGACATTTATGTGGTGGGATCGCCATGAAACCAGGTGCTCTGGAAGCATGGCTTGTTCATCAGCCTGCCCAATGGACTAGCAAGAAACTTACCTAAGTGCCATTTTGTCAACAAAACTTCCTCAAAATTGAACAACTACTACAAACACTTCTTAGTTTTGGTTAGTCAGATTGGAAATTCCTGACCAGATATAGTGTAGATTTTTCTGTGGCTTCTCTTCAGTCTTTTGAGTTCCATTCACATGATCAGGACGTAGGTATGTCTTTTGGATTCTTGATGTCCTCTTTACAGTGTTTTGTCTCTTTCATGTATTAAGTCCTACTTCACACATCCCACAAAATGTGTAGCTATTCCCCAGCTAAATGAATGCTGATTTTCAATGGTAAAAAGATAGATAAACGTATTTATCATCAAAAAATGTGGCTGGAATTGTAGAGAAGTTTCTTACTGTGGATGCTCCTAGAATCAATGTTCCTATTTGGTATTTCCTGAGAAACTGAGGCTCCAGATGCATATGAGAGTGGGATAACATGGTTATTTCAGTGGATGGTTGGAAAGGCTTAAAACTCATTAGTGTCTTTGATTACGTGAATGCCAGTAGTGCTGACAATTCCTGCTTTTACCAAATAGATAGTTGTTCCTCCTCCATTCATTCTCAGGATCCATACCAAGTACTGCTTGACATACTGCTCCAGAGCAGCATGTCTTAATGTGTCCTTCTGGAGTGCTAGTAAACTGAACAATAGTATTTGTGTTAATTATTTTTTCCCCCCTAAATCAACATGCAAGGTATCACCATAATAGAAAAGCAATACAGCACTTGGACTAAGGCCCAGATGCTTTTTTTGATGGCAAATCAATTGAAATGCATCAGTGTTGAAATTACAGTGGGAAACATCTCTGTATTCTTTGTGTGTTACTGAAGCACATTCCTGTAAATAAATCCCATTGGCCATCATTTTGCCAATTCAGTTTTAAATATCAGAATCAAAATGTTGCCCTAGACAGTGGTATTTAGAAGTCAGGATCCCCAAAAGCAGGCTTTTTAGACATTTTTGGCAAATAGGTAGGCAATGGTTTCTAGATCCATATTAAAATAGGGATGCATTTTCTTGTAAATAAGTGTTCCTGTTTCAATGAAATTACATGAAATGCAATGAGTAACGTTAGTTGTCCCAGCCAGCTTTCATTAATGATCTACGTATAACTTCTCTCCATATGAAGTATGACTTCATACTTTTGTCATCTCCATAAACCACTTCAAAGATTTCTTAAAATCCCATGACCAGAAGGACATTGACACGGCAGAAGGAGAAAACAAAAAAAAGGTCTTTCAACTCTGCCAGCCAATAAGCCACAGCTTGAGTACAACTGGCATCCAGGCCCTCAGAGCTGGAATGGGCATGCCCCAGGAGCAAGGTGCAGTGAGGGGGGTGGTGCTAGGCCATGTGGCACCATCTTGGAAAGCAGTATACAGGGATCTGGGGACACGGTGGTGGACCCCCATCGCTTTACAGACAATGGCGTGCTCACATGCTGACTCTTTGCAGAAGGTGTGAGTGGTTCAGCTCAGGTAAGCAGCCCTGTGGCTGCTCTGCCTGTGTCTGCCCTGCCAAGACAAAATCTCTGGGAGCGGTCACACTCTCCTCCTGGTCACTGCAGTTTTGCAAGCTCAGCCCTCACCCTCTTCCTTCAACAAAAGGCTGTATTTACCCCTACCGCTCCCGTCTGGCTTTCAGCAATTAATCTCTGTGCCTCTAACTGCAGCACAGTGTGTGATAATTCATTATGTTAAGCCCACGTGTCAGCCAGCCACTCAAAGACTGCCCCGCTTATCTTCTGGAAATATTCTGGGTTTTCCAGTGATGCAAGTAAAGGAACAACCACATTCTCTGTCCTTCAGATAGACAAGGCTAAAATTTGGATGCTCCTGTACCTATAGTACTATGGTCTTACCTGGTGTTAGAATTTTTGAGTAATATAATTAAGGGGATGTAACTACACATTTGAATCTGCAAGCCCCTCTTCCTTTTATAAATGCAAAACTCTAGGGCAGAAGCAGTAAGGTATTAAACATGTTTACACTATTATAAGCCAGTCTGTGAGCACAGAGCTAATGAAGCTTGGGTTTGTCCTGTCTGTACCCAGATGCTGATGCTACTGAATCTATCAGGAACACCTTTAGGACCACTTTGTTGCCTTGGGTGGTGTTTAGGATCATCCAGCCAACTAAAATGTTGCTGGGAAGGGCATGATGGATGACAGACGGACAGAAGGGGAGGCAGTGAAATCAATGACACATCCTTTTCTCGTAGAAGCAAGCTGGAACTCCTCTCATTAGATGCAGCAAATTCAGTCACCTTGCATTGTCAAACCTGGATTCAGGTTCTCTTCCTGCTCCTTTCCCGCTCAGTGGGGTTGTAGGGAGGCAAGGAGCAGTTTGTAGGATGGTCTGTTCTGGTTGTGGGCATCAAAGAGATTTAGGACAGATAACCCAGTACAGTCTGAAATAGGGCTGTGTTTTCCTGGCACAGATGGCAAGAGCTTGTTGCTGCTCTTGGCACTTTTCCCACGCAGGCAATGCCTCAGTCTCCTGCAGGTGAAGAGAGCATGGTGGCATTGTCCCACCTCCTGAGCACACATTTAAAGGAGAGGGAGACGGAGACAGTTCTGAATATGTAGAGGGAACAGTTTGTTCTTGGTCCCTCCAGCCAGTGCCTCAAGGCTGGAGACACAAAGCTGCCACTGACTCTGCTGTCCTACAGCCACCGAGGACTGCTGGAGATCACAGGGCACTTTTGCCAAGCACTCAGCCACTCAGAAACTCTGAAGTTGGGTTTCAACTGCCCTTAGTTGCCTGAGTACCCCTGAGGATCTGGAGCGAAACACAAACCGTGTCTCTTCTGGAGGTAAAACCAGCTCTCCCAAAGCCTGCGGCGAGCCATGGATGTCCTTTAACTGGGTCACAGAAGGTTTAGTCACAATTGTTTTCTTTCAGTTTTCCAGGTAGCTGAATGCCAACCCTCTCAGGTCTGTGACCAATAAAAAAAAATGGAGGAAAATTATGAAGCTAATCCAAGTCCTTTTATTTCCTTTTTTCTCTCTCTGCTTTCAAATTTCAACTTAGCTACAATTAATTTTAAAATAAATTGGGAACATTAGAATGCTGAAATTGTGGTTCAATTTTTTTCTCTTTTTCTTCCAACTAGATTAGTTGGGCCACATTCTGCCTGAACTGACAGATTTTTTTCAAGTGTTCCAAACTTGCTCTTTTTCTCCTTATTAACTGAATGAAATATTTCTCTGGCATAGTGTTAGCTGAATACAGTTAAACAATACAACAGCATGTTTCCCTTGCTTCAGGTAGCCGTTGGCATAAAGACATAGTTAAGGATCTCTGTGCAACTGCCTCTGTGTTTTCGTTTTTAAATTAAGATTTTCTCCTTAGGGCTATTGCAGCATTGGTATTCCTCAGACTGGGAAGAATTGCATGAAGGACTATGAAAAGCTAAGAAATTGCAGGAGGAGCCGTGGGCCGAATAATACGTTCCAAATATGCTTTGTAATATCGTAAGAGTAGCATGTTTTTGACTCAGAATGAGGAATGGCTTTGCCAAAAGCACTGAGCTTGGGCCCAAGAGCTGAACTCCAGACACAATTAAAACAAGTCTCCAAGCTTTCCTGCAATCAGCCAGCGACTTCAACTCTTGCTGCTTTTAGCTTAATGTCAAGCTTCTCTACCAAGTGTTTACATGTCACTCTGCTAATCAGGCAAACACAGAGGCTTCAAATCAAAGAGCAGCATCCCTGCTATCAGTGTCTAGCACTATAAATCTGGTCTGTCCACTTCAAAAGGCTCTAGGTCTGCTTTCCCACCCTCCTCCTTGTCTCCTCCACATGGCTTCTCAATTGCAATGCAAAAGCAATAACCGCCAATTCCTTAAGGCAAGCTTCCTTAGCATATCCTGCCTCCCAACCAAAGCACTGCTTCCCTGGCTTTGTTTTTAAACCAGCAATAACCTAGTGAATGGAAGGGCTCATTAATCCAGGGAGAGGCTGCATGCCCAGCAGGAGCACAAAGCAAGCTGGGTGGCTCCCTGGCCAGTCTCATGGAGGCTTCAAAGACCGAGAGTCCACTGACCTAAGCAGGGGTCCTTTGTGCCCTGGGGTCATCTGGAAACCTTGATGGCTGAGAGGGTTCATCTGCAACAGATGGGGAAAGAAGAACTTGAGATAGAAGCCTTCTCAGGGCCACTGAAGCATGAGGTGCAAGTAGGCTTTGTGAAACACATTAAGCTCCCTCTGAGCTCTTTAACCTTAAACTAAGGCAGCTGATGAAGCTGAAGAAGAAGACAAAGGGAAATGAGAGTACTTATCTGTGCTTCCTTAAGCATGCCTAAACGCTCAGGTAAGCACAGCTTTGAGTACAGTCCTGGCTGTAGCTCTTCCTACCACCTTTTGGGGTGCCACCAAGGCTGGCACCAGTGCCAGTGCCTGACTGGGCACTCCTCAGGTTGTTTCAGAGGGAACCAGCAGGGACAGGCTCAACCTGCTGCCACTTAGACTACAAGCACCCATCCATTCTAAGTCAGCTTTTGTACCTCTGCTCTCAATGATTGTGGTGATGTGCACCTTGTTGGGAGAGAGGTGCGGGCATGCCAAGGGACAGCAATGCCCACAGGGTGAATGCACACCATCAGCATTATTCTCACATCTGAGCCTGATCCATGAGGCAGGGATGGGCAAAAAGATTGCTTAGTTAGGTTTAATAATCATTACTGAAAACCTGGGCTTGTTAATGAGCTGAAAAGAGAGTGTTCTTACATTTTTAGCAAGAAACAAAAGACAGTAAGACATTTCAGTACAGGTTGTAAAGAGACCGGTACAAGCCTGTTGTGCGTTTCTTGGTATCCAGCCTTTGTAAACACTACTGACAGTGCATCATCTGATTTATGAAAAAAGCCAAGATCAGATGGTTTTTGGCATTCTGAATGCTATCTAGACTTTTCTGGCTTTCACGCATGAGAAATTGAAGGTTTGGATTGCAACTTCAAGAGATTGGCAAAAAGCCATTAATGTACACACATCAATAGATAGGAATGAAGTCATAACTTATAATGATGCTGAGTATTGCAAGATCCTTCAATCAACAGTCAAAAGAGCATGCTGGAAGAAAGAGATGGTACAGGAATGAATCCTGAGATGGGAACACAAACAAAAATCTGATTTTGAGGAGCATAAAAATGTTTGTCTGCTGAGGACTCAGTCCTGACTGACTTTTCTTGTTTGCTTTTTCTTGACTTTATTGCTTTTATGGAGCAGATTTCAGAGAAGTCTGACACTGCTTCATTGGGAAAGCAGGAAGATTTATGCTGAGTTTTTTGCAGGCAGCAGTTATGATTTCATTGAATACTAAGATTGTGATTTCGGGTGCTTACACAGAATGTTTAATGTACACATTAGGCTAGATGCATTTTATTTCAGTTTGTATAGCAGTCTAAATGGCAAAACAATATGATTCGCTTGTTTATTTGGCATTAAAGCTTGGATTCAGTGCTTAAACATCTTGCTGAACTGGGGGATCAAGCTGTGATTTAATGGTTCAAATAAGAGTCTTGTTAGTGATCAAAACTCTGGGATCTGTAAAGTCAGAAGATTTTCAGACTGGTAGGAAACAACACTGTACCAGCATGTTAACCTTGCTGACCCTTCCAAACCAAAAGAAGATAATTTTAATGAGATCTGTAGATACTATCACAGTTTTCATGTGTTTTGTCGATGTACAGACTGATAATGTGAAGGTTATAGGGTGAATTTTACAATTTTTAGGGTGAAATTTACTGCCACAAACATAAAATGTTTCAGAAAACTTAGATTTTTCCTATGTCATGGACAATTTTTATTTAACCTCATATTATTTTAAATGGATTCCTCCCCATTTAAAATTGACTTCCTGCAAAAAGTCGATACTGAAACTGGGTTATTTAATTCCAAAGCTTACTAAGATATCTAAGCTGATGGGAGTTTGGAAATAGTAGGACTGTATTGCTCTAGTTACTAATAACAGCTAATATTTGGGCTCAGGAAATGCAGTTGTTTAAGAACACAGAAAAATTCAGCTTTTCATAGCTTATATTTTTGTAACTCCTTAGTGTAAGATGAGAGGTGGCATATTTCATAATGTTGAATTTGAATCTAAATAGATCCTTGTATTGCAAAGAAAATTAATTAATTTAGTATTATGGGGAAAAGCATATAACAGTCAAAGGAGATTCTGGCTGTGCACTGGCTGTGTGTTCCAACACCAAGGTTACTGCAATCCCCCAGCTGAAGACTCAGCTCTCTTCCCTTCCCCCTAGCTATGCAGAGGCAAAGGACAGTACTGACTGCAATAAATTAAAATTAAAAAGGCTGGACAAGGGATCCTCTACCCTTTCTCCTTCAGACTGGCTGCCCTACAAGATCAGTAGAAAATTCAGCATCTGAGGACTACATAAATTTAACTGCTTAATGGAAAGAAGTAACTTAATGACCCCAGCATGATCAAAATGATTTAGCAGAAAATAAAAATATTAATTTTAGCAACAGCCAAGGTTTCTTTTTCCCCGCTGTCAGTTCTGTTACAAACAATTGTGGACAGCTGGTTCTCCCTGGACTGCTTTTGCTCAGGACTCAGTGGTGATGCCTCTTTGAGGCCCTCAGTTTAGCTAAGACTCAACTGTTCTTTCAGCAGCTTCAGAAAGGTGTGTTTCCTTATTTAAATAACAATTTTGCTGTTATTTAAATATCTTGCCAGTGTACTTTTCCCTTAGTTACCTTTAGGCTGATTTCGCCATCGCAGAGAATCTTGCTGTGACTGCTCAAGAGCCACCTGCCAAGATGCAGTTACCCACTTACCAGGGACTTTGCAGTTTGATTTAAAAGGTAGGCAGGAGTTATTTAGGCTGTGAAATACTTCCAGACTTCTAAAACCTTGCCTGGTAGCTCTTTTATCCGGCCTATGCTCATCTCACAGGACATCTTTGTGTCTGCAAAGGGCTCTTGACAGCACAGTTGCTCCTACCTTGCTGTGAGCTATGACAGCCCCACCCGCAACTATTTTTTTGGTGACCTGAAATTTGAAGGAACAATTGTGTATCACCCTCAACAGCAGCAAGGGTGCTGGGAAAATATTCAGGAACCCTAAAGCACTCTTCCCTATTGAACCCTGTTCTGCATGGGAAGGAAGGAGAGGTTCAGCTCATTCTGCAGGACATTCCTACTCAGCTGTCAGGGGATGCCTGCCAGCTTTTCCCCTCTGGCCAAGATCAGGATAGAATGATTCAGATTACATTACTGATTTGATAATGAATTTTCATACTTCCCTGACACCCACTTCTCCCTTTTGTGTGAAGACTGGTCTTCAGCCCCACAGATACTACCTAGCAGTAGGTTTTTTTTTTACCCAGGGCAAATACTTTGCATGGGGGCTTGTCGCCTTAAAGTATAGGCTGGTTATAACACAAAGGACTTCCAGCCTACCTGTCCTCACTGCTTCACTTACCCCTGACCCCTCAGCTGGGCAGCTCAGGAAATGCAGGCTGTACATAGGAAGATGGCAGACAGTACCTGAGGGCATGCACGTAATTCAGTTTAAGGAGGATGTCAGGATGTCATCTGGACCCACAGCTCAGCTTTCCAGGCTGCTCCTGAGCTGTGGACCATTATGGCAATATGGGGTTTCTCCTGTGATTCCAGCTATGACTTACGGCCTCTCAATGGTTTCAGCTCCCTAAGCTCCTATTATATTATGCATTATATACAGCTCTTAACTTAATGTAATGAAGTTACTGGGTAACTATTTATTTTTGTGATTAGCTTTTACACCTGCTCACAAGCTTTTAATTACTGAATTCCCCACATAGTTCTTTAATTCAATTTGTTTTGACCTTTCAGTTAGCGGAGAAACAAAAGAAAGGTGAAATCTGTGTTATGCCACTGTATTCTGGCATTTAAAGCTGGGGAAGGGGCCTTGGCAGCAGCGAGCCAGGGCACACGGTCTGAGCTGGGACAAGGTTGCAGGACAAGAGCACTGGTTCTCATGAAGAAGATGGAGTGAGAGTAGAACGCTTAGACACTCCTGCTGCCCACCTAGCGATACACATCTCTTAGCCCTAGATACCCTTTGTTTACATTTTTTCCACAGAAAGTAGAGGATTGACACTGAAGTTTTTGCCATCCTTACCACCACAGGCAGCTGTAGCTGTGCGCCAACTGTGAACTCATGAGCACAGCCCTGTGCAAACTTGCCATACCAGTCAGAGTAGTGGGGCAAGGGACCACAGAAAAAATAAGCCCCTGAGACATGCAGAATGAGGAGAGGTTGCTGATGTTATACAATAACCATCTCCAGCTGTTTGGGGAGCTAATAGTTGATTTCCTCTTGAGGACAGCAGATGTGTTGGGTCCAGCGATGTCTGTGCCAGCAGATGTTTGGGATTCCACAAGGAATATTTGATCCAAGTCCAGCCAACCCAGAGGGCTACATGTCTGCTTGGAGTATTTGCACTGCAAGGTGCCAGATTAATGATTAGAGAGATTAACATCTACAGGTGCAGCCTGCATTGTGCTAGTGAAATTCCCACCTGGCTCTGCCAGCAGACCTGAACATGAGTCTGAAGGGACATATCTAGGGGTGAAGGAAATTCAGAGGTTCACGTTTAAGGGTCTAGCTGCTGGCTGCCATGTAGGTTGTTCAGCGCTTGACTTTACTGCTAAGAATACCAACAAGATAACACTGAGTGTAGGCTGGGTGACTGACCTTGGAATCTGTCCTAAACCTGATTGGTTATGACAATTTGGCTTTCACAGACTCTTGGTCCAGGGGGCCAGAAGAGGCCGTCTTCAGGGGAGGACATCTTCAGCAACAAGAGGAGAGTTTGGATTTTTGTGCAAGTTCTTCATGTGAAAACAAACCCCCCCAAACAGCCTAATTTATCTTGATTTTTTTACATGAAAATTTTCGAAGCTGTGGCAAAGGGGAGAATTACCTCCTAATGGTAAGCTGGAAGACTTGTCTTGACCATTGTCACAACCTTGGGTGACAATGGGGTGGGAAACTAGATGTATACCCAGTCAGAATACTCAGAGAGGTGAGGATGCTTTGCTGGCTTGTTCTGCTGCAATCTTTTTTGCTTTGCACTGGCGATTCACTATAATGCAACTGCTATAAGTCTGATAATAAGGCCAACAGGTACTGATAGGAGCTATTAACATCATTCCTAAGGAGATTTTCTGAAATTAGTTATTTAAAAGGCATGGGCAGCATTCATATGGGTATACTTCATATCACATCAATGGAGACTGAGACAAATTCCTTCATTTTCATACAAGGCCCCCCTATTATTAACACGCTTTTGTATGTTATTTCTTTCCCAAGAAGTTCAAACCCAGTAAGTTGCTTTAAATGGTTTTGGGTCTGGTGATGTCAGATCCATTTTAAATAAATGGATCTTTATCCTCTAGACCATAAAGTTTCAGTAAAAATCTGGTTTTAAACAGGAATCTTGTTTTCCAGTTGTACTATCAGGGTCTAAACTAATTTCAGGGGTTTTTTAGTATGCTTATGAATTCTGAACATCTGAAATAGCTTCAATATATACAATAACTTAATTCTTTTTTATACAGCCATGCAAAGCATGAATAATGAATTGAAAGAATTGGGAAGAAAGAGTCTTGAAACTAATAGTAACTCTGTTTTTTCAAATATTGTCCTAAGTCCTCCCCTAAGGAACAGAGAAAATATTCCAACTCCACATGATGGAAAAGCTTTAGTGCCGAGAACTCTCCACAGGACTGTTTTCATTTTGTAGTGTATTTTAAACATATGGACAGGGCAGACTGTTAATTATTGCTTCTCCTTTTGGCTCAGTTCCATGTACAACTCAGCAAAAGCAGAGCTTACAGACTATTCAGTAGACAATCAATGGCTCTGCATTTGCTGAGTGCTGAACAAAATCGATGAAAGGGTGTTGTGACTAGCTCTTGAGGCAGTTGTTGGCCCACAGAAAAAACCATCCTTGCCCTTTTTGTCCCCAGCTGCTGCATCTTGCTCCTTCCATGTTAGTTCAGATGGGAAATGCTTTGAGAAGAGATAGTTCGGTAATCCTACACATGATGTCAGAAAAGGTTGTTCAGTGGGGTGAGGGGAAAGACTTTGACACTAATGGGCTCCATGTCCTTAAATGCTGCTGAATACAACTTGAGTGCAATGTGATGTGACCAGAGGGCATCCACGACTTCTGAGTGACACATGTAGGAAGATCTAATTGCAGGAGTTTGAGGTGCTGCAGCCCATGGCTGTGTGCAGGGCTCTTTTCTGTTGATGCTCGAGCAGTGGCATCAGGAAAGGATCTGTGCCACTGTCTCTTCTGCCTCTGGCTGCTCCTCTCACTGGTGTGAACCCAGAGGCTGCAAGAAGCAGATCGTATACCCATCTGATGCCTCAGTTAGAGTACTCTGCAACATGTCTGCAGTCTTTGGGTGATATACCAAATAACAATAACAACATGAACAATAATAATACTACTACTTCTATTGCTACTATTAATAATAATAATATCATAATCTTATGTAGAGAGAGTGTTAATATCAAGAAACACCAAAGGTGAACTCCGGCGTAGTCCTGGGGATACCTTTTCCATGGGATCAGTTTTCTCCCACAAAGGGGCAGTTTTTTCTAGTCTTTCCCAGTTTGTCCTCCCTATGACGTCTCTCTGGCAATCACTTCAACACCCTCTGCTTCTTATCTCCCATCAGGGCATGGTGTGTGCTTCAGCAGACTGGTGCTCATTTTTGTGTCTGGGGACCAACTAATACATTTCCTCTTACCACTGGGACATAAAATTCAATGAATATGTAATTACTCCAGTTTTGTTCTGTTAGCAATACTTTTATTCTGTTGTAAACATTTTTCACATCTAATGAGGGTAAGGTCTCTGCCTGATATGGTTTGTAGTCTGAACATGTAGCTCTAATTTGGAGAAAAAGAATGAGCAGAAACAAAGTGTTAGAGTAGTGGTTTTAAGATGACATAAAGGAATGCTCGAGGGTTCCTGTGCTTTGTGGCTAGGATGAGAACACATCAAGAAAGAAGGGAGAGCCACATATTACGGAGTTATTACTCCTTATTAATTATATATTTTGCACAGTTACAACCACCCTGAGATCTAAGTGTACCTTGCAACCAGTAACAAATTAATCTGCACACTGGCCCTTTGATAGTAATCATGGAAGACTGAGGATTATGTACCCCTGGCCAGGATAGACATTAGTTTGCTTTCAAAGAACTGTGGGGAAGGTTAATACCAAGTTTAACTTAATTGTCCAAATTAGATGCATTAGTGGGATGGTGATAAGCATGAGTCACAGTGCTTAGATCTGCCTTGCGGATACCACCCCTTCTCTCGCCTGCATTTCAAGACAGAAAAAAGTGGTAGCCATGTCAGATTTAAATCTTTCAGGGTAAGAGGTGCTCTGAAAAATATTCTCTGTGGCTTTCCTTTCCAAGAAACTAAATGCAACCTTAAATAAAGCAGATAAAGACCCTTTCCCCTGTCCTCCTTTCAGCTGCTCTAGTAATTTTTTTCCAGACTGAGCCCCCATCGGTGTGCCTGTACTCACTGCTGCTGCCTGATAGGTACTCTGGCACCATAACAGTGGGTTTCCAAGGATCTCCGTATGCTCAGGGAAGCAGAACCACATTCAATAGCCACGGACACCCCAAGACCCTCCTGCCACCTCCCCAGACTGCACTGGCTATGGCGAACTGGCACCATGACCCACTGGGACTAAAGGACCAAGCACCAGGATGAACCCAAACCGAAGAGAAGGACGAAGCAACTTCTCTCGAGCAGTGCTATCCCAGCCCTGTGGCCCTCTCTTGATGAAACTTACTGGCTGCTGCCAAAATGGCATGAGAAAGACATTAAAAAATTATTTGAAGTGCAAAGGCCCCAGACCTGCAGCTGCACGAAGGATTCTCCTGCACACCGTCTCAGCAGCAGCCTGCTCACCTCAGTGGGATGACAGACATGTATCATCTCATGCATACCTGCAAATGCCCAGTATTTCCATGCCTAAATAACTGGAAAGCTTCTACAAAGGAAGCTCTGAGAAAGTTTCACATGTTTATTTTGCTTGGCCTTTAAGTCAGGCACAACTTCTGAATGCCCAAGAGGGTGGATCCTGTTCAGGGATGTGCTCAGGCTGTTCCTTCCAGCACCAGTTAGAAAGAGCAGGCTAGCTTCAGCTGCACTGTATCGCCTACTCTACCTTAGAAAAAAAGTCCCTCACTTTGTCCAGGGATCTTGGAGAGCACGCAAGGTATTTCCCACTGGGACTGCAGAGATGCTAATGGCATTTACTGAACATGTTAATCTTGCCTCCCATTCCTTGTCCCTCAGGATGTCAGTGTGAAGAAGCAAATGAAAAAGGTTTAGGACTGGGTTCCCCTTCCCCTCCCTAGTAGGGTTGGCTACAAGGCAGGCTGTGGCTTCTTTGTGCTGGATAGGTCATGGCACGGCAGGACACAAATACAGCTGGGATGCCTGCCAGAGGGGGATGCAGATGGGGAAGCACTTGCAACATCATGCCCTCGCATCATTACAGCCAGACAGGCTGGTGATTTGCAGTCTTGTTCTTCACTGTGCTTTAGCATTTCACCCCTCAAGAGATTTCAAGAGAAAATAAAAATCCAAAGCCTGAGTGCTGGCAGGCGAAGCTAGCAGTGCTGAGCACTGTCCCTTCCCCCAGCCGCCGCGAGCTGATGTGCCAGTCTCGTTTAGATGCTGCCTGCATTCAGATTTCACCTTGTTTCCCCCCCCCCCAGTTTTTTACCCTGAGGCAAAATTTAGCTCTTGCACTTGCATGATGCAGTGCTCTCCCACTCCCAGCACCTGGAGCTCTCACTGACAGGGTGCAGCCATCAGCCTCAGGATGGCTGTCACCACCCCTGCCAAGGGATGATGAGCAAAGTAGCTTCCAAATATGCAGAGCAAGAGTTTTGGATCAGAAACAAAAATGTATAAATGCAAGATTGAATGCATATTAGTTTGGAACAGTGATTAGATCCAGAAATAAAGGGATAGATTAGCCAAACATTTTGGGGAGCCAGCATTTTGTATCATTTATTATTCCTTAGCTAGCTTGAGTTGGAATAGGAACTGACCGAATACTTGAGTATCACATTGTTGCATACTGGTCCTGTTTGTGTTAGAAGTTTTGGCTTAGGATCTACAAACAATTTATCAAGTAACCCAGCTAGCTAAATATGACCTTTTTCTAAAAAAGGTGGCCCAGGAGTATCACTTACGGGATCACAGCATGTGTGAGGAAAGCTGTTCCTGTTTCTCTACAGTGCTTCAGCTGCATGGTCCTGACTAGCTGTTGGCCCCAGATAGTGCAAAACCATCAGTGAAAAAGAAGGATTGAGAGATCTCCATGAATGACTTCCATAAGTTTAAAGTGGAAAGACTCAAACAGGAGACTAATCCAGCGAAGGGAATACCCAGGTAAAGGAGACCCCGCAAACTCGTGGGGAGGGAGGAGTCACTAAAGAGGTGTAATGCCTGATGCAGATGGGGAAGCAAGGGCTCCAGCGGAAGTGAGAGAGGTGCGAAATTCAGGGGAGCAGTAACAGCATGTGCACAAAACTACCCAGAGCCAACTTCAAGAAAAGACCTGCCTCCTCCTTCTCTGTAGAAATCTGAACTCAAAACACTCATGTGCCTACATAACATGGGGTTGGGAAAAGAAGTCTATGGAGAAGTTCTCTACAAAATGATTTCTCTGCTAGAGAAATGTAGATGTAAAGGCAATGCTCAGAAAGGCCTGGTCTTGATGAAAGATTGCTGCATGGCTGACCTCTTCCCTGGCTTTGCCTGTCCCCTCCCTCCTCGCACAGCTCCCTGCACTCAATTAGTTGCTGACTGAATCTTTCTGTGGATTATCTATTATCCGCCTCTCCACCAGCTTCTGCAGGGCCCAGCCAGAGCAAGGCTGCCACATCAGTTATTATTATCAGCCGCTGGAAACAAAGGGTGCAGTGGACTTTCCTATTTATATCCAGAGTTTCTCACTCTGAAAACATCTTTCTCACCTCTTGTAAAAGTGTCACTGGATAAGCACCAGTACTGCTGTGACACTGGGCCATCTCAGCCTGCGAGTCCTAAACTATTAGGATAACCTGGCGAGAAAAAAGTGTGAGCTTTGCCTAGTTTGTGGTCCTATGGTGTAAGGCACAGGAGGCAAAACTACTCTTGGTTTCATTTTCAATTTCTTTTTTTTAAAAAAGGAAAGATGCTGTTGAACAGCAAGAGCAAACTGTTCACAGACTTCCTCTACTGAAAAGGAAAACAAATGCTTCTTGTTGCATCCTTGATAAATACTGAGCTTAGCAGAGAAGGCAGAGTACCATGGAAGAGATTCTGTCATCATTATCTACCTAAAGACTTTCAGCAGTACGTGAAAGTTGTTCCACTGGTCTTAAAGTTATGCCAATGTTGTCCCAATATTTATCATCACAGTTGATTTATTCCATTCTATGTTGAAGATTTGCTTCTGAGAGTACACATTAGGCGAAAGGGTGTAAAATAAATCTTAAAAAAGGGATTTTTATCAGCACCTCCTTAAGGATACAGAATACACTTAATGATAGACTTAAAGACTGGGTGTTTAAAGCATCCTGTGCAGGCATCTTGCATTGTAAAACTCTGGCAAAGAGATTGATGTATCTTCTTTAGATTCTTTTGCCAGGCAGCTGGACTGGCCTAGAACAGGACTTTCAAACTCTGCAATTGTATCTACATCTTTCATTCCTACAGAAGCCTGTCAGATTAAGGCATGTGATATAGACTCTTCCATCATAATATAAAAGGGCTTATATGGGTTTTGCAATGAAGATATGATAAAGCTTTAAGAGGGTTGTACAATTGTATGCTAATCCTTGGCAAACAGATCAATATCAAGGCAAAAGGCATAATGTTTTTGCAAAAAGAGGGATCAGCATGGATGTACTCAGATGAGAGGCAAGGCTACAAACAAGTTGCCAAGTGATGCTTGGAGTACAAAATCCAATAAGGAATGATTTCTTTTTTCAGGCATGATAAGATTGTTTCTGTTCTTCAAGAACTATAAATGTTAAAGCTGGAACGGTCACATTTGATCATCTGACCTATCTGAATTGTTTAGTACATCAGGTTTCTGAGTAGCTTATTGCTCAGTGTTGCTGCATGGAAATTTATATTCCCTGGAGAACACTCATATACACTTATGGACATCATTAAAAAATTAAATAACATTTAATCATGTATGTCGTGCACAATTCATCAATGACAATGGGTATTTCACTAAGTAGGTTTTCGTCTGCTGTAAATCACTACACAGCAGTAGAATAAAATATAATAAGATGAGAATGATTATCTAGTGTGGAAGGAGCATAGCAATCAAAAAATGATTGTTTCTCAACTAAAAACAATTGGATTTTGTGGACATGCCCTGAATCTGCTATATACTTTTGTCCTTGAAAAATATATTGATGAGATTACTCACTAGTAACAGCTCACAAATTAAGAATATTTCTGATTTATTCCATGGGGAAAAGGAAGGATCAGGAAGAGGGCCTACAGGAATGACCTGGTATGGATGAGGCACTTCATGAGTTGTGTTATTGCGTAGTGTAGCTTGATGAACACAGTGATGAGAAGAACAGGGGCATAGTCTAATACTGGCCTTGGCACAACAGATTAATTTTGTAGGCACAGTAGGTTATCTTTCTGTAGCCTTAGGCTACTCTCTCCCTTGCTCCAGGAAGCCCTGCCCGGGCTGCCTGCAGCCACCAACCTGCCTGCGAGAAATTGCCAAGAGAAACACAGGTAGCAGAGGGCACTGAGGAGGAGAAGTAGCAGGAGGAGAGGGGCGAGCAGGTGGGCTGGGTGTGGGAAGGGAGCAGCAGGATCTGGGAGCTGGGCCTTGGGCAGGAGAGAAAGGCAGCTGTGGCCACCTCTGCCCTGGGGTACAGCAGGGCTGGTGCTCACAGTCTGCTCTGCATTCCCACATCAACCCTGCTCACTTGATAGGTCAAAAGTCACATCTTAAAATTTCCCCAAATTGTCACAGCTCTGCAAACCCTGCAAAGGTTGCTGAATGTGAAGCAGGTAATGCAGCTATCTCCATCAATGTCAGGGCTTTCTCAAGTTCTCCCTGCAGAGCCATGTCAGCCAAAGGGGAGGGGTTGGGTGCTTCTCATTTTCTTCTTGAGCAAACATTTCGAAGATCCTGTCAGATATACATCTGCAAACACAATTACACGTCCATCACCAGCAACTTAATTTGAACAGAACAGCACAGGTGTGTGAGAGGCACCTGTAGCCTGCACGGTATTGTTTTACCAGCTTCAGCAAATACAATTCTCCTTTTAGCATGGGAGCAGCTGAGTCAAATACTAAAATGTCTTCCCAACCATACAAGCACTTTCAGGAGAATGCTTTAAATGCTTTGAATTTAGGGTCCAATAAGTCTGGGTTTATGTGAGCTTGCCCTCTTTTTCAGCATACAAGTTTTGTCCAAGTGAGGAAACTAAAAAGGAATTTGGACTTTTTCCAGCTTTTGCAGATGTCAAATAAATTTTGTCTCATCAGACAGCTTCACACTGACTCTAAAGTCATTGTATACACACACACACTCACACACACACACACTCTTTCACCAACTATGCACAAGGGAGACCATCTGTGTCCCTGTTGCCCAAGTGACATCCACTTCCTCAGCAAGTTCCAGCAAGTGGCCAACACCTCTGATTTACTGCAATTAGCCGTACAGCACACATGATGTAGGCTTAGTTTGTTCCAAACTCTTCAGATATATTATATATTTGTGTGGGATAAGTGCTAGAAGTCTGAGACACCTAACAGGCTCTGCACATGTCTTTTGCATACACATTTCCACACAGGATTCCCTGCCTGAAGATATAGGGGAAATTGGCTAAATTACAAGCACGACTGACACACTACACATCCTGTTCGCTACATACAGCCCACACCGTGTGCAGGGCACCACAGGGGATTCCAGGCAAAGACACAGCTTGTGTTGCCAGTTATCACTAAGCACCCTCACTTCCTGAGATGTGCGAACTGGAGAAGGTGACTGCTAATGAGCAAAGTGCTTACTTAGTCTCCTCCACCCTTTTAGTTAAAAAGCAAGGGAAAAGCAGAACAAGCAGTGCTAGGTGTATGATGATGGGGTTAGCTAATTGAGCTCTTTGGCAATTTCAGAAGTACGCAACTGCACAGCCTTGGTGGTGGCATGCAATCGCATATTTGCACAATGGTATTAGGCAGCAGAATGCTGCCCAGATCAGAATTTAGTTATGGGTCTCATTTGGTTGGTAAGAAACTCCTTTGGTAATTCCTCATAAGCCCAGGCTTTTAAATAATGTTTTCCAAACTCATTCTTCTGTTCAGGGTGGCCTTTCTGACACCACCAGTATGCTTTACAGGGAGGCTTTGCCCCTAGAAGTCTTTGTATAGTTGTATTTGCTAACAAAAAATCTGAAATGCACTGTGCCTGCTGCTCAGTAATGATTGGAGTAAATTAGGCCCTGGGTTGGTAACTGCCCCAGTAGAGCTGAACTTCCAAGACTCTGTAAGAACCACAGCATGCTTCTTTCCCCCCAGAATAATTGTCATGAGTGGGGCCTACAAATCCCACAACTTACCAACTAACTTTACAAGAAAACCCAAATCCTCTGATAAAAGAAAAATGTGCTCTATATGTTCCTTTTTCTAGCAACTCGGAAAGCAGCTGGATGAAGTTCTGGTAAAGTTATACCCCAGACCTGCCCTTCCAGCTGCAATTTTCAGTGCTCAGCTTTTAGGTGGAGAACACATTTTACCCCAGAGAGTAATGGGTGAGCAAAACCAAGATGCTTATGAGGAAGTGCATTTTGTCATTCCAAATAAAAGGGCTAACATGGGGAAAGCTGACAAGTAGATTTACACTATTAACAAAGTTTGTACAGGCAGATGCCAAATTCCAGTACTTGACTACAAAACCCTCTTATTCTAGGGGAAACCAGCATACTCCCTAGTGAAGCTCTTTTCAAAATCTGAGCCATCCCTTGATCTCATCTTTGAAGGTAACCACTATTTGCATCATTGGCTGAAGAATCTGAATCCCAACAAGACAACACGATAAAGTCCAACATTAATGTCAAGATCAAGATTCCTGCTAATCTGAAGTCTTTTCATGTGTTACTATTCTCAAGCTCCTTGAGCAGCCTGAGGACAGCCATGCCTTGTTGATCTTTTGCTGTTGACTCTGTTTTGTGAAAACAACAGTAATAACTGGGTTTCAGAACCACTTTTCCCCTAAGCATTCAATCTGCCTTTGCCTTTCAAACAGGGTGGATGTGGCACATGTTATTTTATTGTTGTTATTTCCAAACTAGCTCTTCTAGGTGTGTCTCCTGCCTTGTGTAAATGGGAGTGTTATGTCATGCAACCGAGCAGCTATCTAGATTTCAGAATTTTTTTCTGGTTGCTCATGCCTGTGGCACCTCAGCCTGAGCACAAGGCTCAGGCAGAGAGAATAAACTTGTCTTTGTTCATTCTTCCCACAATGCTTCCAGGGAGTCTGAAGATAGTGAGAAAATGGTAAATGTAGGTTGAATATTTGGGGAATGGATAAAACAGGAACTGAGAAGCAGAAGATAAAGGATAACAAGCTCAGAAAAGGTCATGCTCACTTCTGAGTCTGTGAGGGACTGGGTTTTTTAGTCTGTTTCCCAGCCTCTGAAAGATAAATGGTTTCTCATCAGTGTGAGCAGGATCCCCCATGAGGAAAGCCCACCCGGGCTGCCCTCTGGGGATGTTGCTGTTCTCCTGGCTGGGACAGGACAGACAACATCCCAGCACGCTTTGTAGCTCTCAGCCTGTTGCCATCCATATGGGTGCTGAGAGACTTGCTCAGCGAGTTCAGCAGCTCATACAGCTTCCCATAAGATACTAGATAATTGCTTCTGGATTGTTGTGTGATGAGTAGGTAAGATAACAGGACCATTAAGCATTGTTTCATCACCACCCCCAAACTAGTATACCAGATACTTCCTCTAAAAATACTGTTTCATCTCAAATCTAATAAATGTATCTATTCTAAACTCCATCGGCTGTTACTGTGTTTAGTTAATGGGGAAAATGGCCAGTATTAGATTTGACAGCTCAGGTGTTAATTATCATGTAGGATCTGTTAATTACCTGGAAAAAAAGGTCAGAGGTAAATATTTGCTTCGTTTTTTCAGCCTGGGCAGATACAGTAATGATTTTTTTAAGCATTCAAGCCAATTTCCTTAAAGTTTTCCCCATAAAGCATTCAGCAAGAACCATAAACATGTGCATAATCCCAGTGTTACAATGGGTAGCTGCCTGCATTAACTGTAAGATTAATAACACCTTGCTGAAGTAGGGCTTGAGGGACGTAGGAGCAGCAAAGCTCAGTACAGTCATCTTGGCAAAAGGAAGCAGTGACTGGTCCCTCCTCACAGCTGCTTCAGACTGCAGGTGAAATCCCACCTGCCTAGAACTGTGGGCAGCTTTAGGGTATGTTGTGTGGCGTGGAGGGTCTGCTACCCCTCTGCACATCCAGTTTGTCCTTGTCATCATCCCCATAGTGCTGAGGGTAACAGAAGCTGGAAATCACCATTTCAAAGCTGGTTTTCAGCTACAATCCCCAGCGCCCTTCTGTGGCTGTTGGAAGGTCAAATTATATCCTACCTCAGAGGAAACAAGAGGGATACACAGTGAGGTCACATCAGCAGCAGCTAAGGGATCAGTGCCGGCATCTCCCAGCTTCACCCTGGCCCTCAGTCAGCTGCTCAGGGCCATCAGCTCTATGGTTTCACTTGCTCTGCCACTGTGCAGCATCCAGGGAGGACTGTGCCACAAATAGGTCTTGTACAAGATGGTGGTTGTGCTAGGCAATGCCAAAAAGGCTGTGCTGCTGCCTGGTACCCACCTTGCCACAGTGATTACACCTGTGTGCAATATCTGGGCACAAAGCATTTTGCAGGAGACTCTGTCACTATCTGCTATCTCCCAAACTGCTGGGAAAGTGATAAAGAGATTATTACGAGTTTACATACAATACATTGGCCATCATGATCATTGTCTTTGATTAGACCATACACCCTGCCAAAACTCAAAACCACGGAATATTCTGAGTTGGAAGGAACCCATAAGTCCAGCGCTTAAGTGAATAGCCCATGCCAGGATTGACCCCACAACTGTGGCATTCTTAGCACCATGCTCTAAACCTACTACCTACTGAGCTAAACTCTTAGCACAACTACCAAAAGACTAGAAAGCCATAGTTTCACTTGTGGAAAACCTTCAGAAGCTTATGGGACCTGGTCCATCTTAGAGTTTTACCAGTAGTGTGGAAAGTCTGTAGAGCAAACTGTTGCAGCTCTATTAGATGATGCCCTGTGGCACTTTGCTAGTGGGAAAGTGCTTTTGTTGTTATAGTTTGTTTCATTTTAGGACTACAAGAGAGCTTTTTACTGTGTATCCTTAAGTTAGACTCTGCAAAAACACTATTATCTGCCTTTCAAGGACAAAAATGATTCTGTGAGATATTTTAATCTCAGTATAAGTCTGCTGGATTATTATCACTTATAATTAATTTTCTACATACTGCAACATTCCCTGCTGGCAGCCTCTTTTCATCTGTAAAAATACTGAAGAGTTGTAGGAAGCAGGATGGCTTGCCAAGACATCTGTATCAAGGTTTTTAGTGTAGACAAGGAATATGTGTGCCACATGGGAGGTTTGCTGCGTTTAAAACAGACCCAATCTATCCACATTACAACCTCTCCAGCTATGGCACTAGTATGATGTTCTGTCTTCAACACAAGCTTTAACTCTTTATTTTTTGTATAATAATACATATTTTGAACCCTCATGCATTTTTCACTGTGAGTTGGTGAAAAAATTAACTACCAAAGTGCTGTAAATTTCATCCTTGCATTTTCAGTGGTTTGCCCTGCTTCTCTTTATACACATCTAAACACTCTCTAAGTCTGGATCAGCTTGTTGCTTCCTGTGTCCTAACAGCAAGCACATCAGTTATACTGAGCATTTTGTACCAACTGAGCTTAACAGTAAACATATGCACCACGATGGACCAGCTGAATTCAAATGTCGTGATAAACAAGCTGCCATAGGAATGACACCACTTGCCAAATACCCCACTAGACTGGGTGCGGGGCCGCAAAAGAAGAGTGCAGACTCTAAGAGCTGTTTAAATTCCTGCAGCATTCTTCATTCCCATACTTAACTTACACCACACACTTGACCCATAGGACATCCTGAGAAGAACTGCGCTCTTTACTTTAGCAGTGGTCTTGGTGGTAGTAAGGCCAATTGCTTTCACAGAGGCACAGAAGCAGCCAGGCCCTCGTGCTAATTTGCAGATATGCACAAGCATGTAATAGGGTCACTGATATGTCTTTGCAATAGAAAACAGATTTGCGGAATTTAGGGGTGAGCTCTGATTTTTATTGTCTGGCAGAGAGGAGTGCACATCTTAAGAAATCTTGAAGGTGGAGGAGGACCTTGTTCTTCAATATTTATTCCCATCCTTTCACCAGTTTGGATGAGCCAAGTATGGCCTGTCTGACACTTAGCTGCCATGAACTATTTGTTCTGTTGTCTAAGACAGAAATTAAACTGAAGTAACATTAGCTATCTTTTTCTGTTAATTTAAATAGCAGCCCATTTCCTTATAATGCAGTCCCTCTTTGCTGCTCCCCAAAAAAACTGTTCTACCAACACACTGTTTCTGCTGCTACCAGGATCAGCCTGGACCTGCTGAGATATTCTTACACATTTTTAATAGCATTTGCATGAAACTTGCCCTCTTTTAATCAGACTTATGCAGAAAAACACACTTTACAATGGCAGAATGAATTCTCCAATGCATTTAATGTCAAGGCAGGTCAGTCAGACTAATATTAGCTCTAATTGCCACTCTCACTCTTCTTATATTCCTTACCTGCATCCCCTTTCTTGCCTGAGACAGTATAAATAATAAAAATATTTTCTATCTCATCACATTGGTTCACTGACTAGCATAAACAGCAGTAACTTGTGGGCTTAGAGTGGGCTTGACCTGGGTATCACTCACTGAGTCTGTGATTCAATATTCATTAATACCAGCTCTGTATCAACCAGATCATCTGGTAGTACAAGTCTAATCCAGATCAGAAACAAGCCCTCAGCTGTGTTTCTATCAGGTTAGTAATTGTGTACTTTAGGGAGTCTGTGCCAGCTTGTGCCACAATCATGACCTGGCAGTCCTGGTGTTGTGTTCACCCTCTTTCTTCAGTTGCCTTCACATGACTGAAGAGTGTTGTCCCAGTTGCATTGAGGGGATGCTTGGTAGCGGCACCCCAAGGGACCAGACTTCCAGCTTCAAGGACTGGTCACATGTGTTTCCAATGTGGTCCTGAAAAAGGTGTTCAGAGGAAGATCAGGACTGTTGTCAGCAAAATATTCCCAAATCCAATTAAGTAGCAGGATTAATCCACGCCTAACTGCATCCTTACACTTGGAAGAGCTGATTCACTTAGATCCTGTTTTTCAAGTTATATTTCCTGATCCCTTGCCTGTTCGTGAATACAGCCTAAGTATCAAAGAAAGAGTTATCCACTGCCACTCTGCTTTGGTGCAGAAATTGGACAACCAGTAAGACAACTTTGGAGCTGATAGATGCTGCCCAGAAGACACTCTGTTCATGCTGTTTGCAGGAGATGAGTACAGATGGACAGTGTGCGTGGGCTTGCTTATATGGGTGTCTCCAGGGCTGGGACCCTTTGGAAGAGGCTGATGCCTACCCTCTGCTTCTCTCTGTCCTTCTCTGTTCTGTGTCAGGACCTTGTGGATCACCTTAGATGACAATTGCAAGTTTGGTCTGCTGGCCTGGCAAGCTGCACACCAAGTTGGTTTCCGTAACTCTTGCCTGGCTAAAGTATGCAAGACCAGCACGTGTGCTCCTGTTAAGGAGAGCAGTGAGGTAAATGGAGTCAGTGTACTGTTGGTCTTCTTTCCTGCTCTTGCCTCCCTTTCCTTTTCAGAAGAGATCAACTGCCTCTAAACAAATAGGGTAAGAGATGCTCCCACCAAGCATCATTATTGTATTCAAGGGCTGTGTTTATGTCCCAGCTTTTAATGCAGTCCGACTCCTTTGTCCCAAGAGGAGCAAAATGCTTCCACACATCATTGCTGTTGGCTTTTCACAGTGCCATGTGAATGAGTTAGTCCAAAAGGGCTTATACAAGGTGCTGAAACAACTTTGAGGGATGGCATGACAGACTGTGCTATTCCACAGGTTTCAAGAGACAGCCAATTGCATGGACTGGTGTCCTGATATGTTCATGCCAGTAGCTGTGCTTGGGTCCAGGTAGGACTCAGTCTGGAAGTGTAGAAGTTGGATTCTGCCTCTGCAGGTGTAGATGGAGCAATGGAGACACAGGAGTGAGTCCAGACACTAACGTGTCTGGGAACTAAGGCATGTTAGCAGCAGGCAAGAAGGACTATGATCACAATTCATGCCTGATGAGTGTGCAAATAGAAGAGGAAGTCCCTGTGTCCAAACCTGCTTACAGACCAGAGCAGCAATAGCCAGAGGCCATGACCTCAGTGTGTATGACGGCAAGAAAAGACTATGAGAGGTACAGTCAAAGACCTACAGACATAAAGCCCTGAAGATCTGATGAGAACACATTATCAAACATGAGCACTTCTGAATCAGTACAATCTCTTCAGGCTGATAAATGGATTAATGTCCTGCGACTGTCATATTTTTGACACAGTGCCAGGCACCCAAAATTTCATTTCTGGACTCATGGAAGCATGACCCAAAGTAACTGATTTAAAGCAATCCAGACTAACTGATTTGGACCAAATTATCATTGGACCAAAGTCAATTTCTGCTTTAGAAGCAAAGATCAGACATTTCACACCTCCAAAAGTCCAAACCATAAGCAAAACGCAGTAATATAAATGTTAACTGTGAAATACATGATTAATCTAAATCCTAAGAGTAGGGAATTCAGTATTAATGTAGAAGCTTAGAAAAGGCTAGGAGTTAAAAAGTTGCTGCAGCTGATTAGTAGGAAGAACCAAGTGTCTTCTCACCAGTCTTTTATTTTGGGTGTTTTTCAGAAATAACTCATCAGATCACGTATTTAAATGTCAGAAGAAGGCTTCACATAATTCCTCCCACCTCATAAAAAGGAAGAAAATGGACAAGGAAAGGAGGTGCTGGTAGGATTTGCAAGTTCGTCCCTGAGGTGCCACAATACAGTTTCACCCTTGCGTTGATTACTGAAGGCTGAATCACCAGTAAGTAAATGGCCCTTGCCAAGAACTCCAAATGTTCCAGCCACTGTGTGAACAAAAGTATGCAACAAAAGCTCATGTCCAACTCTTTGGATAAAGGCATATCTTGACTGGGGTAAAGGGGACTTAAGAAGTGATTTTTCTTCCATGGACTTTCCACTGAGGACTATTAAATACAAATGTACCTTCTCTTTCTTATAGAAGCCCGGACACAGAAATCACTGGAAATTGGAAAATTATTTAAAAACAAAAATCATTGTATGCAAGCCCCTAGACACCTGCCATTGACTCCTGTCCAAAGCAATGCAACAGGCTGTGGTGATCCCTGGTCTGATTCAGTGTAGTGTTGCTGCTCTTCTCTTCCTGTAGCAAGGAAATCTAATTAATTTCAATTTGAGGCATTTTTCATTACCTTTATCCTATTAGGGAGTCTAGTCTCATTTATTGTCCCAGAAACATTCTACATCCTTGCACATAGCCCAAAGCCTGGCAGAAATCAGGAACATTTGGGCTATCCAGAAAGATGTGGAGTTTTCCAGCGTAGTCCAGAATAAATCAGTTTTTGTGGGATTTCACCATGACATTCACACATACATTCCTGGGTATTCTTTGCTGGTTTGTTTATCCTGAGAAATCTAGGTTAGTTTTACTTTGCTATGAACCTTCCATTGATCACCGCCCTTCCATTTGACTGCGCTCATTGCATACTGACACAAAAGATGGAGTCAGGCTGCTGCTGTGATGCTGTTGGTTTCTCAGCTGCAGAAAGTTTTAGAAGCAGAAAATCAACCAGGACACCTGGCATGAGTTTACCAGGAACTTCTGCAGCATTAACTAAAACGGGTGGATTAGACCCCTAAAAAAACACCCCAACTAACCCAAAACCCCCAAACCACTAAGCAAACTTTGCAGTCGGATATTGAATAACAAAACCAAGCAACCCTCCAGAAAACCAGGTGTTCAGAAATCCATGTGATTATTCCATTCAGGGAATGAGGACATTAAATTGACAAAACCAGAACAAAAGGAAGAACAGGGACAGCTTGTCAGCACCCAGTTAGGCAAGCCTGTCTAACCAGCTGTCTAAAAAAAAAAAAAAATCAACAGGGAATTACATGTAAAAGGCTGGTATTTGCCATTTTGCTAGGTGGGAGTTGGCAGTCTTAGTCCGCATACCTCAGATGGGCTTTTGTTGGATACATATGCGCTTCTTCTCAGAGCTTTCTCCAGGGTAGCTCATCTCCAGCTACCTTGTACCTTCACTATCAAAGATTAGCCCTCAGATAATCCTTATCCTGACAACCTTAGTAAATTTAAGCTACTCAGATGTTAATACACCAGGTCTTTGTAATTTCCATTTTTTTGGACAATTGTAAAACATATATCTCAGCCAAGTGAATGAAAAATGGCATTCCATAGAAAAAACCACGATCAAGAAATAATATGCCAAGAACCTTAGGGTTTAAAATCTGGAAAAGGGACATGTTAAATAAAATGCCATAGGTGGATTGCTGCCTGGTATCTTTCAAGATCACCCCTTGGGATGGGATGTACTAAATGAGATTTTTCCTGGGAAAAATTTTTAGGTTTTTGAGAAGTTTTAGGTAGAAAATCGGCCTAAAACCTAATTTTAACTATAGAGTGGCTCCTGCTTCTTTATAACAGCTAGGCTATTTATCTTGGAGCAAGCAATAAAGAGGCTGATGGAAGCAAACAGCAGAGCAGGTCAATAAAACAAGTTATAAGTCACTTTCTTTTGCAAATTATTTCCTTTTCTTTTCTTCCATATCCTTCTGTCCAAGAATTAATTCTGAAACTCCTGGAATTTTTTTAGAAAAGATTCCCCACAACTACCTAAGAAAAACTTATTTCAGAAGATTGTCTTAGTTGCAAGCTCAAATGCACTATGACATCCCCTAGAATATCTATCATGTTTCCATGCAGAGCTTGGTTTTGAAGTCACTGTTATTCATGTAAATAAATAAATAAAGTATTATTTACATATTATGTGTGTTTCTATATATAGGCGTATGTTTTTAAAAAGTTTATATTTTAGCATCCTTTTTTCTGCCTACAAAACATCATGAATCATGAATTTTGCAGGTTGGCTCTGCAAAACTTGCGGCTGTTCAGAGAGGAGAGGGGCTGAGAGAATTAAAAAGTGCAGAATGTCCTCAGAGGCTCACTCTCAGTCATAATTCATGCAGTTCACTGCAAGTAGAGATGTGAGTAACATTTCCCATCTTGGCTCCACCCCAAAGAGTAATGACTTTCAGTTTTCATTCTGCCCTGATCTAGGTTTCAGACACTGGGAAAACTGAGAGGAAGGTTTAATGTAACTAGTTCCCGGTTCATGTAAGGATTTTGGAAAATAGTCTCTTCACCAAAAAACAAGTCTGGGGGTTTTTTTCACCTGCGCTGAGTAGTCCAAGGATTAAAAAACAGTATTTCACTGCCCACACACAAATTTTTATGTATTCGTTAGCCATAAGGTAATATTGGCAAAACAAAACAAGAGGCACATCTTCAGAAGAAGACTCAAAGGTGAACACAATTCTGCAGTCAAGCAAAATTGCGAGCACATGCTTTCTCCTTTGTTCCCAAAATAAGTGAGTTGTCAGTAAAATTCCAGTTTACACAAGGTCATAATGAATTCTCCCTCCACAAATTCTGCCATGATTTTAAAAGAGGGAAAAGAACCCATGTCCTCTTCTTGACTGTGCCTGCAATACTAAGAGGGTGCCACAGGTGATGGTCCCCCAGAACACAGACCATCACAGGCAGTAGAGCAGGTTTTTCCTTGTTCATTCGAACTTCTGGAGTTCATACCACAGACAGTCAAAATGAGGATTATGGGAAGACCTAAGGAAAATAACCAGCTAACCTGTTTAAAATTGATCCTACAGCCTGGATACTTGTAGTCATATAATAAATAGGCTACTTTGTTTTCTCATCCAGACTTCTTGTCCACTGCAAGCTTTGCTGAGCTTTCCATTATTACAAGCTTACAAGATTTTCTATTCCACTGGCCCCCATTCACTTTCTTCCTTTGTATGCAGAAAACTGCCTGTAGAATACTAATATGCTGTCTGTAAAATATGGACAAAATCCAAATAGGTGCTTATTGTAACAAAGACCCAGTATAATTTCATTTAATATGATAAGCACATAGGTCCCAATTTTCTTGACAATTGCTTATCTGGTGTTTCAATTTTACTTTTCTTCTTTTAATATTCTTTTATGTTAAAAGTTATTTTTGTCAGATCCACAGCGGGTGGATAAGATCAATAAAATATATACAACATTCGCAAAAGTGCCAGGCTTTACTTTTATTGAAAAATGTAGTAGTGATGCGTAATGAAAAGCATTCTCCCTTTGTGGAGGTGGAGAACAGCTAGTAACATTCCATAAGGCCTCGTATTTGTGTACTCCCCCTGCATTTTAAGAAGACATTGCATTCATTCTCACTTGCTTTTCAGTTTTGATTGAAGCCAAGAGACACAGGCAAGAAATTAAACTTCCATAAATATGACTCTGCATTTCAAGATTTGTGTATGTCCCTAGCTTCTCACTAAGGTTTGGGAGCTTGGGAGCTGTCTCTGAATACAAAGTTGGTCTCTGTGGTAGTGACTGTCAATATAGCTGTTTTACACATATTAATTATGTTTTATTTATTGGATTCTCTTTATTGTGATTGCTTATGGGGTTATTTTAATGCTATAAAATATGTTAGGCATATAGCATTGTCACATCAACATTCCCAAAATGATCTTGCCTTCTGGAAGCTTCCAATTCTGCAGTCTTGACTCCATTATGTCAGCACTCTTTTTTTTTCACCAATCTTTTCCATTTTAACTAAACCATCAGTGGCAGGTCCTGAAACCAGCCTCTCTCAGGTCTCTCCACAGCAGGCAGCACAGAGAAGTAGAGGTTTCCATACCAAATAACCTGAAGCTAAATATGAATCTCCTTCATGTGCTAGTGAGGACTTGTCCCTGTCAACCCCTGTGGCACAGGAGTGTGTCAGGGTGATGCAGTAGCCTTTGATTTCCAGTGCATCCCATCCAGCTGCACGCAGGTTGCACTGATGGACGTAAGAGTCCCTCTTCCCACACCCCAGGGGGATCTCTGCAACCATTCCTGAGCAAATATCTCGTACAGGCACGTTCAGAAGACATTAATTTTAAGCCAAAAAGCACAGATGAAACAAGGAAATTAAGGACAGAAAAGTATAAAATCAATGGCCTGTACCACCACACTTGGCCTCTGCCCTTTTCAAGCCCCAATGCAGGCAAGCCTGCCCATTTTATTTGCATAGACAGTCAGGGGGCAGCACAAAACCTATAGATCATTTAAGACCTTGGGCTGGCCTTCTGGGCAGGGCTGAATTTTGCTCAGCCAACAACTTTATTATCTTGAAGTAATCTCCATTCTCTTGGGTTCAGTGTCACATGGAAAAATACCTCTACTGGGAGAAAAAACCCTCCCTGATTATTTGAAAGGTCTAGGCTGGGTGGAATTCTCTTTTTCCCTAAAATTATCTACATGATACATGTTGCATTGTAATTTTGATCTATATCTGTTAAGGTTATACTTCTACTCCCAACAGAGTCTGTGGACAATACTTCCTTGATTGTAGGAAAAGCAAGCCCTCAGTCTGGAGGGATTTAGACCTCCCTAGAAAGAAAAGCAATTATGAGAGAATTCTAGCTTCATATCTCTGGTATCTATGGTAATGAAAACGAACGGATCAGATAAAATGAATTAGAGGAACATGAAAGATTCAGGTCTGTAGGCAGTTTACAGAGACTATTGTGTCTTTAATACTCTCTGTCTTAAATGATAGACTAGGAAATAAAGTTTGATCCAAAGGTAAATCAGATGGTTAGCACAAAATGTGATGCATTTAAAATCTGACTTCATAAAAATGTCATTCACTGGTGCAGTATAGAAAGACTGTCTGGTCTGACAAACACCTTCAAGTAGGTCATCTTTTAGGGATTAGTCTAAGTTGCTATCTGTTGACATTTCACATGTGACATCATAAGCTTCTTAAAATGAATGAAATTCTGTTTCTTTTCCTTTTTTTTATTTTATTTTTTTTTAAGGCAAATGATGGCTGAAATCTTACAAGGCAGAAAGATTTGCAAAACCATTTAGTGTTTTTGGCTGCCTCACATTTGAAGTATCCACTTCAAGAGAATTTAAAGAGTCTGTTTATAAGGAAGTGAGTTTATTTTTTTCTGAAAATTGGACCTTCTGTCTCAAATTGGAACTCAAACCATGAAAAAATATAGTAATGAAGAGTGTACTCTGAAAATCCCTAGCCATCATCTTCCAATTAATGACGTATTGCTCTATTGCCAGAAAAAGATCAGTTAGGAAGATGGATGTTAATTTGGTGGTCTAACTTTCCGTATCAGTTCTGCTACCAATTTCTTCTTTGCCCTTGAGCAAGTCACCTGCGTTAGGCTCTTGAGAGGTGCTCGCTTCTGGCCTTGTCCCTTGGGCAGTCCAGTCCACTTTGAAATGATCTGTGAAGCTCCTGTGCCTCAAGGTTACTGCCTTCACAGTCAAGGTTCCTGTTGCAGAGGAGCACTGTCAGTAAGGCACCAACCACATGTAAAATATGTCAGTGAAACCTACACAGGTCTACAGGGCCTTATAACACACAGATTTTTTTTTTTCCTGGATTATATTCCAATAACCAGACAAAAAGACACGAATGTCTCTGAGCTGGGCTTCCTAATGGAGTGGCTGAAAAGCACAGAGGGGCTGCCAATTTTTTTGATTGCTCCTTTCCTGTTTACCCTCACAGTAACCATGAGCTCTGGTGTTGAGGACAGTGAGAGAAGCTGAACTACATTGGGAACTGAGGTTGCTCCTTACTACTAGTAAGAGGAAAACAGGACAAACTATTTTTTTATCAAGAACGAGACTAATAGCTTTTCTGAATGCATTAAATTAAAAAGAGAGACCTTTTAACAGGAATGTTTATTTTTACTGTAGGGAAGCAGCATCTTTTCATTGTGTGTTCTAATGCACAATCGTGTTGGCCATCTTAAATACAGTCAAGGAAAATATGCTTACAGAACAACTTTCTTTTAAACAGTAACTGGAGAAAAAAGCTAGTATGAATAATAGTACACAAGTATACTATTAATAGATGTCATTTATTTATACATCCTTTGTATATTTGTGTATTCATTGAGACCTTAATTTCTCAACAAACTTATCTCTGTATATTATTGACTCGTCTGGAGTGGTTTCCCTTTTCATACTAAACATATAATTGTTTAGAAACTCTACAGACTTGCCAAAATATGAACTCATGCACATGGAAGGGGGCAGAAGTTCAGATTTCAATCTGGCCATGTAGGGCGGCACGTGCTATCCTAAGCTACTCTGGTGAAGTTGTTCATCTTAGTTGCTCTCCAGAGACTCTTTTATTGGGAGAGAAAAAAGATCTGTCTGCCAAGAAGCAGGGCAATGCTGTCTGTGGAGATGTATCAAGGCTCTAATAGGGAAAACAGAATATTTCTTTTTTCTTCCTTCTCGCCCTTTCCGAGGGACTCTGACAGAAAGTATAATCCAAGAAATGGTAACTCTCTGCATGGCCATATTTTCTACTCCAGGCCATGCTCTGGCCTTCAACTCACTGTATCGGGCCACTGACTGCCCCTTTCTGTTTTATTTCTTTGCCACTGGAAAGGAACTCCTAATTCCTGGGTCATAGCCTTCTCCCTTTCTTCTGTGCTCCTGCATTCTCTCATTCATCAGGCAGCTGCTTTAGTATTTTCTTGCGCCCAAGACATAATTCATAAGCAATATGCCATCATACAGCTCTATAGTGGAACAAGACACAAGGGATTACTTCTTTTTTTCCTTGGACACACATTCAAAGGGCTAGTCACCAAGAGAAAAAGCTGTGGATTCAAGAAGAAATTGAGTTTTTCACCTTTCCCCAAAAGCAAAAAAAAAAAAAGTTTTTTATCAGCTGCATGGAGCAGGAAAAAAAAGATCTGCTCTTTTTTATTTTAACTATGTGAAATACAATTTACTAAAGAACACCCTATAGCTGTTCCATGCTTGGGGATTTAGTGCTCAGGAGGATCACATTTACAGCAGTCTCTGAGCACACAGAGGTGGAGGCCACATTTTCTCCCTTGCTCTCAGCTTCCAAGATCATTCTCTTAGAATGCTGAACAGTACCTGTGCTGGGAGCTTCCAGGTCTGCCACAAAATGTGGGACCAATGTCCATCCAGGTGAACTTAACCCTGTGGGGTAGTGGCAAACAAAAAGGTGGCTGCACGTTTCCTGCCAGGTACACCTCGCATCATTCCTGCTGGCATCTGAGGTGAGCAGCAGCCGTGCTCCCGACCTGTGCAGCATTGTTCCAGGCTTTCTGTTTTGATTAAGTTGCTCAGGGTAAAATGCCAAAGCGTGCTGCTGACCCAGAGTCAGCCAGAGCAGGTGGTGAGGCAGAAATGCTGTGACTCCTGTGAGCTGAGGTCTTGAGAAGCTGTTCAGCAGCATCTGGTTTGTGCAGCTTCAAGGGCATGTCATGATACAGAGCGTTAATGCATCTTAGAGCCTGACGACACAGCTTCTTTGCCACAGACAGCTCTGTATTCAGGCAGCATTTCTCAGCACTTTAGAAGTCAACAAGCTAAAGACAAGCACTCCTGTGAGCATGCACAAGATGCAAAGGAGTCATGCAATGTGAATGGCACACAAAAAAACTCAAGTAGGCTTCACTCACCCCATCATTTGGATGAGCTGGAATAGGCCATTGCAAGGAAACCACACTGTGAGAAGACCACTGCTGTTCCCTTCTGCAGGGATTTGTCGTGTTACGGCTCATGTGGCAAATGGTTCATCGGATTGAGTTTTCTTCCCCTTCTTGCATAATATATCCCATCCCTTCTTCATTCGTTATCGAGCATGGTACATATGGCAAGGCTTGGTGCTCAGAGGGATGGAAGTAAGTGGGTGTGTTGTGCACAGGTGCCTCCTCTGGGCCAGCAAGCTTGTGAAGGCTGCAGGCAAACCCCACAGCATGGAAGTGCTGGCTGGGAGAAGGACAAGATGGCATAGGATATAGGGTTGCTATTGGCATGCTCTATAAAATATGTGTCTTTTTGACACATTTTGGGAGAATGCAAGAGACATGCATATGCCACCTTGCACACTTCTGTGAGCATGGCAGCAATCCAGTGGAGTTACAGATTAAAGCTAAAATGGGATAGGATGTTATTGCTCGTTACAAAGATGTGTATCAAGCACTCAGGTCAGGCCCTCTGAGTAAAATTTGTAACTAAAAAAATTTCTGCAGACAGTTTTGTAATTTTTCTTGTATAAATGATGACCTGTATTTTATCTTGATCAGCAGATATTTCATCTCAGACTAATTATGTCCTCCCTGAGTTCTACAAGGAACTCTGAGATCCAAATCCCTAGAGAATGCATGCCAGCACTTTTACAGAAGAGGTGGGGGAACAATGCAGTTACGGGGACATCTGGGCTGTGCTTTCTTGCCTGGTGTCAGTTCCATTGATTTTATGTGTAGCATCTGAACATTATTTTGTGGGCAAGATTAGTAAAAAAAGGTGGTTGCAATTCTCTGCAGATATACTGGGGAGTGTATGAGGGTGTGTGTGGTGTGGAGGAAACTTGAAATCCCAGCCACAATCCAGTTATTTATCAGAGCTACCCTTTCACCACTGAGTGCTCCGGTCTCTTACCTGCCAATATCTTCCAGAATGAGAAAACTGTATGGACAGCTCCCTATAGTCTTCCTCAAAGTATGGCACAAATTCAAAGCACACCTGAAATCTGATAGAGAATCTTTATGAGGATCCTGACAGCCATTCTGGTTTTACACCTCTTTGATGTGCAGAAGTATTCTGTCAACATGCTTCCTTTTCTCATGCATCTGTGACTTCCAGACATGCAGGTTTACGGTCCTTCTAGGAGCACCCCATCAAGAAGGCAATGTATGAGTTATCTGTCTGCTATTAGAGTTATTCCCTATCCTCCAATTCTGCATTGCTATTGGTTGATTGTGTGCTGGCTGGTTGAATCTAACACATAGCTTATTCACTACCTTTAATTGATTGCAAATTCATCATCTTTTGCCCAGTACCCTGAGCAGATTGCTATTGAAATTTACTTATTTCACAACACTATTTATTGCTATCTTCCTTCTCATCAGCTTTTCCTTTTTGTTCTCCCTTTACCCCTGTTACCCCATCTCCCCATTTGCCAGTGTCTCTCCTTTTCCTCCTATTACTACCCTGCTCTTCTACATCACCAACCTGTTTATCGCCATGTGTACTGGGTCTGGCTGAGATGAATTCCTTTCCCCATAGAAGCCCTCATAGAGCTGTGCTTTGGTCAGGTAGTTAAAAGGGTGTTGATAACCCTCCAGTGTTTTTGCTATTGCTGAGCAGTGCTGGCATCAGCACTGTCTCTCAACATTTCTTCCCCCCATAGAGGGCAAAACCCTGGCAGGCGACACAAGTAGGCCAGCTGACCCAAACTAACCAAAGGGTTATTCCATACCCTATGATGTCAGCTCAGATATAAAAGCTAATTTATTTTCAATGTTTGCCTTTTGAGCAACCACTGTATGTGCTGAAGTCCTGCTTCCCAGGAAGGGGCTAGACACGGCTTGCTAATGGGAAATAGAGAATGAACCTTGCTATTCTCTCTTTGCTTGTGCACATGCAAAGTTTCGCTTTTGCTTTAGTAAACCACCTTATCTCAACCTGAGCTGTTTTTCATCTTTTTTTCTTCCCCCTGTCTGGCTGGGAAGGGAAGTGATAGAGTGTCTTGGTGGGCACCTGGCCTCCAGCCAAGGTAAACCCACCACACCATGGTCTTGGTGAAACTTGTGCTTGCCACAGTCTCCCTTCTCACTGCCACCTGTCTTTGCCCTCTTTGTCCTCTGTTCTTGGGACGTGGACAGGGACT
>VZRE01011575.1:119115-139213 GCA_013396775.1 Cephalopterus ornatus
GGGGGAGGGGAGAATGGGGGAGGAGAAAGGGCGGGGCGGGAGCTGGGGGAATGGGCTCTCCTCACCTCCTGCCCTCCTGCTGCTTGTGCCCACAGTAGCTCCCAGGAGAAACAGATGGGTTGGCACTGAGCACAGCCCGGGGACTGCAGGGACCTAAGCCCACTCCTGAGTGATGTGCAGTCCTGAGTCCCTCCTCAGGGGCTGCTCAGATGTGCAAATCACAGTACACCACATGAGAGTGAGAACAGGCAAGAGTTAAAAGCAGGCTTTCCTACAGTACAAGGAATAAGACAGTCAGTGTCCATGCTTTGGAGTGGTAGTGTTTTTGACAACCCCTGTGCTGACCTGCACTGTGGCTGCCAGTGTAGGGGCACAGGTCTCTGTGGGAAAAAAAACCACAAATGAGCAGACAGCTTGCCTGTTGGGTAGTGACCCTCTGCTGGTGTGTGTGAACAGTCTTCTGTGTGGCAGTAGCGCATGTGTGTAACCTCAGTAGGTGACAGCCAGTGGGCCTGTGGGAAGCAGCATGCTGGTGGACACCTACTGAGAGCTGTAAGCCTCCAATTTGTGCTGGTGCACTTGACAAGAGCCCAGCCAGAATGCAGCCTGGAAACAGGCATATCTGTCTTCAGCACTGCTCATCAGCATGCAGATAAAGCTGTGTCTGCACAGCAGGGTACAGCTACTGAGAGCTGAAGCCCAAGAGACGGATGCTGGCGACCGCATGTTCAAATGTGACCCACAGCCTCATGCATTTCATGGATCAGCTCCAGGGACATTTGTTCATCTCCTCACCTGCCTTCCCAGTCCCACACATGCTTAGTAGCCACTGTGTCCCCTTCCTAGGCAGAGGCTGTCACCACAGCAATGTGATGTGTAGATGTTATTTCGCAGTCAGGAGGAAAGGGCACAGGCAATTGGCCTTCAGTGCTCCCTTTTCACTCATGCCCAGTCCCAGTGACACTACAGACCTCAAAGGAAGACTACTAGGGACACTCAGAATGCTCAGGGAAAAAAAAAAAAAAAGGTTCATTTTAATAACTCCAAGCCTTGCACTCCTGTATGCCTTAGAAGGAGCTCTATTACTCTCCAACCTTTAAAAATAGCCTTGTGTTTGGAAATCCTCATAGTGCAGATCCTCCTTTACTGAAGGGTTGATAGCAAGTTGTGAAAAAAAAGAGCAGACAAGGATCTGGAATCAAAGGCAAGGAAGCACTTAGAGACATGTCAACAAGAAGTGTTATATAGATGCCACATTGAAAGGACTGGCAGATTTCTATCTAAGCTTTTCCTCCTCCTGGTTGCATTCATCTCCCAGCACGGTGCTTCTTCATCCATACCATCCCTGTGACTGTGATGCCACTTTCAGAGAAGACTGCATTTTGACCAGAAGTACACGGTCCTAGCCACCTTCCACGTCCGTAGGTCCTTATTCAAAGCAGCAAGGTCAAGTCTTTGGTCCCAGGTCTGTGCAGTGAGGCAAAGGTGCAGATGTGGGGTGCCCCTAGTTCAAGTCCATACATGTTTTACTCCTGCTTTTGACCCACGATGAAAACAGACCAGGTCAAGATTCACTTCTCAGCAGAAACTGAAAGACCTCACGCAATAGGCCTCAAGCAAATAAGGCCTCAAGCAAATACCTGTGGGGGACCTACGAGACAGACGAGAGCTTTCCTCTGGTGGTGGCACTGCACGTGCCAACATACTGCTGCAAGGCAGTGCTTTGGCCATGTTCTTAGATGAAAAGATTGAACTTGTTTCTCCTGCCCAGCACATGCCAGAAAAAGCACAAATGAAAAGTCCTTCTTTCAGTTCATTTGCTGGAAAAATTGCATCTAATGAAGAAATGGCATGGGGCGGGCTGTTGAAATGAAGCATATGTGGAAGGGAAAACAGTGAGAGATGCCCAGGCAGATCACCTCAGACCTGTGAGTGGCAGGGGTAGAACAAAGCCTCTCTGCACCAATACCCACATCTGCCCAGCATGTGGGGACTCCCAGAAGAGGAGGGGATGGCAGGGTACCCAATGGGCTTCTCAGTCCAGTCAGGTTGCCCTGGTTTCAGTGGAGGGGCTGGAGTGAGTGGCTGCTGCCTGTGGACCACTGCGGCTCACTGGCACAGCCGAGCAGACCCAGCGGGCACCAGTGCATCGCTGATGAATTTGGCAGTCATCCCTCTGCAAGCAGCAAGCAAAGGGTCATAAGAGAAACAAAAACTCATCTTTTAAACTGATCCCAAAAGAAATGGTGACAAAAATTTTGGATTCAAAATCTCAGTTCTGACAAATTAAAATTGATGAAAATATCATTCGTCATTCTTATAATTTAATATTAGGGAGGAGATGCAAAATTCTTCAGAGAGAAAAGACATATGGCTGAGTTTGGATATGACACAAAGGCACTTTAATTACCCTTCCTTTATCTTCATTTTTATCTTCTTTTAAATTAAAAAGATATTTTTTTTAAACCAAATTGGTAGAATTTTAGCTTTGAGCAGGACAGAAGACAGACAACTCCATCATAAACAAAAGATGGTTTGTGGAAGTTTGTAGTTGACGGCTGTCTTCCAACAGGTAATCAGATTAAGTAAATGTGCCAGCTACTCATGATAAGAGAGCTAACAATTACATACAGGAAGATGTGACACAGTTGGTTTTGATGGTTTCCCCTGTGGTTTTTACTTCTCCTTTTGGTGAAAGTGAGACAACTGTGATTTCTCTCGTTTCCACTCTCTCCAGAAATTGTGAAAGTATCCTATCTGTTTTTCTTTTTATATCAGCATCTTTGTTTTGCTGTCAATTCAGAAGCAAATCCAGTTGTAAAAACAGATTAAGGCTGAAATGAAACATGGCTAGAAAACAGCATTCCCTCAATCAGTGTTTCATGCATAAAATCACCCAAGTTACAGAATCACAGAACAGTTGAAGCTGGAAGGAACCTCTGGGAACCTTCTCGTTCTCTCCTGCTGCTCAAAGTAGCTACATATGGAGACCAAAAAATTGGAGTGTGTTCAGCCTGTCAATAAAATGCATATAACAACTTCTGTAAAACACTAGCACTTTCTTAGTATTAGTGCATCTAATGAACAGTCCTTGTTCAAATATTTTGGAATACAGATGGCATTCAGAATTCATAAAGCAGGCCAGAAGCACTAGTTTTCATCCCAGAAATTAGCAACACAAATACAAAATCAAATGAATACTTATATACTTATGGCCCAAATTATAAGTTTTTGATATAATAGCATGCCAACAAAAAAGTACTGAGCAATTTTCCTTCAAGCAGAATGAAGTGCATTGCTTTTGTGCTTGCAAGCCCCTGGCTATATGAAGACTTCTGTCTTTTCATAGTTTCCTTAAACACCAATTTATGATACACATAGGAGATGTACTCTATCCACCAATAAGGAGCAAGCACATCGATGTTTTGGAAAGAATATGCAAAGGCAGCTGCATCCAGTGTTCCTCTATGGGGACATTTGGCAGCAGCACATTGACATCGGCCACCACCTCATTCAGCGTGCGATCTTGTGTCCTGTTCTGAGTCACTGACCCCTCTCCCTGCTCCTCCCAGGCAACCAAGCCCCTAGACACTGGTTTATATGCAAGGTTTTATATGTCCTGGTTTTAGCCACCTGAAATCTGTTGGATCTAGCTCTTCATGTCTAGTCCTGTACTACATGATACTGTGGAAGCTAAGGACACCAAACACACCTGTGCTTGTGCTCACACATGGATCTGCCTGAGCGAGCAAACAGAACTTGTCCAAGGTCATTCGCTTTAGGGGACAGGAGGTCTGCAGCAAGGCTCTCCCTCCAGACAGAGTCTTTCTTGTTTAATCCAGCAGCTCCAAACTTATCTTCAGACTCTTTCTTCAGGTTAAGATTCATTGAGGTCTTTTGTTGATATTCACCTCACAACTCACTCGGAGATTTTCTTACCCTCTGTTTCTTGCCACCTCTCTGCCAGCCATCACCACCCCCACAGCAGAGCAAGGACAACAGGCCTCAGACTCTGTTTTAAGGGTGAACTGTCCTGAGGAATGATGCCTGAGAAAATAATGCTTAGAGGTCTTCCCCATGCCCATTATACCTGGCCCTGTGCTGCTCATTAATCAGCTCTGAGCTTCTGTGATTTCCAGTTGAGCAGTGGAAAGCAAACACTCATGGACTTTGATTTGCTCACAACTTCCCTTTGTGAATGGCAGCAGTGGAGGGACTGTTGCAGGAGCATCACAAACAGGAGAGCAGAGACAGTGAGAAAGAAACATTGTGAGTCACACCAAGGTAAATGGCTAAGCCAACCCCAACACATCTACACTGGTCCCGAGTGATTTCACTGCCGTGTCATTGGACACGTGGATGGGCAGCTGGACACTGCCTTCAAACACTGGGTGGGTTTGGCATGTCTTCTCTGTTCATAGCTTAGGTGCAGTTTCAGTCTGTTCCTGAGAGGCTTGAGCAACATTCAGCTTAATACAGAAGAACTTAAATTTAAGTATTTTAAGTCAGAGCTTTTTGCTGTTCTTAATCAGCTTTAAAAACAACAGCTAAGCTCAACCAGCACAACTCAGCTGGTGGGAAAGTCCTAGGAAATTGGATGGGGTTCAGGAAAGCTAGTCAGATGTTTAGGCTGACCGACTGACAGCCTCATAAGTCCCATGTGCCACAAGAAAGGAAACTCAGTATCTACTCTATTCATTAATTCAAACACTTAAAAAAATTATAAAATTAAATATTGTTATAATCTAATATAATTGATTTAGAACTAATTATGTCAGATGAGCCTCAATATTATATAGGAATTTAGTCAAACTACTTCAAAAATAATCAGATCTTACCTTATGCATTTTAAAAAGAGGGATGTCCCCTGTTTAGAAAGTTGGAGAATTTTGTCAAAGCCTGTAATGCTGTAATTGAAAAAGTTAACCTGATGTGTGCTGAAATAAAACTACCATCCAACAATCTGATGGTCTCAGGGATGATTAAAGCTTTCTTCTTAGAATTATGCTGCTGAATAGTTGAGTACTTACACAGAGAGACTTCTTTGTGCTTTTGAAAAACCATATTGGCAACCTTGAAAACCAAGTTGCTGCCTTTCCCTGCCTCTCCCATCAGAGATGTTTATCAAATTGATAAAAAGTTTGAAACATTATTTATGAAGAATTGTAGATAATTGGTTCTTTTCAGACTTTTAAACATACAATGCACTCTAAAAACCAACTTCGTAAAATATTTTTTGAACAGCAAAGCCTTCTCTAGATTGACTCGACGTGCTCATATGCATGTGTTCGATATGCCTGTTTTCACACATCAGACTAAGGAACATAAAAACACCATGGCATTTCACAGCATAGAAAAATAGAGGGGGGAAAAAAGGAATAAAAAATTTCTGAAGATAGCTTAAGTATGAGAACATATCAACTCTTTCAGGCTTCTGAATTTGTACAAAGTAGAACTTAGGAGTGCAGCCAATAAGGCAGATGGTGATCTGCTGGACATCACATCTCTTGACCAGACTTTTGCTCCATTCAAGATGACTAGTCACAGGCTGGTAGGGGTCCTTTTTAGTGTTGGGACTTTTCTCTGCCCAAGGTATATGGTCACAGAGATTTTAGAACATTCATTTTCCTTATTCTTTTTGGGGCTGATTCTTTTTGCTTTCCAGAGAATCTGTCCAAAGTATTTTGACAAATCTGATATGAAGCCTATCTTGAAGTCATGTCACTTGCCAAAAACTTTTAGGTCAACTCCCTAACTAACACCAACTTTTAAGATTCTGCTTTAACAACTAATTTAAACACAGTAAGAGTTCTGCTTCATACAGTGCCTCCCTACGCAAATTATGTACGAAATTCATAGACAGATGACCATTTTTGAGGAAAATGGCATGGTCTTATCTGGCTGAAAGGTCTTGAGGTAACATTGTGTCACCAATGTAGAGAAAGTTCAGCATAAAAATAGAAGTTGCTACTTAAAAGGAACTGTGATAAACATTCATCACCAAGCATTTGCCTGTCACAGATATTTAGCATGGTTATTCTAAAGGTAAGTTTCACTGTGGTGATGTTTTTCCCAGAAGCATCTGATATACAGAGCTTTACTAGAACACAAATGGACTCCAAGTCAAGCTGTTTATCAGCTGGAAATTTCATCTTGCAAGGGAAAAGTATTTTCAAACCATTCAGGAGTAAAATTCACATAAAGCAACAAACTGTATACAGCAGATTTGTGTTTCTTAAGCTGATCTTCCTGTGCTGGAAATCTGGACTTCACAGCTCCCTGTTGTCAATAGCAGAAAATGGTTGAAATATAAAGCAAATACTGTAAAATTTTCTTCATGTTATTTCCATTGAGAGCTGCATTCATGGGAACGTTACCATCTTGCAATACCACCAGCAGTATAAAACATTAGTTACACAAATCCACATAGACATTGCATCCCATAGCAAGCCACCTTTTGCCCAAAGTCAGAATAAACAGAAGAAAATAAACATTGTGCTGGTGAATGTGATTAACAAGGCATAAAACATTACAGCTTTGTCTGTTATGAAAACTAGAGCTAAATCATGCTGTTGGCAGAACTACTAGTGCTACAAGTACACTTATATTGGTACTAGTATTACAACTCAGAGACAGTTTCAAAGCTGTGGTACATGGATTTGGGAGAAAGCCTTCCCCTACAAGTTCTTAGAAACTATTCTTATTTATTTGGTCTCTGCCCTGACATAGTTTGTCATCTCTGCCTCTGCCCATGCCTTTTTGGTCTGTATGCTTTACCTTGCGTCTCTTGCCTGGACTAATTCTTGACCTACTGTCCCTCACTTTTAAATCTTTACTCCTTATATTTATGTTTCCTCTATGACTAGGGCTGTTATCATGGTCAGAATGGAGAGAAGCCTAGGTTGATGGACAACTGCTGAAGCTGATGGTTGTATCTATGTGAGTTTCCACACCTGGCTGAGCTACAATTCCCATAACAATACAGAGGGAACATGAGCATTGTGTAAGGATCCACCTTTATCTACAGATGCAGTGGCACCAGAAGCAACTCTCATAAGGAGTGAGTGGACTTCAGATCACTCATCTCTACTCCCTTAAATTAAACATGCGACAAACACTGGGGAGTAAAACACATATTCATACATTTTTAGTTACGTAGCCACATATATATGTGTTACAGCCAAGTATTAAAATTCTTATGTATCCATGATTTCACACTGACTTTACACTGTATTTATATCACTACAAAAGAGGCTTAAAAAATTCACTAGATTTTCAGCAAGTGAAAATCAGTTTAGCTTCACTGCAGTGCATTGCATTGACTTGGGTGAATGTAATTCAGACCTGAATCACTGAAAGTGCACTGACTTGTACCAGCTAAAAGTCCAAATTAAAAAACCTCACAAAACAACTAATGTATTTATCTCTTTGAATCAAAACAAGCTTGGGTGAAAGCAAGCCAATGAGTTTATCCGTATACATACTGCTTTCCACAGGACTGCCAAAATTTTTTTGTTTAGGAAATGTGACTGACATTAAATTCTCTGTGAGAATCAAACTCAAAATTGTTAAAATTGCCTGTCTGTTGCTATTTACTTCTTCCAGTTCTCATCCATATGACTAAGGCTTTGCCTATCCAATAGATAGAGTCAGAGTACTATTATGTACTGCTAAAGAAATTATTTATTTTGAACTCAGTAACAAAATAATTGGCTCACTTCTTCCTGTCTAAAGGACAGGTCAATTTGTATTGAGTTTGTGTTGTTTTTCTTTAAAGCTCTGTAGGAAAATATATTCATTTCTTAGGGAGCTACAAAGTGGATTTAAGCTGATACTCACTGCCACCATGCAGAAGGCAAATTGCCAGCACTGCTGACACACATGAGTATATAATCTGAGTAACCCTTAACACTCTCTCTCTCTCTCTGCAATCTATTCTGGCTTCCATGTTGGCATTGTGGGCTTTGCTGCTAGCTTCTCTACAAGACATTTTGCAGCAAGATCTCTCAGGCATAGTCTGAACTTCTAGGATCTCATCTCTGCTGGGTGCCTAAATCAGAGGGTTTTGTCTTTGTAACACAGCTTTTACTGAGTAAGTCACAACAGTGTGGTGGAGTCTTGCCTTCGAGTGGTTGTTTTGAGGAGACTGCAAGTCGAGCTTTTGCTGCTGAGATTCAAACACACTTTCGTTGACCTCCCTCTAACAAAACTCTTCACCTGGGAATAGTGCACTGTAGGAACACATTGTGAGGGGGGAGGTCCTCATGCAGTCCTTTTTGGGAGGATCTGTTGACAAACAGGCAGGTGGCATGCTGAAGCTGCTGCTGAGTATGGGAAAGGCACTTGTACATCCCCTCTACCCCCACCCCCAGACCCTAAGGCATGGAAACTATTTGGACCAGCACTTGCCCAGGTCCCTGGACATATCTAGGGTACTTGACAGGTATTCAGCCCAGGGTGGCATCCATGGGCTCTGCGCAGGGACAGCTAAGAATAACTGTGTTTACTAACACCTCTCACAAATGACAGCCAAGAGCAGCACAACAGGTGCCTATGGGAGACATAGCAGGTGAGTGGATAGGGAGGAGGAGTCAGGAGCTTGCCTCCCCTTTCTGCTTCATTGATTCACTCGGCATCTGCTTCCTTCTCTGTACAATGGGAGTTTCTAAGTCCACTCCCAGTTTTGATAGCTGGATGAAAAGAGGTGAAGCACACTATGATTAATTTTCATACCCTAATTTTCATAAGCAGCTATTAGGCTTGCTCAGAGTTTTGAAAAGCTCTGTCAAAGACAAAGTCAGACTGAGATCATCATCTGACTCCTTCCCCAGCTCTGGAAACACTCAGTAGTCAGTGGACACTGAAGCTTCTCATGCAGCAAGTTTATACCCCACTCTGAGATATGGCAGTTTCAACAAAGCAGTCAAGCTCACTGGTTGGGCATGTCAGAGAAGAGTAGTATTCCCACAAGGGAACTTGTTTGCCTGACTTGGATATTCAGATTTTATCAGATAGGATTTCCCTCTACAGTAAGCAAATTTCCTTCTCTCCTGTCTAAGGAGCAGCACAGGCATCTGTTCAGGAACGTGCCGTCATTGGGTACTTGAGTGCAGGAACAAGATGGATGCTAAAGCAGAGTGGATTGGGACACAGCTGTGAAAGTGTTAAGTGATGGAGGATCCAGCACAGCATGACATGAAACTCTGGAACATGCAGCTGTGTCTTCTCCCCTTCCTTGTTGTTCATGTATGTGTGTTCTGTGCTTATCCTACAAGAAAACACACTATGATAAATGTGATGGATTCAACAACCTCAGTTTTTACCCAGCACTCTCTCCTCAGGAAGGGATATTTGCTATGGCTGACATTATTCTGAGGGAATGGGCATCCCTCAGCTCCCGGGGATGGGGTAGTAGTGAGCTTGAGGCACATTGCCTGCCCCCCTGCCCTGCACCAGGCTCCTTTGCCCACTGCAGGGGGCCAGAGAGAGACACCCCACGAACAGCAGAAATGGTGACTGAAACACCTTGCTTCAGAGCTGGTTGTAGGGCTTTCCACACACGGGGTGTGGGGTCTGGCATGTGATGAGACTTGATTTCCTATCATTGCTTCAAAATCAAGGAAGAGAATAGTTTCTGGGAGTTGATTCTGAACAGCAAGAAGAGGATCTTGCCCTGAAGTGCCCTCTGTGAGAGCCTCTCTTTAACAGCAGAGAAACTGTGGTGAGTATGGCTTTCCCATAGTAAAGGCAGCACCTTGTTATCGGCTGGAGAAGTCTTAAAAGATTCTAATTAAGAATTCACCTGACTTCATCTATATATCTGTAGTCAGGAAAGATATGTAAGCATAGGCATAACTTGGCATGCTCTGAGTTACATTCTTCATAAAGAGGAACTCAACAATTATGTGTCTTCTAGAAGGGGCAAGGCTAGGCAAAGAAAAGCAGGGAAAAGAAAGGAAGAAGGAAGAAAGGAGGAAAACAGAACAGAAAAAATGGAACAGGTAGAGCAGGAAAGGGACTTTCTTCTAAAATGGGCATTTTATTTTATTCTACCCTCATCCCTTCTCTTTGTATCTATTACAGGTCCAACCCTCTGCAAAAAGCCTTGAACAACAAATGAGCCTCAGTTTTGGTTATGCTACAGTCAACAGCAAATGTATTTATATCAATGGCTAAGGATCAGGGTGGCTTTGCTTGAAAAACATTAAATCGGTAGTGAGAAGGTGATTTTAATGTGTTAGGCTGTGTTCTTAACTGCTTACTTCAGTTCGGTGTAATTTTAAATCTCCTGTACAGTTAATCCAACAGGCTGCTGTATAGATATCAGAGGAAGGCTGGACAGTTGCTTTAAGATGTTTAGTCACTTTAGGATATCCCTGAAGGAAAATTATTATATTTAAAAGGCATAATACTTTGCAAAGACTTTTTCGTTTCTCTGTTCAATCTGATGGAGCCCTTTGAGCTCCAGACATTATCTGTATATGACAGTATTAAATTGTTATTTTCTTTTAAATCTGTTTCAATTTCTTACCCTTGCTGAAAGGCTGAAGGCTATAACACTGGTATATCTGCTTTCTGGGAACAAATGCAAGTAACTAGGACTTTGGAACATTTTGTAAATATTTCTGAAAGCATATTTCATGTCCCTGCATAATTTTTCTCCTTCTTGAAGTGTATGTGTTATAGCGTGTTCCGATATAGCTGGCCGATGAGCAATGCTATGGATTGCAGAAATCTTTAACAATGACAGTCCTCTCTGACCTGCAGTAATGCTTCTATAATAGAACAACATATAATCCTTAACAATAGAAGAGTTATCATATATACACACAGTCTTCTGAGCACTTGCAGGCAATCTGTGATCCACTGCAAACAGCCACCACTGCTTTCCTTAAGGATGTCTTGGCATTTTCTCCATAAGCAACCCATCAAATCATTAGGACTAATTTTAGACCATCCCTGATGTAACTTAACATATCACTTCTTGGCCTAAAAGCTTGACATGGGGTGAAAAAAAAGGATTGACTACATATTTTTTTTTTATTTAGAGAAAATTGTGAGTGTTTAGAAGCTTCTTTACACTTTCAGACATCAAAAGCCTGGTTTAAGGAATGAAATCAGTTGTATTACTGCAGACGGAATTAATTTCTCCTTAAAATATTTTACATTTATTAAAAAGACATATGGCTAGAAACAATGTTACTGTGCACATGAAGGAATGTTGTTTTAATATGCACTTCTTAAAATTATTTTGGTAATGCTTTGTACTCTCAATTGAAACACTACGATAATGGAAGTTCAGGAAGAACTCAATACAAGAAGTATGGCCTGCTTTATGCAGAGCTAACCTTTGTGTCTGGAGGACTTGGTCTGTGCTCCAACTTCTACAGCGAGAAATACAAATTGTTGTTTTGCTGGATGCTAGTATGCCCTTTCTGAAAAGTTAGATATGCCTTGCAAGTGCAGTGAACAGCCTCAGTGCTTACTTCCAAGCAAGAAAAAGTGTGTTACAGTGAGAGAGAGGGTTGTCTATTTAGCTCGTTAAAAAGAAGAAGAAAAATAGCCTTTTTAAACCATCAGGTAAGAGACGAGTGTCTTGAAAGGGAGAAAATATGGTGTATCAAAGGGCTATTGAACAAAACAGAGAAGCATGACAAGTGCTAGTGCCTGGAAGCTGGATTTGGACACACTGAATACGACACACTTCTCAGCAGTGAGTATGATTAACGGCTGGAACAAACCCCATGAGGTTCTTTATCCTCTGATTCTTGCCATCTTCAGTTCAAGTCGTTATGAAAGATGGGATTTCACCAAATGTAAGTCACCGAATCAATTTAAAGACTAGTTGAATTAAATTCCACAATTGGCATTAAAGAAGCCAGAACAAATCTACTGCTGATTCTGCCTCATATAGATGAGTTTTTCTCATTGCTCCCTCTGCATAGTGGCACTTGTGTCAGAGTGCATGCCTGCAGCCGGGCATTTTATATTATGTCTCCTTAGTAGATGATGTTTCCTTAGTCCATTGCAAATCAAAATTTATGGTGAGAAGGAGGTGTAATCTCACCACACTGCCTTCTCACATGATGGTAATTCTGGTGTCAGATTAGGGTCAAGAACTGCATGGTAATCCAGCATAGGCTGGGAATTTCCAAACACCCTAATCATGCTGAACTGCCTGTGTTTTTGGATGACTACACTGCCCTGGCTGTAAAAATGCTGCTAGCAGTACAACCCTGACAGCAAAGAGGCCTACCACACTGACCCCTTGACTCAGCATCATGCTCGGTGAGGTTTGCTGAGCTCCCTGCTGCCACAACATCCTTGCTGGTGATGCACAACGTGGCCAGTGCAGCCCTGTGGAAATACATGGCAGCAAGTACAACATGGATGGGCCCAGAGCAGCTGATCTCCACTGTGCTCTGGGACCAGGACTGAGCAGGCAGAACCCCCGGCAGGGAAAACTCACAGCCTGGCAGAAGCACACCCCAGCTTCAGAGCAGTGCCTCCAGACACTGGTGATTTGCCACACTAAGCAGTTTACATCCACCTGCCATAACCATATCATGTGAAGCAATTTTGCAGAGCCTTCCTGTTGAATTTCCACATTCGGATAGGTGTTATTGGGAGGCAAAGGACACATTTCTCAAGCCTTATAGTCTAAATGCGAAAATGAAGACTCAAAGGTCCCTTTGATAACTGGGAATTTGTGGCATTTTGGAAAACAGGTCATTAATCTAGGTGCCTATTTCTGTGCACATGTTTCTAACTTTAGTCAGAAAGAGAGAAAGTGGTGATCTTCCCATTTTAAAATGTAATAGTAAAGTGATCCAGGAGATCCTTCACCCAGAGAGCTATGCTCCCCTGTAAGCTTTGTCTACAATCATCTTTGAATTCTTGGTTTCTCATTTGACTGGTCTGCAGGGCTGGATCTGAATAAATTTCCTTGGTATATATGCCTTGGAAACTGTACTTTGTTCATGTCAGATCTACTCCAAACTGTTCATGGTTTGGTTTTCTTTTTTTGTCTGGTAACATCTAAATGCACTTTTATAATGTGAAAAAAACATAAGGATACATTTTGCACTTAAAAAAACCATATAAGGGACAGTGTCTGGGAGGTGTTGACCCTGAAGGTGCTTACAAGGTATGCTGTCTTTAGGATTAAGCGAATAGATCCCACAGGGTCTTGCTGGATAACATTAAGTAAGGACAAACTTACACATTTCTTAAATGACCTATGAGGGTCTTAAACAGTAAGGTGTAGCTGCTGTTGTGTCAGCCTGACTGTACTGCCAGGAGATGGTCTGTTTTTTCCATTCCCTGTTGTTGTAAAAAATTGCACTCATGGGAGAGAGAGCCAAGGATACTAAAAGCTGGAGATTATTGCACCAGGGTCTAATAGTCACACTTGCTTTCCAGCAAGCTTTAATATTTATCACATGGTGATGCATCTTTCCCCTGCCGTCTTGAGCTGTGATAACTGCTGCACACATGCACAAGAAAATGGTCCCTGCCACAAAGTAATATGCAAATCCCAGCACATACTGAAACAGTGAGGAGTAAAGGAACATAATGACCAGACAGAAAGGGGAAATATGTGGAAAACATGGTAAAAATGTGAGGTATGTGGTTAACATAACAGAGGTCGCAGCACACCAAGTGTCTTATCCATAGGCTAGTATTTTACAAGCTTCACAACTGTAGTGAATTTAGAAAGGTCTGAAGGAAATACTGTGTTTGCCCACAATCAAAGAATGGCATGGGATAAAGGTGAGGATGTTTGACCAAAAAAAAAAAAAAAAAACCACAACCTAGTATTAAAGGTTGGTCTCAAAGAGAAGAGTCAGGGCTCTGTTATTTCAAAGTGCAATTACTGAGTGTTCCTATGCTGGCAGATACAGTGCTGAGCACAGACATCAGAGCTAGCTGTCTAGGAGGTGACAGAAAAGAACTCCACATAGGCAAGTTTAGCCATCCAAAAAGGACGCACTAAAAAACGTAACCCAAGTATCTTTATTTCTGCAATGTAAATATACTTCCTAATATGCCCCCACAGCTATTCCTTTCATTACCCATTTGGGCAGGACTGAGCTGTGACATCCGTAAGCTGAAAACCAGGTCCTTCATTGAGTTTGATATATTTGCTTTAACACAGGTGAAGCGATTCACCTTTGTGTAAATGAGATGACCAGTACAGTTGTACCATGCCTGATACAAAAATCAGGCTAAATCATTGGCTAGTGCAATGGAAGGCTTGGAGGTGAAGCCTATGCTACAATCAAAAGACTGAAGCTTTGACGAGGCTGAGGGGTGGCAGCATTTCGCTCAAAGAGGGATTCATCTCACCTCTCTGTAGCCATCTAAAATTAGGGTTTAATCTATCACAAGATAGGTGTCAATTGCTCTCTTCATTACCTACAGAAGGAATTCTACTGTTACCCTTTTGGTCTAACTTTTAGACAATTTATGTAAGCTAATATAACTCACTGCAACTTTCTACAGAGGAGTTCCTTGATGCTATTGCTTTTGATTCGTACATACAAAGCCCATTTCTATTCCATACTTGTTCTGGATGAAGCCTTCAAGAACACAGAAGCATTACTAAGGAAAACTTGCAGAGGAAAAGATTGACCTTCTTTTTTTGCTGAGCGGGCACTTTAATTTCACAGGTTTACATCAATGTTTTCACTTACAATCTTCCTGAAGGATTTATTTTGGGGCTAAAGCTCTCCACATACAGAACTTATATGCATGTCATGAGAGTTAAAAGAACAGTAATTGCTGAACCAAATAATTGAGTATCTATTACATTCTTAGCTCACTGGATATTTCTAAGTGAAAATCCTTTAGATACTTTTGGATTGGTTCTAAAAAAGTGAAATAAAAACAAAAAAGCTGACGCAGTTTGCTTCCAAATCAAACTTTTCTTGAAAAAAACCTGCTCAGATGTGGCCAAATGACCCCTGCTAATATGTGAAATGTATGTTCAGGTTATAGTTATTGTGTGTGAAGACAGATGAAAATTAGTGCTCTTTTAATTTTCTATATAATGTATGCTTTGAGTGGCATTATTTTTTCAGCCAAGTAATTACAGGGTGGAGAGAATGGGGGCCAATGGCAGGAGGTTAATTACATGATCAAACACCCACTACATCTTGCTCAAAGAGCCCTGAAATGATTACCCACTGTTGTAACTAATAGCCTAGTTTGGACTGCTGGGTGGAGAGCTACCCTCAACTTAAAAGAAATGCCTGACTTTTATCTAAGAATTTTTACCATTTATATAAATAATGCTGTATACCACAGAGAGATTATCTAAATTTTTGGAGACGGGATGTCAGTTTATTTACATGGTACACTTGACAATTTTACAGAGACTACGTCTCTTTCTCTTCTTAGGGTCATCCAATTTCTCATCTTCTTTCACAACAGAGCAGAGATCTGTGGTTAAAAATAAAAACTATCAGAAAGCTTTTTTCATACCTGCAGGAGCTCTGAATCTTGCTTTAATTGATTGCATTTTAAATTATATGGGATAAGGCCAGTAGAGATCATCTGATAATCTAATGTGTATATCTGCCTTTAAATTTCTCCTCAACACCTCTACACTGAGAAAAGCACTCCATGGATAAAAAGGGTTTTCAAGAAAAGCATTCAGTATGCATCTGAGGATGAATCCAGTAGATACTCCACTATTAGGATGAAATTGACTGCTAACCTCTAACTAGGACCTGACACTCTTCCCATGTGCTTATTTCCGGGAGCTGTTCACCTGAGGAAAACATACATCTTTCTGAAGTCAACATGAATGTTCAAATGCTACATAACAGTCAGACTCTCACCCACCTTGCTGAACGTGGATCACAGCACACTTCAGTAAAAACAGGGCAAAGGCTGTCCATGCTCTGAACCTACAAACATAGGCATGCCTGAGCACCCATCTGGGCAGAGGACACTACCTTGAAGCCAGATGCATAAGGGCTTCCAGGCTGTTTCTCCATTGCTAAATGATCCCCCGGATCATTTCAGCTTCCACATCCACTCCTTCATGCCCAACTATCTGTAAGTTAAATGGTTAGCAAGTTCTGGCTTTGAAATGGAGAGCTCATGAACAACTCCTGGGCACGGATTAGGAGTCAACATGTGCCAGTGACCACTCCAGCAGGCAATTTGCATGCATCCACTCTGTTTTAGAGCTAAACCATTTTAATAAAACCATGGAGGTGGTCAGGCTAAATCAGTTGGCTGTAGGTCCTGACACTGTCTATTTTATTAGTACAAATATAACTCTAGAGGTTTTGGCCCAAAAAGTGTTTACTAATAAATTCCTTTGAAAGACCTTCTATACATAATAAAAATGAAGAATCTTCCTTATGGGAAGTTTCTTGACAGTTTTTGTAATTCATCCATCTACGAACCAAAAAGTAAGATACATTCATTAAGATAGCTGCCGTTTTATAGTTTTGTGCTTCCCTCTCCCTAAAAATAGAGCAAGGATAATTGAACTGAAAAACCTAAAGATTTTCAAAACCCAATTACGTAACTTGCCACACTTGCTCTATTTTCCCCTCTAACTTGTATTTTAAAGAGGTCAAGGTTATTAAATATAGGCTCCTATATTCATACAGTAAGAAAAGCAGGATCTAAACATACATTAAAGATTTTTCATGCAGCACGGATTTGCCCACATAGCCTATAGGTACTATGCCTCTTCACCAATTAGGCTATGAAATTGGTATTTTGATCTACACAGTGTGTGCAATTCATGCAGGTGAGACAATGGTGCAATGAAAAACTTCATTTCCCTCCCTGACTCACGTGTGTAGTGTCCAAAGCTGCAATCTTTATTCTGGCTAATTTATTTTCCTCAGTAGGTGTGTTATCTCTGTAGGGACTGCAATTTGATGACCCCAGTTTGCTCTGTTAATGTTGCTCTAACGTAAGCTTTTGCACTGCATTATGCAAAATTACAGCTCCGATACTTCTGCTTTAGAAACACACACACACACTTGGAAAGCCATGAGAAAGGTTACTTTAGTTATTTCAATCTTACCCATGAATTCGTAACTTTCAGTAGTGTGCTGACTTACAACAGTGTGGCACTATACATCAGATGCATGCTGCCTCAGAAAATTAATGCTGCATTCTGGCAACCATATGGGCTGCTGGCAAGCGGCCAGGAGACCAGCAGAGCACGACACCACCTTCACACAAACCTTCCCTATGCAAGAGAACTGTTTGCATGAACTGCACCAGCCAAGGAGCAGAAATAAAGGGATCCTGTACGTTGTTGTTGCTCATAACCATCAGATCCCCCAGGGACAGACATATGCCACTGTGATTAATTAGAGAAGCTGCACAGACAGCAGACAGACTCTTGTGGCAGGTAACCACATGGGCACCACAATTCTTGACATCTCAGGGAATGGGGAGGATTGTAAAGGCCTCCTTGTCTATCTGTGTTTCTTCTTTATGGTTCTCTCTTCTTGGTGCTCTCACCTCCGACAAAATTTAGTTTGCAAGCTCTGCAGGGAAAGGTGTTTATCTTATTTGTTCTGTAAAATGCCTATTTTACACTGAGTGCTGAACAAACAATCAGAATAACGGCTTACGGTAGCTTAGTTATCTTTAGCACCTCAAAAAGAGAAAAGAACACTGTTCAGTAAGGAAAGAAATAAAAAAAATATTAGCACTAGCAAGAAGAGCAGTTTTTGTTTCCCGTTCTTTTGCTTTGCTTACCTTATTATTTTTTATCAAGCATGGGATCTTTTAAAGACTTAAATCTAACTCTCGCAGCTGCTTCAGTTGGAGTACCTACAGGAATGACGGCCTGAATCGGAAACTCCTCAATCACTATGTAAATGATAAAAATCTCAGAAAGAATATACAGGAAAATTTATTTTATTGGTTTCAAGTAACTTTATGCAATATCTTAAACGGAAGATGCTTTGATGATAGCTCAAACACACAATCCTGTTTATAATGTGTTTTATGCATATAATGCTTTTCATTCATAAGTATCTCTAAGTTTTTTTTTTACAACTGTTCACAGGAATCATGTCACTCTCCAGGCTTTACAGCAGCTGTTTTACTTCTCATTGCATTAGCCCTAGAAAAAAAATAGGGATTGAAAGTGAAATAGCACACATTTTTCACTGTAAACTAGCTGGTTCACTATAATTTCATGCTTTAATTGCCCGCACACTAGCTTTTCCAAGGAAATCAGGGCTTATGCTTTATCCCCCACAGTACAATTTCCATAAGCATACTGTCCTACTGGTTCACTCAGACAGCTAAATTCTTGTCTACATTATGATTTTTCTTAAATCCTGATTCTGTACTAAAGTTGCTGTCATTTGACTGTTAATGGCAACAACTTGTTCAGCAGGTACAAGAGGGCCCAGTTCCTTTCAGTGTTGCTTCAACTGTCCAGTCATGGCCGAGCTAATCAGCAGCGTGGTTGCTGCTGGTATCTGACCATCAGTAGCATTTCCATTGCTCCTGCCACACAGAAATACGTTATAGTTACTTGGGATTTCTGAGAAATGACATCTAAACATTATTAGCCTGCTGCAACTCTGCTCAGTTTGAGGGATTTGTTTGTATCCAGTCCGGAGTCTAGTTATGGTTTAAAAATTTTGACCAGATGCAGTTAAATTAGAAATAAATAAATTCACAGCTGATTATATACACGATGGGTGTCTAGCACAGTGATAATTTTATTCCTAGTGCTCCTCAGCATTTGAAAACCCAGGCATGACAGCAATGCTAAATGAACTACTTTCAGTAGCCAGTTTTCCTTTTCCTCAGGAAAACCAATTTTATCTATGTAGCTTGAAACAGGAAAATGGTGATCTATGCACACCCTGTACCTAGAAGTCTCCTTTCTAATCCTGAAGTAATCTGTTCCTCACCTTGTGAGTTGAAAAGTCCAATTTCACCAATATCCAGACAGAGCCAAGCATCCAAATCAACACCACTCCACAAATGTCATCTGTGACAGGGGACACAGATATCTGCCTGGGTTGTGGACTATCACATCACAGATTTTACATGGTTTTGGCAGGCACTGCAGAACATCGAATGCTATCTGGTAACACACACTTTCTAAATATGGAAAAAAATCAGTTATTTTCCCCCACTCTTTAATGTATAAGAGTTATGTTTATTTCTTTCCTTTTTTCTACATTTGTAAAAGTGTATAGTATAGGTTTAGTACGATGGTAGTACAAGAACCTGAGGTTTTGTGTCCCCCACCTCCAAGTTCTTCAAAGCCACTCAGAAGGGCTTTCAACACCTCCCAAAGTTTGAGACCCAAAAAATCGGATCCCTTCCATCCTTAGAACTGTAGAGCCTGAATATGGCACAGTTACATATGTAGGGCAAAAGTGTAACTGACCTTCACCTGTAAAACCAGAACTGCTAGTAGGTAGTTACACAGGAGCAGTACTACTGAATAAAAACAATAATTTAATTGCTTAATGTAGACAAGGCCTCTGAGGAATCTCCTTCCTCCAATAACCCAGCCAAATCAAAACTTCATCAGAAAAACCCACTCATCTGAACTCCCTCAGCAAGGAGGAATTTGAAATATTTTGCCAGGTACACTAAAGGGAAACAGTATTTCCCCTTTTTAACCATCTGAAGAAACCAAAAAAGACACACACTTGGACAACGGAGTTCATATAGGATTGTCCAAGGATAAAGTTTCAGAGGATGCCCAATACACATTACTTACTCCAACGGGTTGAAAAACAAAGCCAACCCTCCAGAGCTAGACTGGATTCCAGCGTCTACACAATGGGTGATACCTCTTACAGCCAACTGACACGTTTTGTGAGAAACTACAGACAAACTACGTAGCCAAAATCCATTAAAACGTATCTGATGGTTTAACTTCAGGTTCATCTCGAACTGTGGACATTTTTGTCAATACAGCCTATTCAGACAATTCCTTTCACGCGGCGCTCCCAAAGCACTCCACAGACACGAGCGAAAGCGGCAGCGCCCGGGGCAGCAGCGGAGCGTCGCTCCTGTGGCTGTGCCGGGAGACACCGCGGCGACCTGGCGGGCTGGGGCCGCGGGGCGAGCGGCC
>VZRE01011575.1:140357-172005 GCA_013396775.1 Cephalopterus ornatus
CAGCCGGACCCCCGCGCCGCCCCTCGGGCACCGCCGGGGAGGGGGCTCCGCTCGTCAGCGGGGAGCGAGAGTCGGGCCCCTCGCCCTGCCCGGGTGAAAGCAGGTTGCAGAGGACGGGCAGAGGAAGGGAGCGCAGGGCCGGACCCTCCCCTCCTCCCGCAGGCACATGCCGGCCCGACCCTGCGGGACGGGCGGCTCCGGGGCGGGCGAGAAACCCGCCGGCAGCTAGAGGTGGCGAAAGGGGGCGGGCAAGGGCGAAAATACAGGAGGAGACCCCCTGCCCAGCCCGCAACCGGGTACCTCCGTGGGCTTTTTTTTGTGTCTGTCTGTGACTTTAACAGAGCCGACAGGCGGCTGGTGGAGGGGGAGGAGGACTGAGAATCCCGGCGCTGGGCGCTTTTTTTGTTGGCTGGCTTGTTTGTTTCTTTAAATATTCGGCTCCGTGCGGAAAGCGCCTCTTACAAAGCAACCTGCCGTAGTCCGGCGGCTCTCCGGGCCACTGGTGCAATCTCCGGGGTGGCTTTCCCAGGGCGTGACGGACGGAGCGCTTTTGGCTCTCCGAGGATGCAGGCTGCCAGCCCGCCGCCTAAAGTAAATACCAGGAGCAGGTTTGCAGTCCTGAGTTCACATGTTGTACTGGAAAAACACAGCGGGTAATTTCTTCCTAATGAAATGGGTGTTTCTGATGGCTGAGAGAGGCTGGGTTTTGTTCTTTTTTTAAAAAAAAAAATATGTAATAGTCAAACCACACCCTCCCGCTGCCCCTTGTCATGTTCCCTTTGGCTGGTTCGTGCTGTGCGTCTGGTTTGAAAGCGGCGGGGGGGGAGGGCTGGGGAGGCAGGTTACAGCCCTGTTTGTGTGTGACAGCGGGCTCCCTGCTCAGAGGGTGGAGGCTGATCATGTGAGTGTTCCCGGGGAAAAGGAGGAAATTCACACTTGTTCTTGGCCTGGCCCTGGTCGTGGTTATTTGTTAACAGAAGCCTCTGAGAAATCACGTTGGCTCGTTCTTGGAGCTTGATCCTGTTTCTGCACCCAGGTGCTGACTATTAGAGCCACGAAAAAGTCTTGAAAGCAATTTTAAAAATATTAACTCCGGTAGCTTGAAAAGAATTGCTTTGTGTGTTTTCAGTTCTGCTCATTGCAGATGGTTTCTTGAACACCAAGATGAGGGTTTCCTGTGATTATCTCCTGCATCGTGCAATATTTATCATAATTAGAATTCCTTGCTTGCACTGCTTAGGTTTTATCAGTATCACTGTTGGCTGACAGTCGCTAGTTCAAAAAAGTGGGCTGAAGCTGGTGTGAAGGAGCCTTCATGACTGTGCTTGAGAACATAGCACAACCTTTCTGGAACTGCAGGTTGACTGCTAACTGCCTGTGGCTGAGCTTTTTGTCTTATTCATGGGTTTGTCCATTCACAGTACATTCTAACTCCAGCCTGTTTTCTTTGTTTATGGCAGACTGTGCTGCTGTCGTTTTGTTAGTAAATAGTTTAACAAATCTTACAGTTTTTTTAGGTCGGCTGTGCATTTTTCATAGGTAACTAGACTTGGCACAAAAGTTACGAGCTTCATTATAGTTATTATGAAAAGAAAAAATAATTTTATTTGTACTTGCTCTACACTTCTGCAGTTAGATCTCTGAACCTGTATAGGAGCCTAGTTACCACTACCGGCGGTGACATTTCAGTTGAACTATTGATAGTAAAAAATTAAGTACGTGCATATCTCCTTGAATGCCATGAGCTTTTTAGCTTTCTAGTTCAAAAGGTGTTTTATAAGACTGCAGGTGCGTTTACATCAAACTGGCAGCAGGTAACAATTTGTAGGTAAAGTATATTTTCTTTCCAGATAATTACGCTTACAAATATTCACATTTTTCACTCTTTCCCTGAGCTGACCCAAATTTGGCAATATTTTCAACCCAGATGATGGTGTGATTCACATGTGTACTATTTATCAGCTTAAATGAAAGCCCTTTTACTAGACTGCTTGAGAACTGACAATTCTCTGTTGTTTTCCCTGTTTTTCCAGGCTCAGCTTAAACATAAGGCACATCTTGTTTATTGTAGGGACTGCAGCAAGCATGGCATCTGTGCAGATGCAGTAACCTGGATAGGATTTTTGGTTGTATGTGCCTGAGCTGGGTCAAACGGAATAATTTTAAACTGTCCAGACGTGGTTGTTGGCCCGCTGGGTTAACTTTGCTTCTGGCACGTGCCCATACTGTAGACTGTCATCCAGGAGCTGCTGGCTGTGTGTATCAGTAAACTTGATGCCTTGTAGTGATTCTCCAGGAATTTCTTCAGTGAAAACAATCTGGTTTAAGTGACTTGTAACTTTCCTTTATATAGAGAGTGGGATTTTCCAGAGGTGGTAATCACTTTCTTAATAGCAGGGATTCAGGGAGTCTTATATTTTTGGTAAAGAAAAGGAAAAGTGAAATCTAATGTAAATTGACGAGAGTTCTGGCTGCTAAGGCAGTGGCACTACACGTGCACATGCAGTACTTGCATGTGACCAACTGATGTACCTTGGTTTAGTTTGAAAGGTGAGACAGACCTTCTTTGGTGAGACACAATTGCTCCAACTCCAGTGTGTCCTCATAACTTCACTGCAGAGTGTAAAATGTGACTGTTTTGAAGGTAGAGTGGTATATTGGAAGTAATTTAAATGTGTGGGGTTTTTTTCAGGGAAGTGGTTCATGAAATGAATCCATTTCAATTCCTGTTAATATTTTATTGGATAGACTAGTCCTAAGGGATCAGAGATCTGCTTGTTTACTTGACTCTTTTGAGAGTTAGAAACAAATTATTTCTTAAGGTATGTTGCCTATAAAACATTGAAAAGCAAAAGCCTTGGATAGGGCATATTGTTGAGTTCTGTTACTATTTCTTAACTTGTTTTGTGACATAACAGTTAACTAAGTCGTTCAGTGCTGCTTTTCCTCAGCAAAACAGGAATTAAAACTTTGTTGCATGCTCAGAGTTGAGTGTTCCTCTGTACCCCATGTGAGGAAGACTTCTTGGGAGTGAGGATTTCATATCTTCCTTTATGCTTTCACTGAAGCCATTTGTGGAGTCATGCTTGAGAACAAAGTGGTAATTTTAACTTTGTTAACTGTTTACTTTCTCTAACAGTTGTTGCTGTTCTGAGAAATCTGTTGATTTGCATTATTTTGATTCTAAAGGGTTTTTTAAAGTTATTTTTTATTCAGAAAGTAGCTGAGAGAAGCTCTGTGGCTTGAGAAGCTTATAAATGAATGAAACCAAAACTCTGTTTTTAAAGTTCTAGCAGCAGTTTAAACTCTAATGTTGTCAGGAGTGCTGCTAGGTACAGACCTTTGCTAAAGATGTCTGTAATACTGGTCATGATTTAAACTTGATTAAGCTTTACTGTGTCTATTTTAACTGGCGAGGCAGCTACTTAGACAAGTCTGAAAAAAAAAATACAGAAGTTTTTAGGGAAGTGTGGGGTGAATGAACAATATAAATGAACAATCATATTCAGAATGAACCAGTATGTTAATATTTTTCTTTGTTTCCCCTTGCCTTTGTTCCAAGTATTAACAATTTTTTGGATGCTTTTGATATTTGGCTTGTTTTTTCCCTTGCATTTTTTCCCTCCCCCTTTTTTTTTGGTCAAGGATAGAAATGCAGTAAAATGACTTAGACCTTTTCCAGTAGGAGATAAATTGATCTTTTTATCTTGATTTAAGTCTTGGGTGAGTATAGCACCCAAAGTTTTCAAATAAGAGTGAGTTTGAATTCATGATTTTGTAACAACTGCATAGAGTTGTTCAGAAACTTGTAGAAAAGAAATGATTTGCATTCATAGAGTTTAACATTTTATTATTTTCTTCTTTAATAAAAGTGCTTGCTTGAGTTCAGTGATTGATTATATAAAATAACTGCATATGAATGTTTTGGGAGAGAGCAAGAAACAAAAAAGTTCTGTAACTAGTGCATTTATCACTATTGCATAGAATACAATAGTATTTCCCTGAAATTCCCCTGAAGGCATTTCAGACTTGTTGGCTTAACATGCCATACCTGAACTATTTATAATTATTGTTGGTCTTGGTGACAAAATAAGGTTTCATCTTTAATGTGTGCTGTGATAACTGTATGTGAGAGGAAGAGGAGTGCTGTGTTTTTCCTAAACATGGGTTTTGGGTTAGGAATGTGAATTACATTTAATTTTTTTGAGGCAGACACTTTTTAGAACAAGAGCGTTTTTTTGATAACAACTGCCCAAGACCTGGGGGATTATTGTCAGAAACACTGATCTATTGTGGTTTTGTTTCCTGATGGAGAATTCTGTTCTAAGCTGATCTAATATACCTATGTATTAGCAAAAGTAGAAAGGTCTAGGTAAAAAGCTTAGAGAAATAGCATGCCTTGCATGCAAGAATAACTCCTGGTAGAGTTCAAATTTTAAATGGCCATTAAAAAAAAGAGGAGTTTGGAAGGTCTTTTTGGCTATTTTTTTTTTTTTTTTTAGTCTGAAAAAACTTCTATGTAGGCTCAGCAACAAGGTATTAGATATAACCCTGCAGAATGAGGGTGAGGGTTTTTTGTGTGTTAGTTTTTTTGTTGTTGTTGTTGGGGTTTTTTGTTATATTGACCTATGTGTTCTGGTGTTAGGTATGTTTAGTCATGTCAGCATGTTTTAAATGGTTTTCTTTGGCTTTAAATACAAATAAGATATCTATTCACAGAAAATTGTTGTACAGTACGCTGGATGACAGGATATTTTAGAGGTGATGCAATTTTTGTCTTTACTTTTTGTGTTCAGATCTGGTTCTGGTTCATTAAGTGTTACAGGGAAGACTGATATGACATAAGCTCATAGACTTTCCACGGTAGTTACCCAAGCTTGTTATTTAAATCTAGTTAAAGCAATAAGAAATGAGAATTTTTAGGTTTTAACCCCCTGCAGATTCTTATCTGCATGGTTGCTCACACATAAGCATTTAAAACTCTGTCTCTGAGACTTTTTTAAGAAGACTTGTGTTTTAAGATTGGGAACCTATTGTATTATGGGTGAGACTACTGGTGGAAGTGCAAGTCTGGAGTAAGAAAACATCATCTTAATGGTAGAAATGCTTGTGCCTTCTCCACACGTTGGATTCTACAGCTTTCAGTAGTTTTAGCAAGTGCAACTCTTCATGATGTATAGACCTCAAGAAGCCTGATAATATATCTGAAAATACTGTCCTTTTAAGTTTGCTAAACCTATGATATGGTAAATAAATTCTCTTTGCAACAAATGTTTAAACTAATATTTAGTCAGTCTGGAAAGGTGATTGGAATCCTGAGGACTGGTGTCTGTGCTTTTCAGTGAATAGAATATTTTTTAATAATTGTTGCCAATAAACAGACACAGTTCAAGAGGACATAAAAACACTGGAGCACTAGTTAGAGGTTTGGGCTTAAAAATTGCAGCTTACCAAGTATGTTGAGCTCTGGTTCTGCATTGAAATGGTTGGAGAAAAGAAGTCAGGGAGGCAGGTCTGCTCATTTGCATCAAAAGGGCTGTTTGGAGACCATTTTTCCTTTAACTGAGTAAAAGTGAGTAGTTGGACTTCACAAATGAAATCTAACTGCTCTCTAGATAGTAACAATTATAAGTTTGAATTAAGATATTGACCACAGTCATTGACAACATAATGTCATGATAATAATTCTAGGAAGAAGTTTTATGCCATGCTTTTAATATTCTTTATGTAAGTTATTTATTAAGTTAGTGGCTAATTAGGTCCATACAATTCAGACATACCGGCTTTAAGAATTCTCTCTGGATGTGTGAGTCTGTTCCCTGACTAAAATGCCATTGACAAGCATTACTTTTCAGTTGAAAACCACCCCCCTAGTCCTCTGGACATGTTAGGGATTTTCTTTGTTTGTGCAAGTGTGCTTTTTCTGCAAAACTGTTTCTCTTTCAAAGAGGTTAAAACACTGTGAATGGAACACACTTTTGTGATTTTTGAGGAGAACCTAGCTTTATAATTCATGAAACTTTGTCCTTATCTCTAAATGCTTTTGTCATCTAAAGGGGGTAACAAAAACTAAAAGTTAGCTGGAAGGTGTTAAAAGTTGAAATGAACTGGGTTTTGTGGTAAGGATGTAGATCATAAGAAACCATTCTGAATTTGTCTTTGTGTTAATATCTGTTTGAGCAGTTGCTTTGTTATAATATAACTATGCAAAATTCAGAATATGCATAAAGAATACCTTCTTGTTTTGACCAGTGGTTCTGATGAAGGTGGAATTGAAAACCACAGTGTGAAGTAATAAACTAAATGTTATGATAGAATTAGAGAAGTCTAATTTAGCAGATATTCCAGATAAATAATGGACTGTTTGCACTGTCTTTCAAAATGAACTTCATGCTAATGGTAGTCTTTTCTGAAGTGTATTTCAATAAAGTACTACTTAGGTAATTCTTGATTTTTCAAGACTTTTGGCTAGGAAAAATATTTACATCTAAAATATATATTGAGTTGTGCTCATTTCATCTTGTGCAAATGACAGAGCGTGTTAATTTCTGCTGTTAAGGTTGTGAGATTGATAAAACAAACTAGGTATTAGGTGGCTGTCCTGGATGCATGCATGACTTGGCTCGTAATTCTGGTTAAACTTTTTGGAGAGATTCCTCCTTCCCCTCAGGTCTTTAATAGTGAATAAAAATAACTTACTGCTTTTCTGTAACTGTTGCTCTCTGGAAGCTTGATAATATAAGAGGAAAACTGAAGTCAACAGAGATAAAACTCTCTAGTACTTCAGCTCCAACAGTAGCACTCAAGCTTTCCTCCTGGACTGTATTGTGCCTTGTGAGCTTCTGTGTAATGAAAATATGCAAGGTGGTAACATAACTTTTTGCAGTGGGGGGATAAGTTTTTCATGTGATTGGTTGCCCTCAGTCATCAAATTGCAATTCTGCCTTTCATTACTGTCTAGTTTGGTTCTCTAGTAAGACTAAAAAAGTCTGCTTTGACATGAAGTCCAGTGTTGGTTGCTTTTATTTATTTAGCACTCGCTAATTTTGCTCATACGTTCTCATTCTAGGTGGCTTTTATGTTTTCTCATGTTAAGTATTTGTAACTTGGTAAAACCGTTTTGTGTAAATGCTTTGGAATTATGGTCACTGACTTCTGTTACAGGCGTTAGCCTCAAGGTTATCAACTGATTGTTATTATATGTTATATTGAATTACATTTTCTACAACTGCTTTCTTCCCTTACGTGCTCACTTATTAGTTAGACCCTTTGCTCAGCTCCTCTTCAGATCATCTTTTAGCAAAAATTTTCTTACCAAGAAGCCATTGCTCTGATTCTACCTTCATTCTTATCTCCTATGAAGATGCCCTCTGTCTAGCTATTGCTTTCTTAATTTCTCTTCACACTGAGCAGAACGGGGCTCTTTATTGCCCTGGTCTGTCTTGGACAATTTTGGTGTAGATTAAAGATATTTCCAAAAGTAATGAGTAGGTTTGAATCCTGAAAGAACGTGAAAAATTCTTAGGACTAGAGTTGTCATCTAGAAGATCAGAGTGTTAGTTTTAAATGTAAATGGAATACTAGGAAATGTAAATTAAACTCTAATACATATTTGTAAGCTGTCTTTGAATTTTATCACATACATAGAAGAGTCTGTTAATAGAATTTATGATTGTACTGATGAAACTGTGCACACTTCTGTAAGTTTGTTCATGTCACCTCTACCGGTGAAGAGCAAGAATCACACATCGTCAACTTTGAAAGTTTTAAGCTTTTATTAAATGGTTTTTGGTGTATCTTAAAAATAATTATAAATGGGTTTCTAAATTTACTCATGTATTCCAAGAGTATAAAATACATTTTATACATAAAGGACATTAGAAAACCTGCTAATTTGTGATGGAACTGGAAATTGAGTATCCGTTTGACTATGACTCCTAATGCCAGGCCAACTTTTGGGTAAATATTTTGGAATAGGTTTTGTGCAATACAGTACTAGTTGCTAGAGAATGGTGGCAAACTGAAACAATGATTTCAGTGTGGGGTTTTTCATTTTATTTGTTCACTAGTTTTATTGCTGCTTCGATAGTTTGTACTCTGTTGTAACTAGAACTCAGGAACGTGAAAGCTCTCACAACTCACTACCCGGTACTAGATCATAGGTCCTTGATGAACTGTTTGAAGGCTTCCCTCTGGTGAATTGTGTTCCAGGGCATGACTCAATATCTGGTTCTACTGTGTAGTGGGAACACCTTTTATAGTGTGAAAAAGTGAAAGAATGAGTTGTCTGGCAACAGTATTTACTTGGCCAACAAAGTATGTTGCCCACAGCAGTATCTATGAACTAAAATTTGAGTGCCTAGATTTTTCAAGCACCCCATGATGTGTTTCGTAGAGTTTTCTCTTTGTTAGTGGAGTTGTCTTGTCAGTCCGTGCATCTGTATTTTCTTACAGGCAAGATACGCAATTTGACCACAGCGTCACACTTTTACGTGTATATTGTATTGCTCACAAAACCCAGTGGAAGATCAGAATCTTGCTTCTTAATGAAGATTAGAGGCTGTTGGATAACCTAGGGTTGGGCAAGAGTTCAAAGGACAAAGAAAGCCTCCCCAATGAGTAAAACAAGAAAAGGTCTCTTTCCTGCTGACCTCCCAGAAGGTGCTCTACTTTGAGCAATACATCATCCTGAAATTGAAAAGGGCCCTTTAAACGTTTTGTTGTTGTTTTCAATTTTAATAAAAAACAGTTATGCCATGTTGTTAATTTAAAAAATATCAGGACAGTGCTCTCTGTGAGGTAGGTCCTCCTGGACAGGAAAATGTCTACCTGGAAACAAACCAAATTGTACCAGGTTGTGTTTTAGAAAGCTTTGCATTGTTTAAATGGTCTTCATAATATCACTTGTTTTGTGTTGAAATCTGGTTGGTATTCACCTTTCATGTATAGTTTGATAATATTTATTACATTCAGGTCATATCCAAGCATTGCATATTTCCAGTAGAATGCTGGGTGTTTTATTCGGAAGCATGTAAGTTGTTTCCTCTTAAAGTGATAGTCTTACTGAACATGATTACTTGTTTTCAGTGTAGGCAGAATGGAGGTTTTAAGAGTTCTTTAACACTCACATATATGTATTCTGGCTATTGAAAGACTGGGCTAGTTTGTTTTCATATCTGGAGAAGGAAAAAACTCTCAAAATTGTGATGGAAAGACAATGTTTACTAATGAAAACATTGCTCAATCCTGCTGATTGGTTTTGATGGATTTGCCTGTTATGTCTACTGTTTGCTGTTCAGTGAAGAAACTCAAAAGTGAAATTACTTAAGATTACTGCATTTTGCGATCTAATTCTTCAGCTCTGTTGAAGCCTTTTAAAAAACTAAAAAGCCAAACAACTGTTTCCTTCTTTCAAAATCAGTGAAATGCTCTAACAAGGCCTTTCTTTGTTTTGTGTAAGAGATGTATTGTAATACTTTCGATAAAGTCTCCAACAATACTGAAACTGTATCTAGTATTACATGAGAGTTTTAGTTGTTGCCATAGCACAGCAAGGACTATTTCAATACATTAAGTTGTTATGCCTCTGGCAATCTGAACTGTTTTCAGATAGATTGATATATCAAAAAAAAAAAAAGAGAAAAATGAAGTAATTTTATGCACTGACTGCTGGTGTATCCACTGAAGCCATCTACCAGCGTCTGAAGACCTAACTGTCCCAAAGTGATGAAATTATTACAGTTCTGGGAAGTTATCAATACTTGAGCTGGGTTTGAAGTCTCTCTCAGGTGTTGTAGACATTTAATGGGAGGAAAAAAAGGTCAGAGAAGAGAGGAATTGTCTCTCTCGTAGAGCCTTTACAGTAAAAAACATCTAGTTTTCTATTACCTTCTGATTTCTGCCTGTGTTTATGTAGGTTTTGACTAAAGTTGGCCTGTATGGTAGGATCTGTCATGATGTTACAGTATTTGAATTTTACAGTGGTCAAAATTCTAGCAGAGTTTTCTGAAGCAGTAATTATCAAAATCTCTTAACATTCTGATACTGGCTCAGTATCTTGAGTATTAGTTCTGAAGGAGTTACTAATTCTTACTGTTGAAATTAAGTTGTTTGTGATTTACTACAGCTTCCCAATACTTTTGTTTCATGCTTTGCTTTCTCACCTGTATTTTTAATCTGCAAGATTAAGCTTGAACTGAGGAAAGCAGTGCATCAAATTTATGAGAGATTAGCCAAATTTGAAGACGTTGCCTTCTCAAAGTAGTCTTCATTCATCTTGGGTGGTGTCAAGTGGCAGCACAATAGTTGGTACCGTTATACCAATGTGAGACAGTCATGTAGCGAAGCAAAAGTATTGTACAACATTCTGATACTGGTGGTTTGTAAACACCCACTGAAACTCAGTGCTTACCTTAAGTGTCTGTCTTACCTTCAATGTTTCATGTTTTTCTCCAGGTCTTTGAACATCCGTGTGTGTATGGATGCTCATGAATATCCATGTATATAATTATAAATGCGCTGATCTACCTGTTTTTAAACCTTTTCTCCTGCATTCCCTGCCCCTACACCCCCCCTCCCCAAAAAAAAAAAATCTCACGTCCACAACCTTAAACCAGCATTCCAGTCTTCTACTTTAGGGGGAAAATGCCAATTACAGAAGTCTTCAAATGTGTTCATCCTGCTACATTTGCTTCAGAAGGACCCTGGGAGCAGCCTTATGATTATCTGGCTTTGTCAGAAGCTTCCCATGAGGTTATAGATCAGCCAGTCCTCTACACCTGCCATGTGGACTTTGGAATTTGGAGCAGATACTCTTGCAGTCGGACCTGTTTATAACCAGTTAGTCCCTGTGCTGATGGTGGCTGTGGGGTTTTCTTCTAAGGCAGTGCTTTCTTGCTTGCTATACTATTATAACCATAGATACTTTTTCCTTATTTTTGAAGGAATTTCTTCTTCTAATTGTCTTCCAGCTTGTATCATCTCTTCTGGGTACCTGCTAGGTAGAGACTGAGTTTTTTGGATTAACCTTGCACTGAGTTCCTTAGCTGCTGAGAGGGAAATCTTGCACAAAGAGGAAAAATTCCTTCTTATCTGCCTCAAAGGATGGTACTCAGCAGGTAGAGCTAAATTTATCCAAATCCTGAGGATGAATGGTGTTTCTTTATGGTGCAAAATGTCCAGGACAATTTCTCTGATCCTTGATATGCATGCCTTTTTCCTAGTGTCAACTGTCTTCAATACCATGGCCTTATCAGTAGTAGTAGAAGTCTGCAAGCAGAGTGAGTTACCATCATATTTCTGATACCTTTATATTCTTAATCTATGAAGTAAAACACTGAAGAGCACTGTTCCTTGGTGTGGCTGATAGATGCCTGAGTAGTCTGAAGCGTTTTCCACCTCAGCAGCTGTGAGAGGATGAATACTTTCACATGTACGCAGGTACTCTGTTGTACAGCCACTTCTTCACCCACCTCTCAGCACTTCTGAAAGAAAAGAAAGCAAGCAGTGTTGACCCTCTTTCTCGCGTTACAGCCGTCTGGTTGCCATCGTGGGGTTCTGTCTTCTGCCACACAGAACTGTCCATCTTTGTCTTCCAACTCTGTGGTATATTGATGGTAGTGACTTCTACAGCAACCACAAGTACTGAATGGTAGCAGTTAAATTTGGGTGTTGTTTTTTACTGTGGCTTTCAGAAACTTTGGTCAGCCCTTTCTCTGCCTTATTTCCTACTGTCAGTGTCCATCTGACTTAAATGACATTGAATTGGTGCTTAGTTTATTTCAAAAATCTCTTTCCGTATTTATATATGTGAAATCTAGGTCAGATGAAAAAAAACTTAGATGAGTTTGGGTTTTTCTAGAGCTTACTGCATGTGTTGGGGAAAGCTGCTTACTTGCTATACACAAGTGGACTTTCTTCTGTAATTACTGAGCTTTCCTGTTTAGGTATGCCAGTACAAAATAACGTGGTAGTCTGAGTTTTTCCTTCCATTGACTGTCTATCTAAACCAGTTTAATAGGTAGAACATTTATGATAATTTCTTTTATGCAATGAACAGTTTTGCATCTTAATTCTTGAAAGTGGTCAATGGTCAATCAACTGTATTTGGAACTGAGTTATATTACTTGATTTTTTTTTTTTTTTTGTTTTGTTTATAGTCCTTTTGCAGGTTATTAAACAAAATGGGGGGTTGGGACTACATGACCTTTAAGATCCCTTCCAGCACAAGCCATTCCGTGATTCTAAGATGACATTATTTAGATCATACTTAAGTTGCACTTTTGTGCAGTTGTATCCTCTTTTTAAGCTGTCTTGTGTTTGTATAAAAGACATCTAGCATTCTCATTTGTTAGAATGTCTCCAGGACAGTGGGATGAGAAAACAGTGATTTAGATACATGGAGTAACATGTTTGAAAACTTCAAAACTTGAAGGTTGCTATGAGGTCTCCATGCAACCTTCTCTTCTCCAAGCTGAACAGCCTCAACTTTTTCCCCAATAATTTCTTTTTATCACTTTTTAGTATTCAGACTGCTAGGAAGCTTGTAAGCTGTCAATTAAGGCAAGTATATATGTTTTATTAAAATTTTTCAAGTGAATACTGAATACAAAGAAATTCAGAATCCCCAAATGCTTTGCAATAATAATTAAAAAAAAAAAATCTTCTTGAATGAGTTACTCTAAGTACCTAACCCTAAGGAAAGCTTGCTTCTCATTGTGGATAGTAATAAAAAATACACGGCACAAATAATATGGTGTTAACTAAGAGTATATGAAATGTGCATGTATTTTTGTTTGTTTGGGTTTGTTCTTTGTTTGATTTCTTTCTATTTCTATACAAATAAAATATATTTGTAGGAATAAGCCTGGAAAAGTAGTAAAGAAGTAGAGAAATAAAACATTAGTCAGCGTACATACTACACTGGGAGATACTATTGGTTGTTAATTAAGAGGAAAAGAAGCTGGAGACTCCTTAGATTTTTAAATTCCTTTCTACTTCTACATACCACTGTCTTTGCTTCCTGACAGAATTTCCGTTTGGGTCATCTTCTCATGTTCTTGTGACATGCTCCTGCACTAATGGTAGACCTGTCTTTGGTGTAACTTTTCAGCTATGCTAATGCTGATTTGCTGCAAAGATTCCTTGGGGTAATATCAGCAGTTAAAGCCTGAATTGTTTCACTTTGAGTCAGAGTATACTTGAAATCTTGCATGGTAGTATCACTTATGCTTTCACTACCTATGTTTTAATATCCGAGTAAGCCAAACCAAGTTACTAAATGCTTTTGTAATCTGAGCCTGTTTAAACTCGAAATAGTCCTTGTTAATCGTCTGCATTAATGTTTGTATTGTAACTTGTCCTTGGTCTGTGTGCCACTGAAATGACGGCCCCTTGATAAGAATAAAATTAAGGGTATTTGATAGAATTGTATTTCAGAGGAAGAAAATGCCTGCAAATAAGTAATCAATTCATTTTTGTGGTAGTTTTTTGCAAAGCAGGGATGATAAATCTAAGGTTGGAATTTTTTAAATGCTGTTAACTAAACATACAAATCATGTCACTGGCTGCAAAAGTAACTACTGGGTAGAAGTGCAGAACTTGCTGAAAATAAGAAATCCTGCACAGTACACTGGCAAACACATTCTTTTGGCATTTCCTGATTAACACAGCTGTAGAGACCAGTTTTGTTAACCAGTGCTACATAATAAAACCAGTCATCTGTTGTCTTCTAAAACATATCCTTAAAATAGAGCTGGTAGCACTTTTAAAAGCCAAAAATTGGTAACCAAATGTGCCATTTGAAGGTAAAATGAGCATGTTCATGAGTGGGTTCCTTAGAGCAAAGCTACTTTCCTGACAGGGGAAGTACTTGTCACTTTGTTATTCTACATAAAAAGAAAGCATATATTTTCTGTATATCTGAGGCAGATTATAGAAAATTTCAGTGTTGCAAGTTGCAGAATGAAATTGATATACTGAAAGGCTTATATTGTATTTTCAAACTAAAAAGCACTTCGACCTTTCTTTTCATAAAGCTGAAGTATATTCCAGAGGGTTTGAATCTTACGTAGTGAACAAATTTTAGTTAACCAGAAGAAAAAAACCTGCCTTGCTTTAATAAAAATACATCTGATCTGGGCTTGATTATTGTCAAATCTGCTCATTTCTTGAAAAGAAGCATGAAAATTTTCACTGCTTATCTGTGTAAACCTGAGGGAGGAGTTAAATGTCTAAGATCAGTAGTTCCTGATCACAGCTTTAAAATAAATGGATACTGGAATTACTATTTCTGATTCTGTTGTTGCAAATAAGTCCATCTTTCTTTATTAATATGGGTCTGTTAGAACAGCATACAGAATGGGCACCTTTATCCTTATACAGAAACTTATACTTCTTTGTTGTTTAGTAAAACCTCTGAAAAATTTGGCTTTGGGGAAAAAGATGTTCTGTTTCTGTTTGTTTGTTTGTTTACCTTTAGCAATTTGAGACGTATGGCTTGAAGTTTTAGACTAAGGACCTTGTGGAGGTGATACCATTAGTAACTAAATTCTTGAGAGTGAAGAGTGTTTATGGTTGGTCAAGACATATGTATAGTGGTGTCACGTGTCTGAGTTGCAAAGGCACAAAGGTTTTTTGTTGTTATTTTTTTTTAACTGTATGGCAGTTTGATTTCAAGACAAATGACTAAAAATGCATTTCCTGTCCTCTACAGTGAGACTAATTATTCGATTTAATTATTCCTAATTTCTGTTGTATATAATTTTAATTAAAAAAGTTGTTCTGGACTGTAGCATTTGGGGCCTGAAATGTGTGTGGTCTCTTGGATATTTTTGAAAGGTACAAATCAAAAGTCAAAACAACTGTTCTCTGTGTGACGTAAAAAACCTCAAGAGCTCATTCTCCTAGTTCTTCAGTGCTCAGGTAGCTCACTTAGCATTAAGGAAAAGATTATTTAATTATTGCATTAAATAATTTGAAAATAAACTGATATAAATGGCATATAGGCAACTATCATTCTGTATTGAAAATATCTAGACTTCTGATGACAAGGACCATGTTTTTACAGTTGTGAAATGGAGAGACTCATCCATGTGATTTTGTGGACATATTACATATCTTTCAGATATATAGTGATTACCTGACAACTACTAAATATTAAGTTCCTCCTGGAAGGTGACAAAGGGATTCACATGTTAAAAGTACTGTCAGTGACATGATTGACCCTGCTGTCTGTGGAGGACAAATCCTCTTGACTGCTCTGGATATCCAGATTACAGTTTGGAAGCAACTCATTACTAACGGACATAAGACCATGTAGGTTTTGCAATGAATTATTGTTAGTCAAGTACTCTCAGTGAGTGTGGATACTTAGTTCAGAATTTTTGATCCATGACATTATTGACAATGATTAGAAAAAAAAAATCTTCATTTTCAGTGTAGTTCTTTTCTAGAACCAGTGTTGTGACAAATTCACATAATGCAGATTCTAGACCTGTACCATATAAACAGTATGTCCATTGTCAGACAGCTATAACGAAACAGTGACATGTGCAAAATAAGTCTGTGACATTTTTCTGTTGTTACATTCTCTGTATTAGCTACATATTGATGTGCTAGCTAAATAAAGTTCAGAAAATAAAATCTTTCAATTGCAAATTGAGGTTTAGCAAAGATTTATGTTGAACCGAGTGCCTAGAATTTAGAAATTGATAAGGTGAGTCACAACTGCTTTTTTTTTTCATTCGAATCAGATTGTTATGTTCTATTTATTTATTTAAATGCAGGAGGAAGGCTGGTCCTCTAACTGTTTTAGTGGTTTTTGGGCTTTTGATTTCCCTTTGTAGGTTTTTCTTTGTTCGTGAACAAACACTGAACAAAGACGCTTCTCTTACTATCTTAAGCTCAAATACTGTTGGGGCCTCTTTGCCTGCTCCTGCCCCCTATGTTTTACTTGTATGAAGTGAACAACGGAGAAGCTTGAAACTTGGCTGTTAATGTAACTAGGCCAGCGTTACTTCATTAATTGAGTTGAAGATGGTCTGTATGGGAAGGGATCTTTTAAAGATCACCTAGTTCCAACACCTCTGCCTTGGGCAGGGAGATCTCCCACTAGACCAAGTTGCTCAGAGCGCCATCCAGCCTGACCTTGGACACTTCCGGGGATGGGGCATCCAGAACTTCTCTGGGCAGCCTGTTCCAGTGCCTCACCACCCTCACAGTAAAGAATTTCTTCCTAATATCTCATCTAAACCTACTCTCTGTTTAAAACCATTCCCCCTTGTCCTATCACTACATGCCCTTGTAAAGAGTCCCTCTCTAGCTCTCTTTAGGTACTCTTTCTTTAGCCCCCTTTAGGTACTGGAGGGCTGCTATCAGTTCTCCCCAAAGCCTTCACTTCTCCAGCTGAACAACCCCAACTCTCTCAGCCTGTCATAGGAGAGGTACTCCAGCCCTCTGATAATTCCTGTCTTGGTCTACCCCACTTTCATTCCTGCTTTGTGAGTTAGTTTTCTTCGCATGTTCTGTTACTTTGTGGTGTTCTCAAAATCAAGCTGTGTTGCTGTGGTTAGCGTGTGATGATTATTATTAATAATATTTCCACCCACTCCTGCCCTTCTGTGTCCCACATACCCTGTAGCAACTAGAGGATTGCAACAAATTGGTATTGATGGTAGTGAATCACTCCCCTTATTTCACTTAGATGCTTGTTTGGAACTTCAGAACTGAACTGTGTTCAAAAGTTAAATATACAGCCTATGGAAATCTTACCAGTTAGAGGATATAGGGAGGGTGGGGAATACTGATTTTTTTTAAGCCACTTCTTCTGAGTATTTTCCTTAAATTTCTGTGTTTCTCTTGTGTTTTCTGATCTTTCACTGTTTTTTCTTTGTATAATCTTTCTTGAAGAACTTCTATGTTAAAAGAATTATCCTGAAAATTCCTGATAACCTATTATAAAATAACCTATGTTATAAAATATCACTCTGTATTCTTAAAGGAAAAATGAGAGGCTAGTTTTAGTATTTTGCTCTGGTATATAAAGTAACGTTATTTTAGAGCCACTAAACAGTGATTTACCTGATAATATTTAAGAAAATGTTTTCAGGCTTACAGTTCACTGTATCTGTATTAAAAGTGAAGTCATTATGCTGTCACGAACTACAAATGTGTTCTGCAAAATAAAGCTTTTCAAATGCCAGTGAACAGTCAAGTAGTGGAACAGGTTGCACAAGGAGGTTGTGCAGTTTCTGTCCATGGAGGTTTCTAAGACCAGGCTGGATAAAGCTGCAAAACAGCCTGGTCTGACCTCAGAGATGATCTTTCTTCTGCAGAAGGTTGGATTGGAAACTCATGAGGTTCTTTTCTCCCTGAATTATCCTATAGGTGGATCTATGGTGCGTACCCATTCCAGTTCATTTCCATCTGGGATGGATTGTATAGCATTTATTAATCTCTGTTATATGTAGGAGAACCACTAATATAGGCTTTACTGTCTGTAATCTCTACCAGTTGGACTCATACCTGAAGAGAAATGTGATGCTGCTACTTAAACTATTTTATTTAGCCTTTTTCATCCCTTCTTTTGTCATGCCCCTTCTTGACACATGTCGGGACATCTCAGTACTGGAGCTCTCCTGTTGGTCTCAGTCTCTATTATGTGTGCTTGGAGATGAACTTGTCTAAACTAAGGATATCTTCCTGCCTGGCTCATGTGATAATTGGTGTTTTCTATAGGAGAGCACTCTTGGAAAATCAATTTGCCTGTCCTCCACAGATGTTTAAATAAGATCATAGAATACTTTGGTTTGAAAGAGTCTTCAGGAGTTTTCTTGTCCAGCCTTCTGTTCAAAGCAAGGTCAGTCCTGAGGCTTTATCCATAAGGTCTTGAAAATCCCTAATCACCGGATACTAAACAACCTCTCTGGACACCCTCCTTCACTGCTTGACTGTCCTAGTGGTGAAAAAACTTTTCTGTATATTCAGTTTAAAGGCTGCTTTTGTTTCAATTTATGTCCAATGTCTCTTGTCCTCGCACCATGCCCTGTTGTGAAGATCGCTGCAGCATCTTCTTGATGACCTTTTGCAGATACTGTGAGCTGCTTTGTAGATCTCCCCAAAGCCATCTCTTCTCCAGAGGGAACAAGCCTGGTTCCTTCTCTCTCGCCTGCTAAGACAGTTCTCCAGTCTCCTGGAGAGAGATCATCTTGTAGCCCTCTGCCAAACTTCAGCTTATCTCTGTCCTTCCTGTATTGACAGCACAAAACCAGACTGATGGGTAGAGCAGTGTAATTGTTTTACGTGATCTAAAGCCTGTATTCCTCCTGTTAATGCAGCTAAGGATGATGTTGATGTTCTTTGCTGCCAGGGTTTGCATCTGAATCATCTTTAGCTTGCTGTCCACCCAGATCCCCAGGTCCTCTTTACCAGAACTTCTCCTCAACCAGTCATTCTTGAGCTTGTTTTGTTGCAAGACATATTTCCTTTCAGGGTCGGGACTTCGCATTTGCCCTGGTTGAATTCCATTGAATTAAAAAGCTGCTCAAAACCCCAAACAAAAACCAAAGCAAAAAAAAACACACCAAAGCCCAGACCCCCAATTAGTAGAACTTTGTCTGGCGAAACATTTAGGCATGTACTTGAGTGCTTTTCATATTGAAATGCTTAGATTCTTCTTGAAGTTGAACACAATATTCTTTTACCCCTGTCTTTTACCCAACCTTTATGACTGAAAGTTCCTTAATGCTTCAGGATTGCTGGGTGTCCTTTGATTTAGGCATACATTGACAGAACATAGTTTGCTTATGTGATAGATTGCCCAGGGGAGAAAGGATGAGGTCCTAATCCTGCAGGACAAGAAGTGATTGTAAGTTGTGTAAATTGCACACAGTTTTGGTCCCATTTTCTGTCCCTGTGCTTCCTCCTTCTCCAGATCACATGCCTGTATCAGTCACTTGCAGTGAATGAGTTGTGCTGGATTGTTTTTGTTGATATGTGTTTATTGGGAAGAATATTTGCTTTTACTCCTGGTTATTGTTAGCTCTATAATACTATATTTGTGCAGTACAGTGTGTAGACTAGTTCAATTATTCGTACTGAGCCTCGCATTCTTTGTGTTTTGAATTCTGCTATTGTGATATGGGTCTCTGTGGGATGCCTAAAAAAAAAAAGGTCTTAAAAAACGCGCATTGCTTGGGGCAAGCGGAGGCTGCTAAACATATCTTGCATTTGTGATGTTTAGAAACAAAAAGGTTTATATATGAAACATTAATTTCAACTGCAGAAAGGTCTATTTTTCCCCTGGTATCAGAACTTCAAAACATCTGGTATAGTTGGTTAGCGATGGAGATCATATCAATTACATGGAAATACGACTGTGCTGATAGTGTGCCGTTTTTGATGGAAGAAATGCTGAAATATTAGATTGAAAGTAGACTATAATCTCATCTGGCTAAGGATATTTAATACAACTATTTGTTACTTCAGTGGGGCATTTTTACAGTTAAAATTTAAACTACTACTTTGAAACTTGAGTAACATTAATCTGTTAATTCTGCAAATATTCTTAGACCAGTATTAACATAGCAGGAATTTTAAACTGAAATAAACCAAGTAAGAAAAATCTCAGAAACTTGACATTTAATTTTTTATGTTGATATTAAGTTTAAAGATGCTTTAAATGGCCTTTCTTTCATGTTATGTTTGATTATATTTTGATGCCAACTTGCTACCCATTCTTAAGTAGCTGAACTACCACATTAGCTGACAATCCCCCGGTCCAGATGCTTGTTCTTGGATTTCCTTCAAAAAACACGTGGTTAAAAGTGTTTATTTTGCACTCTGGAAAGTCATTAGGTCAGGACTGGTTTGTCCCAGAAGTTCAGAGATCAGAATCTGGAGTTTCTCAAGAAAAACAACCTTCCAGAAGTCTCCTTTCCTAAATGTTCAGCTGAGACAGCCACAGCAGTGAGTGGTGGGGAGAGACTGCCTATGTTATCATAATGTGAAGCCTTAATGTTGAGTGAAGGAACTCTTGAAAGAGCTGTTGAATTGTATTCTGTAAGATGTGTAACCATCTGCTCTCTCAGTTTTAGGAATGGAGTTGCTGCCTACTCTAAGCAATGTATAAATACAGAAATGCACTGTTTATTTTTAAGAGCATTATTCCAGACCACAGGTGGATAGGAAGGGTGAGGAAGAAAGTAGTACTGTGAAGGATGCCTGTGTGGTGATAAAGCATTCAGCTTTTCAGTTGTCTTTATGTTGTTCCTATCTCCTCCCAGCCCCACACACCCATTCTTGTAACTGGTGATCTGGCTGACCTGCCCTCTGAAACTTCCTCACTCTTCCCTAGGCAGCCAGTGGCAACTCTTTGTGAAACAAAGAGCAAGGCACTACAGAATGATGGGGCAGTATTAGTTTGGTTGCTGATCTGTTGGAGTAGATTTTTTTCTGATGCTTATATGAGAAGTGAGCAAGTGACTCTGGCTACTTGAAATTTTGAGCACTTAATTGACTGAATCAATCCCATACTTGTCTTTTAACCCCCTCATCATGCCTAAAACTGAAGCCAGATCCTTATATTAACTTGTATTTCAACAAAATGATAATTCAAGATGCCTTATATAATTTTAAAGAAGTAATGAGATACCAGTGTTTACAAGTGGGAAAAGAGCTGCCTTGCTACTGTTTGGAAGTAATAATTTTTCATAGAACGTGAGTAGTCTTGCACAGAACACTTAATCTAATTAGAGACTCAATCCCAAAATATTTGGGAGGTTATGATCAACAGTTATAAAATACTAACTCAGACTTTTTTTTTTTAATCTGGGGCGTATATTTCTCTGCTCTATTGTTTGAAAAATTAATGGTGATTTCTGACTGGATTCCTTCTGACAAAAAGTCACTAGAATTGGTCTTTATGCCTGTACCACACGATGCCTTTCTCTAGATTATTTATGCCATTATGAAGAGAATTGCAAAGGAAATGAGGAGCTTCCTATGTAATCAACTGGTCAACTGCTGTTTCCCCTATCGGGAATAGTGTTGGCGATTACTCACGGTTGCTGCATTTGCATTGTTGTCCTGAAAGTGGAATAAGGAGCTCTGAAGTAGTAGGACGGAAAAGGAAAATACACTGGCCATGGCTGAAATACTGGAGTTACAGAGAGAGAGTGGCTTTTTACTCCCATAGGTAAGCTTTTGAGTGCTTCTTTGTTTTAATGACTCTTTGGTGGCACAAGGAAATTGTTACCTTGCGCAGATATAATTGAGCTTTTTTAAACATGTGTAACCCACCCTTTCTCTGGACTGACTTTCTTAATTGTGGTTGCTCCTTCAAATCTCATTTTCTTTTAGTAAGTTAGCTTACTTTCCTCCCCTGACTTGTTTTGTTGAAGTGGTGCTACTGTGGTCTCTGCAGGACTTCAGAGACTCAGGGCTGTAAAACTGTCAGTATTTGTGTGTGGACAACATCTGAGAAAACATCTGATGTAGTGTTTTGCAGGTCTCTTGGCACCACTGAGTAATTTCTCCACCATTTGTGTCATTCCTGCTTTAGCTGAACCTTTGTCTTTTTATGCCCAGAACATTAAAAATATTGTGGAGGCTAGTATGAGCAGCTGGTGATTGTAGCTCTAATGTGCTCTGGACTCAATGGCTCCTGATCTATTGGGGAAAAACATTACTTACAATAGAAAATAACACCACTATGGTATTTGATAACTTTAGTTATTTATTTTGTTACTTTGAGTTGGAACAATAGAAAGCAGTGTTTATTTGTTTGGAGTGCTACTCGTAGACATTGGTTGCTATGTCCTCCGGTACTGAAGCAAAAACATGACTTAAGTTCTCCTCAATGAAATTATTTTAATAATTGCACTGCAGTCTGGTTTTATTTTAATAGCCTTTCTTAGGCGTTTTATACTTTCAAATATGGTATTACTAATTTCATAATGTTTTGTTTGTTTGTTCATTCTAGGCAAGTGAAATAGATGTTTAGACAGGGTGGTGAAATTCCTGCATTCCCATAGATAACCAGCTTATTCCTACTAGAAGCTGTATAAACCAGCCTCTAACATACTGTGGATTGGTTTGGGTTCTGGATCTGCAGAGGCATTCCTTGCTTCTGTAAACTATTGTTACCGGTTTTATTTTGGGTGCCCATAACTACACAGGGGAAAAGTATGAGGGTGAGATTTCATATTTATAGCTTAAGCTGGTAAAATGGCTTTCTAGCAGCAAGAGAGTGCTCCCTTCATCCCTTCTTCAGTTGAGCAGGTTTGTTTTTTTTTGTTTTTTTTTTCAATCCCTCCTTTATGCTGGCACTGGGTTTTATGTGACTCCATGGTGAGCTCCAGCTTAGGAAAGCTGGAGGACTGGGATTAATTCTTCTTGGGCTTTTCTCTCTGAACTAGCTCGTTAGAGTTCGCTTCTGTTGAAGCAATTGAAGTGACACACAGCTGGAGTGGGGGTGGATAGGGAAAAGGAAGGCCTTTTCAAATGTAGCTGTTAGTAGCCAATGGATTAGCTTAATGTCATACTCTCCCGTGCTGCCACAAGGACACATGGAGTAACTTTTCTTCTGAGGTTGCTTTCCAGTAATCAACAATTAGGGACTCTTGGGGGAATTTATTTCTAGGTCTGTGTGAATAGTACATTCTGTGTTCTGTTTTAATAATAATTATTAACGTGGAGGATGCAAAAAGAAGAAAGTGTTCACGTAGAGATTGTCTTGTTAGATGGACCTGTTTAGAGAGCAGGACCTTTTAGCCAATGAATTTGCTTCCAGTCTGGCAAAATAGGCACTGTTGTAGATGGCAGCAAGTGTGGAACCCCATCGGAGAAAAGGAAGCTGGTGGGTAGTTGGAAGGTAAAATGCCTCTCCATGAGAGGGGTGCCAGCTCAAGTTCAGAGCATTAAAGTGTATTGTTATGTTGATAGCTCCGTGGTATCCTCTCTTTCAAATCTAAAAGTAAACAGAGTAGCAAGGGAGTAAAATCAGAAGCAAAGCAGCGCTTTAGTTGTGCAGGTAACTTAGGAAGAAATATGTTTATATGCTTAGGACTGCTTTGAGCTTGTGTTAGAATGGAGGAATTTGTAGTATGAGGATAGTCAAAAGAAAACGTTACAAAATGGGGAGTGCAAAACCACTGTCAGCATGAAGATACTGTATATGGTGTTACTGCAGAGAAAGACCCTTTTTAACTTGTCAGCAGTTGTTTTTAAATACAGCTAACTGAAGCTGAATGTCATTCACCAAGCACAGTGCTTCATGAAATTGCTGCCAAAGATTATACAACAGGATTAAGTAGGATTTGCAAAGAGAAAGCTATCAACAGATAAATTTTACCAAACTATTAGAACTACTATAAAGATTTTTCCCAAGCTACTCTGGCCTTGGTAGTCCAACATTAACATAACGAATGGCATAATGAGCTGCTTATAGCTTTTAAGAAACAACCCAATTCCTTTAAATGTAAAAATAAGTCATTCAGAAAGAGAATTCCTGAAGGAGTTTTTGAATGACAGAACTTTAAAAAAAACCCCAAACCAAAACAACAAAACAAACAAAGAACACAACTCTTTTGAGAGAATCTCCTGTTTGGACATTGTAATGTGGACCCTGTATTTCTTTTAAATGTTCAAAAAGGCTTCATGCTTCTAATGTATAAAACGGTGCGGCAATTTCATGCGTAAATTTGACTACCTGTTTGGTTGTATCTGTAGTGAACGAATATCCTGTTTTCTGTATGTATAGTTGAAGTAACTAGAAGGATGTCTTAGCTTTTGTGTGTGTTTACTCTAGATGAAGCCACATCACACAAGCACAGTGGTTGTGTGTTTTGGCTGTGACAGAGGTCTTCTCATTTAATTTCATTCCACAGTGCAGATTTTCAGTTTGGTATTTTTTTCAGAACTGTTATTGTAGATGTTGATTATTCCATAGCCTGAAGTGTGGTTATTTTGTGCTTAAAAAGGGAAGGGGAAGGTATGTATTTCAAGTAGGGAGGAGAATAATGGCACAAAAAGAAGTCTTTCACCCTATTTCCATAGAATTTGTTACAACAAAATTGCATTTAGCGATATGTTTTGAAATGATATTATTGCTTCAAACCTCCTAGACTAACCTAACTTACTTTGAAAAAAACTTGTTGAAATCCAGTCAAAAGTTGGATTTGGATCAGAATGTATGGACTTGATCAATAATGTACTAATTTAATAATAATAGACTGAATTCCAGGACAGTTCAACAATAACTGTGCAACTGAACAAATTTAAATGTTGCACCTTTTACTACCTCTTCTGAGGTAGTAAAATAGGTAAGGTTAATGAAACTGGCAACAGCCCAGTGCAATTTCTGTGTTAGTGCTTTTTGGCAAGATCTTGACCTGCTGTAAAACCTTCAGCAGTGTCAATTTTGCAGTGGGCTCTTGCCAAGTGCTGTAAACAAGAGAACACAAATGGAGAGGGGTTGTTGCGTTTGGGGCCCCTTTCTTCCCCAATTTACATGCACAGTAATCCCTTGTCGGCCTGCCGATTTCTGCCACAGCATCCACTTACGTTTTGTTTGGTTGTATAATTCTTCATATCCATAGCTACCCTAAGGTCTTCCAGAAAAGAGTAAATACTTTGCTCCTTTTAAAATGTTTTTAAAGTGGGTCCACCCCGCCTCAGAGGATAGAGCAGGCCATTTGGGAACTGGGTGTAGTCAAGAATAGATTTTGTGTTAATTTGAGATCTAAGTACATTTTGGTCCTGTGCTGGTTTTTGATTTTTCTTTTTTTTTTTTTTTTTTAACTCGTTGCTGTTGTTGTTTAGCTTTGCGAGGTATTTCTTTTTTGTAAAGTCTTCAGGGTTTTTTTCATGTAGATTCCGGGCTGCAGTTTGTCTACTCCAGGAGAATCAGGTGCTTGTTTCCTCTTAGCCTTGTTAGCATTCCTACTGTAAACTCCTGACTAATTAGCCTGGTTGCCAAAGCTCCTCCTGCATGCAGAGTATCAGATAGCACCCGCGCTTTTCTAGTTCAGTCAGTGTAGCTGGGTGTCTTAACCCCATATGGTGCAGAGTCCAGCTCATGCCACAGGAGTGAGAAATTAACGTAGCACAATCAAGTTTATAATTGCAGAGAAGAAGTTGGCTCAGTCTCTTCTGGCTGTGTCAGCATAAATATGACATGACCCCTTGTTGCATTATGTAAAAATGACCCTGTTTTTTAAGGTTTCTTTTGACACCCTGTTGCATCCAGAATAAAGCCTGATACTGAAATAGCAAAATGCTGAAAGCAAATGAAAATGAATACTTTGTCAAGTGAATGTCAGGTGGTTGAAGTGGGGTTGGTTTCTGAGCTGCTCTGTATAGTCATTGGTGTCAGCCTATCAGTGGGTACCAGCTTGTCAAATTTGGGTTTTAATTGATCTCTTGATTCTTCAAGTGAACCTTCAGCCCATATTGGGAATGTGAAGTTGCCACAGTAAATGGTCAGAGACAAGGCATTGGATTTAGTTTGTACAATGTAGTGTATGTACTTCTGGACACTAGAGAATTCATGTGGGAGGGAAATGTTAGGAATAATTTTATTTGTGCCACCTATAATAAAACTGTGATCAGCTTTGGGAAGGCAGCCACAAGAAGCTAGGCTTCATGAGTTGGATTGCTGGTGAAAATGATTTTTTGGTAATGCAGCTTTCTGTTGTAAGTAGATTTACATTTGTTAGTTTTCACTCAAGAAGAAACAGATACCTCTTTCAAATTCTAGTGGTTTCACATATTAATTTGAAAACTAGTTGTATTGTCATTTTTAATGGATTTAAGATTATTTCTAAGAAGTTTCTGTATCAGTTTTATTATAGGGTAAAAAATGCAATCTTTTTAAGTTGTAGAGAAATTATCGTGTAACTCCAGAATCCAACAACTCCTGCATGATTTCTGTTATAGAAATGCCCTTAGGATTACAGTATTCTAAACTTTCATTTTGTGACTGTAAAAAATTACTTTTTCTAAATGCCACATGTGTTGGAATAAGTCTTTAAAATATTTGAGAGATTTGCCATTCCTGTAACAAGCTACAGTTACCACTTAGCTCATGGGGACTGTCGGTCTCTGTTAGGCTGCTACGTTTCTGCTGCCTTCTTTGGTCTGGCTCTTGTATGACCTGTGCAAAGACTTCACAGCATGCCAAGCCAGCATAGCATAGCCTAAGACAAAAAAAAAAGTACCTGCTGGCTTATAGTGCTGGAGTCAGGTATATGCTGATGCTAGTGCAGAAGTGGGAATAAAGGGTCTAGCTTGGCAGAGGTGGTTGTTTCATGGTTCCTTCGAGATAATAGGTGCTAGCAGAAGGACAGTTTCCTCCAACTGACAATTTCCTCCACATTGAATGGAGGGGAAATATCTTCTGAGTTAACCTGATCCATGTTGCTGTACAGCTGCAGGATGCTCGTGCCTGGCGTAAGAGAGGAGATGGGAATAAGTGTGTCAGTATGAGGAAGTGCTTTCTGCAGCACTGGTTTCTGTTGCTTTAAAGTGACTGTGTGTCTACACTTTTAATGTTAAAATGAGTAAGAGCAGTCTTTTTTGTGGCCTGATTGATGCCTGAAGATGCTTTAAATACAGAGATTGCAGCTCTGCAGGTTGGCAAGTAACAATGCCAATGAAAAATCAGACTTTCCGTCTCTGAACTTTTATTCTCTCCCTTTAGTTTTCCTGTTGTATTTTGGTTTGAGGTAGATGTCGTAACCTGTTTCTTTTCCTCCAAATGGGACTGCTCAAAAGGAACAGTCTTTAACATAGTAAATAGTATGGAGAACTTTAATTGATTTTTTTAATACATATTCAAAAATAGCTACAGGGGATCGTCTGTACTTCTAATTCTTCTCTTCTTCTGGAGTTGCTCAGAAGCATTTGGCTCTTAGTTCCACAACAGTGACAGGTCGTAGATTAATAGTAGAAAGGTAAGCAATACCTTACCGAAGTCCATTACTGTTTGTTATTTTTCCTCTTGCTTTTACATATGTTATGGCTAATTCAAAGGAGGCTTTGTTTCAGTTTCAACTGGCTCCTTACCTGGTTTCAAATATGATTGAGCTCTGCCTGTACCTCTGTTTTATTGTTGGAGACTTACACATTTGGTATATCAAAATACCTTGAATCAATTACTTTTCCTTTGTGTTTTTGTCATGTCACCTCCTTCAAACAGTTTTCCTAATAATAACAACTTTGTTAACAAACTTTCTTGGGGTATATTTTCTTTCAGAGTATCTGTTGGCAGTATTTGCTGCCAGATCCTCAGTATTGGGGTCACTAATGACACAAACATCACTACAGTTTGTAAAGGGTGATATGCTTTAACCTTGGGGTATGACTTAACCTCCTGTAGCTTTATTTGTTGAATTTTGAATTTAATCAGTCTAATGAATGATTAAATAGTTACAGAAGTGTAGGTAATGCTTATTGTTGAAAACGTTTTTGGTTTGATTTTTTTCAGTTAACTGCAGTAGGTTTCACTTTGTACAAAGAACAAATCTATCTGGTCTCTGGTTTATTGTGTAAATGATGCTGTCCACCGCAGCTAAACAAAGCACACCCTGCAGGTGGCAGGCAGCAGCTGTGTGTTGCAAGTGCTGTGCAGCTTTTGCTGATCACTCACCGTAGGTTTGAAAATTAAAGTTAGAAATTAACGCCTGTAATGCTTTTGAGGAGTGCCCTTGGTGGATTTTTTTAAAAAATTTTTAATGGCAGCTTCTTCTGGAGTCATAAATCTTATGTGAAGACACTTCATGTTGCTTGTATAACAATGTCTTTTGTAGAAGCTTATGAAAATTTCAGTGTATTCCGAACGAAGTATGGTTGTTGGCTGTACCACAGAGCCAGGTGGCTTTGGTAAAAGACTATTCTGAAAACAACTTTTTTGTTTAATTTTAAAGTTGGTAGGAAATGCATTGCTTCAACTACCTGATATACATGGGTCTCTTTTGAAATTTGATTTTTTGATCTGTGAGGTATAACTCAGCAGGAAATATTCAAGATTACAGTAATGTTTGTTTCATCCCAAGAATTATTATATTTATCAGTCTTGCTGTCGAGAGCAGATAGGTGATGGGAAGACGGGACAATGCATATAAAGTATACAGTAAAATATTTATATCTGTGATAATTCGACATTCACATGGCTTTCATGGGCATTCAAGCTGTTTTTTTGAAAGTTAATCCTTTTTTTACAGTATGTATTAGTGATGGACTTGAATTTTGGCCTTAAATTTAAGATTTTGTGTCGTCTTTGTCATATACTACAGTGGGTTTTGCACTGACTTTGCTGTGTTAAATTTATATTGTGAAAATGTTTGTAGTACCTTTTTGGTTTTTGATCTCAAGGTTCTGTTTTGTATTGTAGTGCGGCTGGTTCCTAAGATGTAGTGTTCCTCAGGAAAATAAAGAGGGAGTGTTACTCAGTTATGATCTTTGTGTTCTGGGTTATTGGTAATTTTCTCTGACAGAAAGCTCAGCTGTTGGTCCTGCTTCTGTGAAGATTAGTGTCTGTAAATTGTTGTGGCAGGATGAGTCATTCTGTAGTGGAAAGTCTTTGTTGATCCAGGTGTCAAAGGTTTGAAAGGGGAAATAAAGCTGATGAAAATTATTTTTTTATAGGAGCTGTTTTTTCATCTGTATTGTTTTTCCTCTCTGCTTTTAGAACCATTTAAGGGAGTCTGTCTTTAATCACGAAGCTGCACTATCTGAAGAACTGTAGCTTAGCAAGAATGCTGCTTTTCTTTGCTACACTGGAAAACAGTTTATACAATATAAGCTGGAAAACAGTTTATAACAATTACCAGGATTTTTAAAAAACTATTTGGAATTTGTTTTTGATAGGATTGCCTATCCTTTAGTTTCAGGTTGAGGATTCTTTTCTGGGAATGAGTGCTAGAAACCTGACCATGATGTAATTTCATTGTTTACTCTCTTGGTGATTTAAGTGGGTTTTAAAATCTTATAGGGTTTTTTTTTTTTAAATAACCTTGTATTCATTAGAATTCCGCAGATTTGTTGCATACATGTGGCTTTTAGAGTGGTAAAGGAAGCAATTCCATTTTACTGTGTCAACTGACAACAGGTCAGGTACAAAGGCATTATATGAATGTTTCAGAATATGCTGCAGTGATAATACTGTTGCTGTGCTGACCTGTTCTATCAATTTTGTGACCTGAATTCATTTGAAAGCAAGTGATATGGGCTTTAATTCTAGTTTTTTCACTGTGGATTGGTTTTATTGTTATTTATATTCTATTAGCAAAACTCCTGAGCAACAAGTACGTGTACCTGAATAGTAATTGCAGCTTAGTTAGGAGTTAGTTGTCTTTAGATTTTTGCCTGCAGAATTTGAATGTGGCAGGAAGAAAGATGTGACGTTCTTAATGCTGGGTTTTGGTATTTTCTAGATGCAGTGATGCGGAATGCACTTGCAAGGCAAACAGTGTTATCAATGCGGCTGTGAGAGATAGCCTCTTGGAGGGGGTACACGTGAGGATTTCTGAAAGGAAACTTGTATATTCTCTACTGCTCCAGGGATTGAATAGTTTACAGAATTGAAACTGTGTAGTATGCTTAAGTATTGAAGTATATAGTGCTTTGTGATTGATTCAGGTGGGATAGCAGTTTAAAAGCCTATGAGTAGTCTTTTCTTGGCTTGTAGGAATAGTAATCTTCATCTCACTCGTTGCTATGCCCTACATGTTGTGATAATACTCTCTCATTATCTCCTCTGACACTTTAAAAGAGGTGTTTCCTTTCTCATATGTGAGCAGGGCTATGGATTGTGGCTCCGAGATATTACTGCTTTGTTTGCAGAAGCCGCTGATTCTTCAGGAAGTCCAGGTTTCCCTGCTACAAATCCTATTGTGTCACACTGCAGGCTTTTTCCAAGCTTCCTTTACAGAAGTCTTTTCATCTCTTTCTGCTTGTTTTTCATGTTCCTTCTTGACTATGATATTCTTGTGTGAAAAGTGTGGGATGATTGGCAGAAAGAGAGGTTTGGAAAAGATTGTGTTTTGTTAGGATTTTCAAGTAACCAAAGTATTAAATGCTTTTGTCTTCCGTAATTATTAACGCTTTTTGTACGTATGTAACCAGCCTTCATAATTGGAGAGGGGAGCTTGAGACACCCTTCTCTTCATCTCTTACTTATTTGCGCTTCTCTGTAACATAACTTCACATGAGCAACCTTGATTATTACTAATTACTGCTCTAAAGTACTTGTTAGTAAGTAATAAGGAGCTGGATTTAAAGATCAAACAATTGGTCTGAAGCAATTGGTTTGAAAAATTGTTTTGGAAGCAGTTACTGCCTGTCATTGACTTTATGCAAAAATTGGTAACAAGGTATTTGAAAGCGCTTTTGTAAACTCTTTCCTTGTGCCTAAGGAAGAGGGGGTGCAGCTTACTTTTGTTTGTAAAACCAAGAAACAATGCTTAACTGGCAATTATTATGTAAGCTGAAACCTTCTTTTCACTAGGATATACTTTTGGAAACTACTGTAAGTTCTTTTGATGGTGATAAGAAGGAATAATTAGGCTTTGTATTTAAGGAAAATGGCCTTTATGATTTTAAAGGTCTAAAAAGCTGACTTTTGCTAGGTGCTCTTTAAAATATATTTTGCAGTCTAGATGATCAGAATTAAAATTTTGTGAAAATTGACTGTACTTGTGTAACTGAAGACTGATCTATATCCTCATATAAGGAGCTGTGAACTTGCACAGCAGATACTTAAACCTAAAATACCTAATGTGGGGACAGATGAGAGAGCTAAAATAGGTTATGATGCATTTAAACTCCTGAGATCAATTTGAGTGTTCATACACTCCAGTAATTAGTCACTTTTGAAATCCTGAAAAAAAATTTAAGTTCTTTTTGATAATTTATAAATGGCAATTCTTATCTTTAGAGAAAGATGGTTTTAAGAGATTTGTAAATGTTTTGGGGATATTTCTCTGCTTACAAGAATGTCTTAGACAATAATAGATACTTCTGTATCTATTGAGACAAGTGATTTTTATTGTTTTGCCTCTTCTCTTGACACAAGATCATGTTATCATGCAGTGAACCTGCCTACTCCTGAAGGAAGTTCAGGAGTAAATGAGTTTGAGGATGAAATATACCTCTGAAAAATAAACACTTTAATTCAGCATTAGAATGGAGAGTGTTGTGGTGCCTACCTTGTCTGGATGTGAGTGGTGGCATTGGTGTCTGTGTGGTTGGTATTCATCTGCTAAGCACACAGTCAGAAAGTAAATTTAACTTGTACTGCAGCTATAGAAACACATACACACACATGAGATATCTAATAACAAAAATGAAGGCTAAAAGGTTGGTTTGTTTTTTTTTTTTTTTGTAGTCTCCTACTTTCCTGATTTTTTGAAATGTGAAACCAATTACTTCCTTGTCACCAAATACTTTTATTTAAATACTGTGATATTTTAGCGGTGCCCAAAGGTACGGTTTGGAACACAGTGGAAATGAAACTGAAGAGAGTTTTATATGGGGAAGTGGCAGAACATTCTGATGCAATTGTGCAGTTTTTTTGTGTTGTGGTTTTTGTGGTTTGTTTTTTTTTTTTTTTTTTTTTATAGGAAACTTTGGGGAAGGGGGGGGGGGGGGG
>VZRE01011577.1:0-128933 GCA_013396775.1 Cephalopterus ornatus
CCTTTTCCTTCTCCCTTTTCCTTCTCCCTGTCAAATATGAGACGTAGTTGCATTAAATTTTGCAATAATTAGTTTCATTACTTTGCATCTTTGGCCTTGGCCCTGAAATGACCTTCCCACAGAGCAGGGACCACTCAGGGCCAGATAGGCCCTACTGTCCATAGCATGTGCTCTCCCAGCCATGGAGTGCCTGGGGGGAAGCACAGGGAAGGTTGTCTCCCTAAAGGCTGCCGGATGACACTCTACAACCAAGCATTTTAGTGGTAAAATGATCTATACATATTGGCAAAAAAGTCTTCTTTTAATGTGGTCCACGTACAAAGCTATGAGGGAGGCACTGTTGTTTCCCTGTACTCTGCAGCAGAGGAAATTCCAGTTGAGTATCAACTCAACAATTTCATTCGAATCCTGCTAATAATGATAAAATGTTGGGGTTTGACTCAGATGTTCCAAATGCTGCCAGTTTTTCCACTTCTTTCATGTAGTCAGGCCGCATTATTATCCAAAGATATTCTAGTCTAAAAAATTCCAAGATACTTTAGTTTGATACCAAAATAAAAGGCAAAGGAACAGAGTTCAGAATGTATTCTGTATTTAATGCTATCAAAACCTAGACATGCTTGTTTGATTTGCTGCCCAGCCACATGTACTTGAAAGCTGTGTGTACTTGCTGCTGCGTTTGGGGCACAGCTGAGGGGAAGTGCTCAGCCCCTTAGTTGGGGCTTTGTCTTTTTTTCATCTCTTACTGGCCTTCATTGCTGTAGGGGACTGTCTTGGACCTTTTTACTGTCACTGTTAAAAATCTTAACAGTGTTTTCCATACATATATATTCCAGGATAAGGTGAGAGATAGGGCTGAAGTTTTGTGTTAGACTCGGGTGTGAACGGAGGAAAGTTTCTGCCAAGTACTGCCAGATAGGTATCCTGCAGAGGTGGCCTGGTTGCTTCCCGCTTGGAAGTGCTCCAGGCCAGCCAGTCCTCCCCAGAAATGGAGACTATGAGAATGTGTGGCACTGGGCTTGAGCAAACAGAGTTGACTGAAATTGTACCTTTCTCATGATAAGTAAGTTTGTTGTTTAGTGGAGCTAGTTGTGTACTATTGTAAGCTCAAATGGGACTGTACATACTCTTCTGTACTTAACTCTGTCAGGATTACTGGCACTGACTTCCAGCCATGCCTCTGAGTTGATATAAGCTTAAAGAATTTGTCTAGTTATTAGTACTGCTGCTTTTGAATGCAGTTTGACCTTACATTTCAGTACATGGCTGTGCATTTACCTTTTGAAAGGATCTTACCATTGATTTTGTGAAGAACTCTCCCCTCTTATAAGTGGTAATTGGAATGAATGGTTTGCAAACGTATGCAAGTCTGAACTTTGAGTATTATAAAAACACGTAAGTGTTTTCATGTTTCGCTGTTTCATTTAAGCAGACAACCTGATATCTGTTGAAGCACAAAAAGAGCAAACACTAAAAAGAAGTTATACAGTAATAGTGACTAATAAATGTTTCAACTAGAAAATTAAGAGCTTGGCTGTACCATGTTTCAGCACTAATGTTTATTTGTATCATCCCTCTAAGGATTTCGGAGTTCTTTTTAGGGAGTGAATTAATTTTGACAATGCCCTGTGAGGTATGTATTCCTCTTGATAGAAGGGCGTTGGAAGCACAAAAGTGTTTAGATTCTACAGGGTCATGCTACTAGGTATGTTTAATTACAAATTGGAGCAGTTGCTTCAGTTTACTACCAGTTTGTTCAAGCTGAACCAGAATCACAAATACAAGCCTGGGGTTTGTGATTATGAGAAAAATTTACTTCTGAGTTTGTTTTGCAGGGGAAATGTTTATAAAGAAAACTGCAGATAGAGTAAATGATATGTGTAAGTCCTCCCTCACTGAGCCAAATAATCTGAACAGTTAATTTGCAGTCTTCCTGATTTATTTTTCTTTTCTTTTGCCTGTAATGAGCATTTAATCATCTGCTATGGATAATTTCTGACACTTTAGAGAAAGAGAATTAAAAATTGCAAACTAGTGTACCCCTGAATTGGTCATGAACTTTTGCACATGACCGGCTGAATAATTGAAGCATAAAATTTGTCTGAGATTTTTGTCTTAGTACCTGTTACATGCTTGAGAATACTTAGAAATTCCAGAGATACTCCAGATGGATCAGGAAGGAAGAAAGAAAAAGTTTGATGGTGGCCAAAATATCACCATCTAGTATGACCACTGTAGAACCACCTAGTATCTCTCCTTAACACCTTTCCAGGTACAGAATTTCTCCTGGAAATGGAATTGCAGCCTGTTTTAAGTAAAAAAATGTCATGTCTCTAGATGTATCTCAAATCAGGATTGGTAGCCATGCTCTAGGTTTGTGTGGATGAGTGTAACGTGTCTCTGCCTTGCTACATGAAAGTATCAGCTGCACAGCTTCAAGTACGGGTAGAAAATCCTCATTTAATTCACACTTGTTGAAGAATTGTTATTTAAACTGCTCACTCTTCCTTTCAGCTATGATCTCTGGCAAGAGAAGCTGTTTGGACTTGTGCCTCTTTTTTTTATGTTCAAAAAAGAAATGTCGATGAGAAAGAGGTGTTAAAATATGTTACTGTAGTTTACAACTGTCAACTATGATGTTTTATTTAGCCGTATCTATTCAGATGCTCCCTCTGCAACATGGAGTGCCATATGCCATTGTCCCTGTTAGTAAGCAAGTCAGCGAAGGTTTCCCAGTCTGCATTTGTTTTTGTATTTGGGCCACTGAGGAGCTGTGGTCCAGTGCCATCTTTTATTGATAGGGCCAGCAGAGGAGGAATCTAATGAAATTATCAAAGCTTTGAATTAATTATGAACTTGAATAAGAAAGCTAAGCTCTCTAGAGCCAAGGATCTCATTACCCATTCATTTTCATTGCATCCTCTTATGGAGCAGAAGGCAGGTTCAGCTACGGCTCCTACCCAGATTTTGGACTTTATTCAAACTTGCTAAACTCACTAGCATCCACTTGTTATTAATCTGTGGCTGGAAGTGTCCAGGGTGATTAATTTGACTCTGCTCTAAGTCAGCACGTAAATGGTAGATTTCCCTCCTCCCTCTCCTCTTGTCTTTGCTGTGTGGCTTTTCATCATCAGACTGGCTGCCATACAAGAGTTTCTGTTCTTTCTTGGTAATTGGGGAAAGCTATGCAAGACTCAAGTTTTAACTTCCTGGAATTTAATGAATACATATTAAGAAATAATACTGCTACCATATTTCCTGGATATTTAGGTAAGCACAAACACTTATAAAGTCATTACCAAAATTGTTTATTTTCTTATTTTAAAAGACTATAGTGTTTAAAAAGTAATGATATTTTGGCCCCAGGAGTAAGGGGTCATTGTGGGTTTGGGTTTTTTGGTTGGGATTTTTGGGTTTTCTATTTTAAATTTGTCGGTCAAACTACAAAATCTTCTCAATCTGTGAACGTTTTCATGATGAACTGTTAGTTTGTTTACCTTATTAAAATTGTTAAAAGTGTATGAAAATGCAGCATTTTAGTTAAATCAGATTATTTTAATTAATATGTCAGTATATAAAAATGTTCCTGGCAAATTAAAGCAAAAGCAGTTCAGACCAAGCTTCTGTGTAATATTCTTAGTTCTTGTGGATATTCCTCTTCAGTCTATCAGCAAGGATTTTCTTCTCCTCCTGCTTTTGTCCGTTTCAGCACATTATTTATGAATGCGTAAACTAGAGCCTATCACTCTTCATAAGTTACAGGCCACTGGCAATTTTTTAAGCAGTGGCTAACTGCCTAATGGTCTCTGTGTATGTGTATTTGGAGAATCTAATAGCTTGTTGGGCAGGGGAATAACATTTTGTTCTTGTGCTGTAGCTATTTTACCATTGGTGATATTTATCTTTTTTTTTTTTTCTCTTCAGGCTGCTGCTATATTTAATTCCGCTTTTGGAAGTTTTTTGGTGAGTAATAGAGTATTTACAGAAGTGCTTTAATAGTCTTATTTTTAACAGTATCATTGGTATGTTTGTATTTTTCACATAGTTGTTGATGGAATTCTGCCATTCAAATGGCAAAAAAAAATTTGAAACATCTTTCAGTTTATGTCACCATGCCATTAAATACAGATATTACAATTTCTTTTCTTGAGAAAAGTAGCAAATAAATTGTCTCTGCTCATGGTAAATTAATAATGTATAAACACATCTTAATTTTCTCCTTAATGGGTTAAAAGTATCTATTATTATGCAGATGTTTCAGACATGGGCATCAATATATTGATTTTTCTAATAAGGCCCATCAAATACTCATTATTTTCTATCAAGAGGCCATGGATTTTGAAAAGAAAACATGACCCAGCTGATCAGAGAGTAGATGCTAATTTACTCAGTGACTTGTCATTTGTTTAGCATATTTTACTGTCAGTGGAGCTACTCAGTGTCTCTGAGGAACACACTAAAATAGCTGGATATGGGAAAGCAATCAATCCAGCTGCAAATATAACTGTTTCTTTAAAAAGCACAAGCAGTATTTGTGGTCCTCATGGTCTACAAACATTTGGGAAGGGCACTGTAAAGAACACTAAATATATCTATGAAGAAAGGAAGAATAGATTTCTTTTATTGACATATTGTTTAGAGAGATACTGATGAACATTAAACAAAAAATTATTTTATATGTTGGCAAGCTACTAAGACTGTTTTATTTATTTAGGCAGCTAACAATTGAATTTGTTCTTGTTTACTAAAATTTACGCATGTTTAGAAGCGTCTGTTTGGGATTCAGTCTTGTGTCACCAGAAGGAGGATTGTGATGTATATAATGAATAATGACAAAAGAATTCAAATTAGGAAATTAAAAATCAAAACTGCAAGTACAAAATAACTAATTTTTATTTTCTTTTTTTTTAATGGGAAGCTGGCACCTAGGATTTTAAGTATGAAGAGCTGTACTGCCAAGAGAGAAAGTCACGTGGCATTTTGAAGTTATTGTGCTGCTGCTTTTTTGAGGGACCAGGTTAAAGTTAGGAGGGTGGATGTAGGTTTTTTTGGGTATAGATGACCATTCACGTTTTTAAAATATCAATTCCCAAGTACTTGTCCTTTTTGTCACCAATCATGTCCTCCTCCAATGAGAAGAGGGCTTTTTCTACCTCAAACTGTGGAATCCCAGTGTAGGAGCAGCTCTTGAGTCTGTGTGCGTGTGATATTTTCTCTTGTTGCTGGGCATGAGCTTCAGTTTCTCTGCTGTCCTTGGCTTTCAGTTCAAGAGGTTTCCATGAATACGCAAAGGCTCAGTTCAGCTGACATTAGGAGATGTCTTTTGGCTTAAAAAAAGAATTTAGGCTCCACTGCATCCGACTACAATACTGGCTCCTAGTAAAGCAACAGAGACATATTTTTAATTTCTAATACCTGTTTTTAGCTCTTTGAAGAAATCTCAGTTAAATAAGCTGAGCTAGTTCACGTGTTCATGCAATACTCCTAATTTTGGTTTTGGTTGTAGTTCATGATCGTTGGAAAGTTCTGCTTACGTGTAATTACCTCACTTCACTTTTCGTTCACTTCAGATCTTTTTGGAAATCCTGGAGCAGCATTACAGTAAACGTTCTTAAAAAAATTGCCAGGAAAGACTTTTCAAAAATACGAAATATCAGCTAGAGTGAAACCACAGTACCGCCTAATCTTTTTTCTAGTTACTGATTTTTTAAAAATAAAACCGTACAGACACTGGCCACCATTAAGTTACAAATATGTCTACACATTTAAATGCTTGTTGTGGTATTCTAGTTTGAAATCATGGTTATGTAGGGAACACGTATTTATGATAGAAAACAGATCACAGTTATTTTTTGGTTTACTGAAAGCTTTGTGCTTAGAAACTTTTTCAAGTCTGAAAGGATAAACCTTATGACTGAAAATGCAATGGGGTGACAGTAAGCCAGGGACTGTAATAAGTAGTCAGAGTTGTTTATCAGTTTCACAGTGGTGTAGGTCTACATGGCCTTTAATTGAGTGGCTCCAGATGTGGAATGCTAGGATGTGGTCACTTACAAAGTAAGTTTTCTGTTGAAAAACTGGCAAAGCATTAAAAATGTATCTGTGTATGCATATGTACATACACACTTGTCTGCAGTCAAAAGTGTTCTATAAAATGTAAAAATAATTGGCTTGTTTCTGAGAAGGTAATGGAAGGTCCAAGTTGTGGTGGTGGTGTTGGAAATCCATCAGTTTATGTTGGTGCCTAACTTGGGTTCACCATGTATAGCCAAACCCGTATTTCTTACATCTGTAATTCGTAATGAATCTAAATCACATTTGCATTTTTTTTTTTACTATTGCCTGATGATGAGCTGTATGTGGATATGCTTAGATGCAGGTATATAGCTTTGTGACCATAACCTTATACTTATACTTGTCCTGGAGATAATTTGGAAGGCTCTGATCCTGGCAAGGCTAAAGTTTTTCTTATGTTCCTTTTTACAGTGTGTAGCTCATGGCCAGGTTGCTGCACTTGGGGGCAGCCCTGACAAAACCAGGATAGTGTGTTGTCTGTTTTCAGACTATGCCCTGTGGGGCAGTGCCTGAGTATGACAGTGTGAAACAGGCTGATTTAAAGGGGCTGAAAGATGTGCTGTGCTCTTTACTCTTCCTACCACTCCCCGCCCCTTTTTTTTTCTTTTTTTATCCCTTAAGAGTATGAAATGGTCCTCGAGACGTTAAATTAAAATAAGTTGTAGAACAAAATGTCTGCAGGAAGGCTCAGCATAATGTTAGAATTATACTGGGATGATCTTATTCAGATGAAATGGAAGGCATTGTGGTATGCAAAATGTAGAAATGCCAAATATGTCTTGATGAGCAGAAATACACTTAGGTTAAGCATCTGGAAGTGTTTTCACTGGTAAAGAGATTTACAAAAACTACCAGCCAACCCTAAAGTAATTCCTTTTATACTCCGCCAAAGCCCGTATTCCTATAAATATGCAGACAAAACAATGCATGGGATGATACTGTGCATATTTACTTTATTTTATTGACTTAGCTTAATAATGTCCCAGGTCTAATTAAAACACAGTATTTGAATGAACTGATTGTTACAGAAAAGTGTTTTTATATAGCTAGATTAGTAATAACTAACGATAGATGAATTCAATTTACATAAATTTCAGCCAAGAGAATATTTAGACTCGTACCACAGAGGATTGCTTGGAGTTGGGTAGTTAATATCATTATCTCCTCCCCTCGTTTAAACAGTTTGGTTTACAATAATTGTGTAACATAATAAGTGATTTCGGCTTTTCCTCTTAATGATGTTTTAATAAAATCTGATAGAGTTTTACTAATGCTGGGTGGCTGGTTATCACAAGGTTGCACACAAATGCATGCTTAGATCTGCTGAGATAGAGAGCACTGAGGTAGCTGCTTCCATTTGTAGGAGCGGATACTTTTGCACCTAAAGGCTAAAGAAATTACCTGGGATGTTGAGTATAAGTCTGCTGAGATTCTTAACACTGTGTGCATTCTGTTCTGCTTCTAAAAGATGAAAACAAATGCTTGTTATTGTCCAAACCACAGAGCAATAGGCAGGAGACTGCAAAGCATGCTGTGCTGATGGTTGTTCCGTGGTGTTTGCCTGAGTGGCAGCAACAGTGACTTTGTTCACCAAGGCATAACCTGTCACTGAGGCTGTTCTTGCATTGAAGTGGAGACACTTGTTTGGTTGAGAGCTATCCTCAGTTTGCAGTGACAATATGATGCCAGGTGCATGGAGGAAGGAGAGGGCCTTAAGTCCAGAACAGTGTGTCTTCACAAAATGCTCTGCATTACTGGACTAGTCTTGTCTAATCTCTTTCTAACTGCCATTAATCTCTTTTTTTCCTGGAGACTGTGGGCTTAGAAATCTATGAGAATATCCAGCTTGTGATGTGAGTCAGTGTTGTCTGATTCTTTGGTGCCTTGAGGTTATGAACAGTAAGTATGAAAGGAACAGCCATCAGCTTGACCTTAAGCAAAGAACTGTAACCAAGATCTGAAGGTCTGTGGTGACAGGAAATCAAGAGGAAAAGAAAGGATTTGGGGGACTTGCTCTGGTGACCATTGCACTCATGAGCAAACAGCACAAAGGGCATCTGAAAAATCAAAGTGTTTGTTGAGACTTCCTCCAGTGCTGTCTTGGGTTAGCTTTGCTTTCTCTGTTGAAATATATTAGATGAAATAAGACATGTTTGTAGCCTACATAACTCAGTCTGAAGGGAGAAACCTGTTTCAGATGCTCATCATTCCATGTACCTCCTTCGTCCAAACTATGTGGTTTTATTCTTTTATCTGTCTGTCTTTCAAAGAAGACAGAACTGATTCATATTGTTAAAAAAAACTCAAATAATTTTTGGAGCAGCCACGTGGCTAATCAGGTCAAGAGTAGTGTTTTTGTTTACATTGTCTTCCAAATGAAAGCTAAATCAAGCAGAGAATAGGAATGTTAGCTTCTCACATATACACAAAGCTTAGTCAGTTAATGAAAATGTATGGAATTCTTATCTGGTCTGCTTTAGCAGGCATAATGATTTACACAGCCTGACAGCACTAGTGCAGCAAGTAAATGCATTAGTCATAGTGTCCATTTTTCTTGCAAATTTGTGACACAAATTTAATTATGGGAATGACCAGCAACTTACAAATCTAATTTTGGTAGGCTGAGCCAACTTTTTTATTTTAATAACAATGGATTTTTTAGCAATGATTTCATTACTATTTAAAGAAATCCAGCCACATGGAAATAACCAATTGGCTGAATTTATTTACTTTATTTTACCTTAATGAATGTTGAATGGCTTAGGGTTATTTGGTTTTTTTTATTATCACTTTTTTATTTTAGATATTTCAAGATAAATATTGTTATCTGGTTTAATTATTTTTAACACAAACACTGTAAATATTTTTCTAAAATCAGGCAAATGTTTGTATACCCCTTTGTTCTCTCTTAATTGTGTCTTTGCAGTAGGAAAAGGGGCAGAACAGTCGTCTGGGATTCCCTTTTTACTGTGCTAGCTGTTTACAACAAAATCTTGCCAGGAAGTCTGTTCACAACAGGTGCTGAATTCTAGATTCAGTCTTGTTTAATTTCAAAGTTGAGCTCCTTTATGGTGTGCCACCTCACTCTTGGAAGTGGTCTCCTCTTCCTCTGTGAAGCAGTACGGTGCTTCTGGTCTGTACTCTGAGTTTGCTTTGGGTTGTTCTCAAAGTCCTGAGCAAGTTCTCCGTTAATCAGCCACTTGGGAAGCCACCTCATCCTTGAAGGATGGGTTTTTGCATGAGTGGGAGTGGCAGATCTCAGCAGGAGCAAGCCTTTTGACCAAATATTATCAACCTGGGTGGAAGAGTTTATATTCCATGGAATTTAAATAATCTTGTGAGCCACTTGTGTTGCCTCACTGTAACTTTTTCTTATTTTGTGGCTGGTGCTTGGTTCTCTCATTATTGTTTATTTATAACATCCTCATTTTGGTTTCTACAGCTTGATCTGAAATCTCAATCCAAGTTTGGGCATTGTTTCCAGGTTTGCCAAGTAACTTTTCAAAACACACAGGCCTTTGCTGTTACTGTGTACCTTTGCTTCCAGTGTGTAGCATGTTTGGCTTAATACCGGAGTTTGAGTTAGATTGTACTATTTTGGTACAATCAAAGCAGAGTAGCAAAGCTCACTGTGGAACAGACCCCTTACCGTGAGCTTAAAGAAAAAGAGCCTTGACGCAGGTGCTTATTTTAAGGGTGGCCAGGCATGTGCACCCATGCCAATATTCATTCATAGATCTTCTCTCTCTTTCTCTAAGCCAAATTGACAGAGTGGGTGCCAGTTACAATGAGATACAGAATTTTTTACAAAATAAGCAAAACCTTACTTGTCTATGAGTAATGCTGAACTCCTTTAAAATAAAATAAAAAAAAAAACCCAGAGCAAGTGTAAAAGTGTGATACTCAAAGAGAAGTAAAGGAGATCTTGCTCCCAAGGGTCTGAGTGAAACCAGGTAGGGGGGATAACTGGAAATCTGAGTATTATAACGCCTACTGTGTGGTCTCTCTGCCACAGTCAATTTGAAAAGACCAATTAAGTCAGAAGGGATTCACACGGTCAGCCAGAGCGTACTGAGAGTCAGTTAACAAATAACAACACTGCTGTTGGTTTTCTTTGAAATGTTAGGGAAAAGGAGGAAAGAAAATGTGCTGTCAAGTACTCAAAAAAGTGTCCTCTAGAAGACCAGTGATTAATCCCTGAATTTTTTTTTCCAGTGACTAAGAGGAAAATGTGTTGAAATCTACATAATAACAAAAAGTGAAACCACGTATTTAAATTATGTGGGCTGTAGCTGAGCTTAGGGCTTTCTTAGTTTTCCCATTAGCTTTTGCTGCTGATCATTTAATTCATCTTGCTTGGTCTTATGGGACCAAGCAGCCAGTTCTGCCAAAAAAAGTTTGTTTAAAGGTAGCAATAAGTAGGCCATTAAATGTATCTCGTTGTATTATCTTTGCAGCCCAAAAATAATTAACTACTACCTTTCTAAAGATAAATATATTTGGGTATTCTGCTTTCTCCACTTTTCTGCTTTTTCCACTTCCCCATATGACAGCTGTCAGTAAATAGAATTTTTTTCTTGCACCTACTTTTTGGGTCAGCAACCCCATCTAGTGCTCTTGCTTAATGTGGTACATGGTGACAGCTTTCGAGAAAGTACATTGAATCCTGCCCCATCATTGCCGGTTTTATGGATTAACAGGCTCTTAGGGTAAGAAAGAGCTGAGGATATATGTGCCAGTAGCATTTCATGAGTTAGCAAAACAAGCAGCAAAAGTGGAAGTTGCTGGAGAAAATTCAGCAGCAGAATTCAGGGTGTTTGTTGCAATTTGAAAAGAGAGAGTGAGAGTTGAGGCAGCTTTATTCTTTCAGTCTGTTTGTCACCTCTGAATTGCCAAGTACAAGGGAGTGAAGTTTCAGGAGCTAAGACCGGGCATTCCAAGTACCTTAAATTTTATGGTCTGGCACCTTTCTTCTGATCACAGTGTGGGGAAACTGGAAATGAAAGTATCTATGTGACTATAGTACAGTCATCTCTCTTGTTAATTGAGATTGAATACTGGAAATTTATAAAAAGCTTGATTCCATTTTAAATGAAAGCTAGTGAATTACAGAACCAAAAGAGATATACACTTTGGTAACTATCATTTGGAGAACATCTAGAGAAGGAAATATATGTGTTTAATATTATATAATCAGGTAATTTGTTGGATTAGTATGTAAATCAAATCTGTGCTGATGCACAGTTTTAGCATAAAATCAGTTTGTTGTCTAAGGTTACTTATGTCATAATTACCAAAATCAGTCATTGTCCTCTTTACTGGGAAAATATAGTATGTTTTTCGAAAGAATATACTTGTTTTGGGCTATTTTTTCTGATTCTGCTTACTGTCATTAATGGTCAGGACTTGGCAATTGCCCCGGGGTGGAACTTGTGTGCAGATCATAATATTGAAAGGTTCTGATACTGGTTTGTGATGGTTTCTTATCTTCTGTTTTGCAACAGTTTCCTTTGTTTTCCCTCAAAATCAAAGAAAGTGCAATTAACAGGAAGAAATATCACTTGTTCTGTTATAAAATGAGATCAGGATGTCTGACTTGTAGTTACGTCACTAAACCTTGTGTCACGGAACAGTGTCGTATCACTTAAAATTAGTTTTAAAAAAGGTTTACATCAAAATGCTACTTTGGTTCTGAGAAATACTTGGAGAAATATTTATGTGCTTTGTGTAAAAAGGTAAAAATTTACACTACAGAACTTTGAACAATTCATTTGTAAACCAAGATTTAAGGTTCTTGCAAATACTTAGTTTTGTCTGTGGGAACTAAATGTTTGAATTTATTGGTCCTTTATGTTAGGGAGGTTGGTGCATGAAGGAGAAATTGAGAAGGGAGGCAGTATGAAAGACAATTTGCTTTTCATTTTGCCCTCTCTGTAGTATCTTTTAGTACTAGAAGATGCATTCCTCTGCATTTCTCTAGGGTTGTGGTTGTACACAAACATGTAGTCATTTGGCCTGATTTAAGGGTAAATGTTCCCTGCAGACAGATTTGGAAATGCACAAAATGTATAATTTTCTCCCTCAGTTTTAAAAAATTCATCAAAAGGAAATGAAAATGTTTTTAGAATCTGCTGTTAATGTTCTCCCCCAAAGTTTTAGCTGCTGATTGAAATGGAGCGATGTTCCTTCCTCTATGCTGCAGCTTTTAGTCACCTGCATGAGAAAAGTGTGTGTTGGGGTGAGAGGGAGTGGGGAGAAATCATCCCTTCCTTGAGACAAGGATACTTAAGCTCCTCTTACCTTACGTTGCCTCTTTGGGGGAGCAAAAATGTCCTAAACTCATTAAGTTATTAAGCTTCTTAATTTTTGGCCCAAAACAGGTTAAAGCTCTTCCTGGATTTTTTTCCTGTGGTTCTTCTCTATCTGACCTAACAATGCCTGTTCGAAACTCAGCAGTCCATGAACAGGCAGTCCTCAGTCTCTAGGGGTGAAAACAAGAGGGATGTCATTATTACTGTAAGTTGTGGGGCTGGAAATCGTTCCCCTTGCTGTCAGGGTGACAAATACTGTCTTCATGGAAGTGCCAGAGGTTAGGTCAAAAGCTTTCACGAAGCCTTTGCGAGTAAGGCATGGTTATAAAACTGGAGCTTCCTTTGGAAATTTGTGTTTATTATTTATTGTTGGCCTCTTAAAAGTCAGTTTTGGGAAACCGTTATGATCCTTCAATATGAGACAGGAATAGATCAGGATTTCTTTTTAATAGCTGTACTTGTGTTGTTGCTGAGAGCCTCCCTTCATTATTATTTTGCTTTATCTTCTTTCGGAACAACTCCCAGCTTTCATAGAATCATAGAATCGTACAGGTTGGAAGGGACCTCTGACATCATCAAGTCCAATCCTTGATCCACTACTACCAGTTCCTAGACTATGGTGCTAAGTGCCACATCCAGTCTCTTCTTAAATACCTCCAGGGACAGAGAATCCACCACTTCCCTGGGCAGCCCATTCCAATGCCTGATTACCCTCTCTGTAAAGAATTTCTTCCTAACATCCAACCTAAACCTCCCCTGGCACAGCTTAAGACCATGCCCCCTTGTCTTACTGCTGGTTGCCTGGGAGAAAAGACCTTAATGGCACAAATTTGGAAAGACCAGTTATTGCGACGGAAAGAGGGAAATGTTTTAGTTTATGATCTGTCATTACCTGGCTTCTTTTAACACTATTCTGTCAGTGGCGTAGATTTGTCATTTTAATTTCATGTAAAACCAACCAAACAAAAAAACAACAACAAAGCACTTCAAACCCCCACCTCAACAAAATCCAAACAGTCTTGAAGATAATTCCTTGAGGCTTAAGCTTACTCACACAGTTTATCACCTTTCTGCCATGACACATGAGCAAATGCACCTCCCAGCATCCTGTTTCCTCCACCTTCATTCCAATTCTCCACTCACCTACGCCTGGTTACTTTCCTGCAATAAATAAATAGTTTATTTGTTGCTTCTACTTTCTAAGAGAGATTGTATCACAAAATTCCTTTTCTAAAATATTTTCTGAGGGTACCTTCTTGGTCACCTGCACTGTAAGGTCTGGTTGCAAGAAGAGTTGGTTATGTGATGTCGTTTCCCTTTAGCGGGTGGAAGATCAGACTAGATATCATCATAACAAACTCAATATGCTGTACAAAGTGAAGTCACACCCTGAGAAGACTGTATGTGAGCTCTGAGACCGTGAAACATTTGAAAAGTTGCTATTTTTCACTTCCCAATAAAAATAATTATTTTTACCGAATTGGGTGATCATGTGAAATAAAAAATTTTGTGTGCTTATATATGAAGATGGGATGTTCATATGATCTTCTGTCTTTCAACCAGTGTACTGAAACCTCAACATTGGATGCTTTCATTGGATAACTTTATTCTTCAGGTGTTTAACTTGACTGAGACCGTGCTTGACTGGGAATAGCTTTTTTGCCTGACATAAACCCACAGGATGAAGGCTGCATGTGGTTTCACCCCCTCTGCATACTCTTCATATATCACCTTGTACTGTGGTGTAATACAGGTGGTAGCATTGATGCCCACCTGAGTGGAAAATTCCAACTTCAGCTCCTTCCTCCTGGTGCGTTTGAGGCAAGTGCAAATAGCCTGAGAATGCACATCTTGTCATGCCTCATTGCTTAATTGTGGTCTACTTTCCTTCCCACAGTTTTACTGCTGTATGGAAAGCAAATGTTAACTGTTTGAAGGAGAACTATATTACATAGGATTAGATAACATGAATAATGTGAAAGCCAGGGGTTCTAAAAAACTCAAACCTTTTAATAAAATGGAATGTCAAATATATGACTGTGTCTTTCAAGCAATGATCAAAAAACATGTGAAAAGTTTCATATCCTTTTAAAAGTCAAATAATTATCCACCATCATAAAATTTTTTTTGTTAGATGGACAGTACAAAGATGAAAGAAAATTTTATAGATAACATTGCACTTCACAGCTGACTGAAGCAGGTGTTAGAAATGCAGATTAAGTATACTGACTAAAGACTATATAAATTTGAAGTGAAAATGCCACTGGTCTACTTGCAGTGCCCTGCACATGTGAAGTTTCGGATAGTTAAATTATTAATTTTATTGTGTGAGATATAGTGCAGTAGTTAGGGAGAAGGTTCTTGTGCATTTATGATTTTTTTTTTTCCCTCCTGTAATCTCTTTGACTGTATGTGATGAGCAGCTCACAGAAGTAGCTTCATTGTGCGAGTTTTTTAGTGGAAAAAAAATATGTAATGGAGGTAGATATATCCACAGCATAAATTTATTTGCCAGTTAGGTGTTTTACAGGAACATGCAGTGCAAACACAGTTGCGGGTAAGTACGGTTTCTATAAATGAAGAAAATCAAATGTTAGTAGTGTTGCTGTACAAATCTGCAGACACTGGGACAGCTGGTGTTAGTTTTTCAGCACACTCCTGTCAAAGTAGTGTAAGGTGCTAATTTACAGTCTCTTCTGGACCTAGGCTTTGTGTGGATATTATGCTCCACCATGTACAGGCCCCTCACTTGTGTGGGTGGTGTGAAGCTTGGGAAGAAGGCACTGGGAGAAGGGTGAGGGTGTTTTCTTCCAACAACTCAGTAACCTGCTAATAAACTGTACTAACCTGTGAATTTAATTTTGTCATGACTTATCAGGTGCCTGGAGCTAGTAATCAATCTGTAGGAGTTCTAATTCTCGGATAAATTAGAACTGGAAGTGGATTGGAAGATGGAGTCTCTTAAAGAAAGTGAGGAGCACTGCTGAGTACTTTGCTCAGCATGAGAGGCAGCCAGTGTTGTTCTTGCTCTGGGCTGTTGTTAAAAGAGGTTGGTAGGATCCCTACAATAGCCCAACACTGGCTGGCGGGGGAGACAAGTAATAGGGATATGGTGCTATTCTCCATCACCTGGAATGACTGCAAGGGAAGGGTAGCTTTTGCAGGAATTTTTTCTTAGTAAGTAGTCCCTGCATCTGCTAGTTCTAAAGATATGTTGTACGAGAACTGCCTTTTTTCTTTTTTTCTTTTTAGTTGTTTTTTTAAAATAGACAATACTGTTTTGTCCATCAGCTCACAGGGCATGGTATTTATATTGGCAGCAGTTCTGCTCTGGCTGGAGGAACTGGTCCATGGTCTGTAAATATTCTCTATATGGTTGTGAAAGCTTGGTTTTAGTAAGTGGAACAGATATTCAACTGTCTGTCTAGTGCATGGTGGGAAGCAGACAGCATACAGCTAGCAAACTAGTCTTTTGAAATTTGAAAGGGCTACAAATAGTTGTGTTTTGCATGCATTTAATTTAATTTTTTTCCTTAAGAACAAATAAATCCCAGATGTTTCTCTGTTTTCCATGCAGCTCTACGCATAGGCACCTAGACTTAGCTCAGTTTTTCTCTTATTTCTGGTAACTGGTACTTAGAGACACACACTTGTGTTCCTTCAGTGACAATCATCGTATCTTTCCCTGTGCTACAGAATTGAGTTCACTACAGTGGATGCAAAATCATATGAAGTGTAAAGTCTCCAGAAAGACCATTTGGTGCACTCATAAGACAGATTTATGCACTATAATGAAGCAGTTAGCAAAATAACAGTGTCAATTTTACTCTAGCCTTAACTTGTGTATAGCATTTCAGGAAGGTTTTTTGTGGTCATTGACTTTGAAAAACAGCTTCTATCCCTCTTCTTTACTTTGCAGGCCAATTAACGTAGAACAGATTCATTTTATAGACTGTGTAGCATCCCCAACAAAAAACTGTTACGTGAACTCATGTATAAAATATATTTATTACTATTGCTTTCCATATTTTTAGTAGGTAGTTAAAATACAAGCTAAGAGCATCACTGTAACACAAACAGCTTGCAAAATAATAAAATCTAGATGAGGCCTAATATTTATAGAGTACTGCCTTATTGCTTAGCTTAGTCACTCAATTAATAAAAGTATAAGAATGGTTTTGCTGCTTGTTTTTTTTTTTCCCTCTCCTTCATCCACCCTCCTAATTAGAGTGTGGGCTTCCTAGAAAAGATGGTCTGTCTGCCATTTTGTCTTCCAGTTTCAAAATCTGATCAATGTGTGTATGTATTCAAGTCAGAGAACTAAAATAGAGTTTCATCATTACTATCTCAGTTTGCTTACCCTGAAGTGGAGTTAGTGGAGGGCTGTTCTTCCCCTCATTCACAAAGGTCTGTCAAAATGGAATATGTCACTCCAAAGACATTTGGAAAAATATATTATGAGAGTCCTACTATATCAAGCTGTGGCATAATTATTGCACCATAAATGCTTACAAAGCATTATACTGGCTCCTTTTTTATTTATCAATCTGATTTCTCTTAACTCTTGGGATTAAAATTATTATGCTAATTCAGACAACTGCACACTCCAGTGCCAGCTGAACTTGTATTGAGAACATCCCAAGCCAGCGTTATCAAATATTATACGGAAAACTATATAGTCCGTAATATATGGGAAGAGGTATAATTTGTTTTATTTGCTGTTTGAATTATTTTATAGGCTGTTAAAACCCCTCTACAGCCTCTTCCGATTATTGTGCTTTCTTTTAGGAGCAGGAAAGGACATCGATGATAGAAGAAACACTGTGATCTTATCAATCTGTTTCATAAAGCTGTTCAAACACCCTGGAATAGTGAGATGTAGATTTAAGACTTCTAGGGGTATATTTTTCTGCAGGGGTAGTTACTGTCTCTAGGCTATCCAGTTAATTTTTTTGTTATGTACTTGGTGCATGGATTTCTTAGAGGCCTATCAGAGTAAGAAGTTTCTTCCTCTTTGGAGAAGTAGCAAGGGGGACATCCATCAGTCGTCAGAGTTCAGTCAAGCACTGACATGTCCAAGCAGATTAAAAAGAGGTTTGTGACAGAGCAGGGTTTTGGGACAGGAGAGCCCTGGAGAGGTCTAAATTAAGATGATATACTGGATAAGCGAGAGAGGATCGGCAGATCCCTGGGGAGTGTCTGGTTTGTGCTGGCTTCCGTGCAGAAGGAAGAACAGCAGGTTTTGGCTCAGACTGGACTGGGGTTGTCCCGAGGCAGCCCCTGCCTGGGAGCTCCTGTTTCAGCAGGAAGGTGCACACACCATAACTATCCTGCACATTCCCCAGGCACAATTGCTGGGCATCTTCTGCCTATCTGTTGTTCTCACGGGGGGCTTTGTACAAATAATCATTTAAGAACCGGCACTAACATAGCGTGTTTATGCTGAGATAGGAACATGGCTCTTCAGGGTGTTAACATCAAGTAAAAGCTGTTTATAGTGATAAACTTCTGAACTGCATGTTCCAGACTGATTCTATTCACAAATATGCTAATAGAAAAGTAATCGGTTTATGACTTTATGTGATGAAGTTCTTGAACTGAACTCAGAGTTCAATTTTCATAGGTAATCAGGCAATAATCTTGTAGAGGTTTTGGATGCTATCCTCCGGGTTTTACAGGGAATATCTTAAATCATGGTGAAAAGCTAATCGCTGGACTAAGATGCTGAGGCATGCCTTGTGCCACTAAGATTCTTTCTGATCACCTATGTATTTATATTATTTCAATGGATATTTAGTAAATTAAAGAACTATTTTGAGGTTTTTTTGTGGATTTATAAGTAGTGAATTAGCTTCCCTTGTGCTTGAGCTTTGTAGAGGGGAAGCATAGGTCTTTCTGCCACTCAGGAACTGTGGTGCAGATTAGGTCGTGCATACTTGGCATAGTGAAGGTACACTGTGAGTGCATTAAAAGCATGTGGACATTTTTAATTTATTTTTTTTTTCTGAAAATGTTATTCTAAGAATTAGGGCTTGGTTATGAAGGGAAGGGTTTTTTTGTCTATTTTTTTTGAACTCTGGTTGAGCTTACTTTCATTCTAGAATGAAAGTGTGGAAAATCACTATGCTACATTAGAACACAAATACAGTTGTCACAGTGTGACTGAGTCCATACCTAGAGTTACCTTAAATTAGATACTGCAGGAATATCTAAACCTACTCTGTATTAGCCAAATACCATGAGTGTCTCAAAAGGATGTGTTCTTTCTGTCCTTTCCATTGACATGTTCAAAAGGGGATTTTTACACCGTGATCCAGTAGGTGTGCACATAACTGACTGTTTTACATACAGAACTGTTAGATTTGCACTTGAGAGTGTAAATATTTCAGTGTAGCATACAGCTTTGTCTGCTTAGGTCATAACCTCATACAGTATCTGTGCTGGCAGTCGCATCTTGCAGAGACACCACCACTATCAGGAGCTGCATTGCTGACTTCCCATCCTATTTTATAATGTGTTGAACACCACTGTACAGGCACCAGTAATAGAGAGGGGGAGAGAAGAAACCTTTTCAGTATAATTCTTACAATAATATCTTTTTAGAGTCTGGGATTTCATTTTTTTTTTTTTAATTAGAGATGCTCAGAGGTTTTGTTGTGTGAATTACAGAAGAAACATTCCTGAAGTCCTTAAGAAAGAACCGTTCTTTTTCTCTGCATCATGATAAATGTAGCAATTGTATGTGTATACTAGAATAGATCATATCGAACATCCCCTGAGCTCCGTTTGCAGACAAGTCCTATCTCCACCATGACAAAATTCCCATAAGAGTTTAAATTATTAATGCCCTGGAATCTGCGGGGTTCAGCAGATATGTTCAGTGTTATTGATGGCAAACTTTATCCCTTTATTCCTAAGACACATAATGAAATAGGGAGTCCCTCAAATAACTGCATTTCCTGTTTAGGCTAATTTTGTAGGGGCCAGTGGGCTTTGCCTTAATGTGTGCAAATACAATTTTTTTGTTTTACAGCAGATTGTGTGGTAGCTGGGAATCAGACTGATTTGGCACTAATTTATGAATCCTTCTAGCATTCTCTGTGTGCTGCACCCTGTGCGGGCAAGATGCTCTAATTACACTTACTCTATATAATGAGAGCTTTTAATGACAATTACTGATTGTAGTTACTGATGTTTAGGGACCATTTTTTTCCAGCTTAAGATGATGTATTGACTTTTATAAGAGAAGACTTTTATTTTCACTTTAAGCAATATCTCTCCTTCCTCCCCCCCCAGCCCTCACAACTGATGGGCTGACAGTGAAGCTGCTGAAGTAGTGCCACAGAGAATTTTTGTTCAGTTAATTTCACTTCAGGAGATATCATATTTACTCTTTATTTCTGAATTCAAATCGGCACATTCATATATTCTTTTTCATAGCAATTTAGTATTTAGAGTGATGTTATACAAGTTGCATTTGTTTTATATAACAAGATAAAACTCCACTTCCCCACTGAATACTTCACTCTCATGTTAAGTAAGCCCATTTTCAAAAGATTAATTTTCTCTTAATGTACTGGTATAAATGACATTTTAATATGAAGGTGTCAGTTTTAAATAGGAGTAGGTTTTATCTTTGGTCCAGATTAATTCTTGTGAAAAACAGTGATTCCACTTGCAGTCCCAGCACAGCAAAGTTGCTGTGCACAGGGCCTGCTCATTTTTTTCGGGTAGGGCTGTGAGTGTGCCTCTCATTGACTGTTGTCTTGAAATATAAATAAAGATTTGGTCAGCTTCCAGTTTAGCAGTCACTTGGGAAAGGGAGTTATCAATAATTGAAAGATCAGTTTAACAGTTGTGAGGAAGAGACAGTTTAAAGATTTTGTTTGTTGTTTGTTTCCCTTTCATTTTCATTTGCTAGTTTTTTTGGTGGGGTGTAGGAATATCTTTCTTTGCTTGGGTTTCTGCTGCTGGCAGTCTTGTTTTGATATGAGAAGTGAAGCCTTCTTGTACTTCCAGGGAAGCAAAAGAAGAGAACAGAATTGCCTTTGCTCCTTAGCACTGCTGATGGCTGTTCATTCCCACACAGCTTGTTGTGCCTTCTGTTGTCTTAACACAGCTAGCAGTGGGACTGAGCTGGAAGACAGACCTGGTCTCAGTATTAAAGTCACCCTTTCCATTTTTGCATGCCTTTCTTGTGCTTTGTTCAGTTTTAAATCCTGATCACGGCAGTGGTCTTGTTTATTTTACAGCTCTCTTAGTGAGAAGATGGTATTCTAGGATGTGGGAACAGAAGTAAAAAGTTAGATGGAAGAGAAAAGAGAATGGCAACTTCTGGAATTAATTTATAGGTGAAGGCAGCACTTATGTAATCATACCGTAAGAAAGATTGTCAGTATACTGTGGTCTACAAACCCTGAGGCCTTAAGTCTGACCTCAGCAGTTTACTAAGGATGTTTATATGTACTTCGCATTTATTTGCCAATTCTGCTAATGTGGTAACAAAAGGCTTTCACGAAGCTGATTCAGGTCTTCAGTAGAAGAAGCCAGTTGTTCTAGTGCGGTACATGGTTTTCAGAAGGAGTTTGTGAAATCAGAGGCTTTATGTGTCACTGTTAGCTCAATATGTCATTGCTTTCTCAAAGTACTGAGTAAATGCAGATGCTTTATGACTGCAGACACTGATGTCTGTTAATTGAGTTCACACCTTTGGACTTGGGTAACCAAAAGTGCACAGATAATAATGGATACGAACAGCCTGGTTAAACATAAAACGACAATTGTCTCCTAGGACTGGTAATAGAAAGCAAGAAATCTTATTTCCTTGTGTTCTGGCACTGGTTCATAAGCACTTGTGTGACTGGCACACAGCATGTGTTGTGTTTTCCTGTAGTCCTGGACAGTTTGACCTGTGCCCAGGACTAAAATGGAACAGGGTCTGGGCTGCAATCACCACAGGCAGACACCAGCCTGCTCATGATTGAATGCAGTCTCTGGCCCAGGCTTAGGCAGCCTGTTCTGTGTGGTGATAATTTTTAGTCTATCTCTCACAAATACTTCCTCCCCTTATCTAGTGATGAATCAAGGCTTTAATTTTCTAATTACTCTTAGCAGGAACCACTCATTAGGAAAGCAAAGAATCATGCACTCCAGGACGTTGGTTTCTTTTTAAAAAGTCTTATGCAACAAGAGAGTTACCCTTGAAAAAAATCACAGACTGCAGTTTCTTAGTTCTTCTATAACTGCTTTTGTGAGTCTTGCATTTGTGCCAAGCCATTTCTCCTGCTTTCCTGGCTCAGTGGCCATATTTTTGGCATTGTTCGATTTCTCTTGCTTACGGAAGAACCAGCCCTTTCAAAACTGACCGGTTCCCAAGTCTCTTTATGTGCTGTAAATGGGCTGGTGATTTCAGCTCCCACCCCTGGTCTCTTCATTTCCAGTATTCTCTTCCCAAGTCTTCCACATCTCTGTAATTCAAAGGCCAGGGCACAATTAGTAGTAAATTAGTTGTACTGGACAGGAGTCCTTCTGCACTGGTGTGTCTTATTTCCTCGGTGGCCACACTGTTCACTTGGTGTTGGGCCTCTGCAGTACAGGGAGGTTTTTGGTTGTGTTGGCAGAAGGTGGGGGGGTCAGCATAATGGTGGTAGCACTGTGGATCATCAATGGGAGCTTATCCCTAATGGACAGGCAAAAAAGGTGTATCACAAGGAGTACGGAACCACTAGGAGGATTGTTGTGTATGACACCATCGTATTTGGGAGAAAATATGTTGTTGAAGCTTATATGCTTGAACTGTTTTTTTTTTCTTGGCTCACAGATGTTTTTCCTCTTAAGGACCACTGAAAATACGCCTGAAAAAGTAAAACTGAGTGTGAAAAGTATGCAGGGATTTGCTCTGTGACCAGAGGGAAATTCTTTCAAAGCGGAGTTAGTAAACTTACCTGCTGGAAATGACATCTTGGATGTTCAATGTCTTCTTTAGTAAGCTGTCAAACTTTTATCTGTAACTGTAGAATGATTAAAAGTTGTTTTTTTCTAACAAAGATACGGTTACCTTTTTGGGAAACAGGTTGGTGAGCCGGTTTGAGGGTTTATCCTTTGCTTTCAGTATAACTGGAGGCCGTTAGGTCAGATATTGTTGGTTTTTATGGTACCTCCCACAGTAAGATCTTTCTCTGGGGTCCTGCAGCAGACTTGAGTGTTCCATGTTTTATTTTGTACAGCCCTGAACAATGATGAAATGACTGGGAGAGGAGCATTTCATGGGACACTTTGGGTAGTCAAACCAGAGTCACTTAAAGATGAATTTGGGATTGTTAAAAATGCATTGATTTCAACAGGTTGTTCTAGGTTCTACAAAAGTGAAAAAACATCAAGCAGGTCAAAAAACAAACTTGACCCTTTAAAAGAAATGTTATTAGGCAGTTCTCTGTGTTTCAGTGCGGACATCCCAGTAGGGCACAGTTCATTGCTGATGCCTTACAGCATTGAAGATCACTAAACTTCTTCCTTTGCTTGCTGTGCTGCTTTGAGAGAGCAAGTAATGTTGTTTTAAATGCTGCAGTTGTGTGGGATTATACTACATGCTACAAATAAAGGGTATATTATTCTAACTGTGCTTCAAGTTAACCTGGTTTTGAGGGTTCTTTTCGTAGACAGAGGCAGGCTGCTCAGAATGATAAATGTTCTTGTCCAGTGACTCTCAGAGTTTTTTTACAGACACTTTTGATTTTTTTTTTTACAGCACTTTCAAAAGGGAAGTGTGATCCAGCAAAATAGAATATTTTTTTCTTCTTTTTTTTTATTTTTTAATCTGAAGTGCAATTCCTCACTGACTTCTCTGGTGACAAAGTCAGTTTAAGAGGTGACAACCCTGCTTTCTACTCTTTTCGTGCTGCAAAAAAAAAAGGTGCCAACATGTTGGTTTCTTGGGCTGTATTTCAGACCAGAACAGTGAATTCTGCTGAGCTGAGTTTTAAAACAAAAACCAGGGGTTTATTTTTCTCACTTGATCATGTATGTGATCGACTGTAGAAATGGTCTCGTGAATGCCTCAAGAAGAGGAGGTGATTCGCTGTGGCCAAAGGAGAGGAGGCTAAGGGTAACAATTTTTGCTAGAGGAGACTGAAGTGAAGCTGTGCCTTGTGTAAACTTAAAAGGTAGATTTCTGCCCTGATGAAAATCAATGGAAAAGGCTGTTCTGGCATCAAAGTGCAATGTTTCTTTAATTAGTGTCCTGCTACAAAACAGAAGGATTAGAGGGAGCAGTTGATTTTTTTGGTGGAATTGTTCTTCTGGGGTTTTTTTGGTAGTATATTTTGAAGTTTATCTTGTCAAGTATTGAAGTGCTCCAAGCTGTAGTCAGAAAAAAACAATCAAACATGCTTCATATTGTTCTCTTATCGACCTTATCTCTCTATACAACTATCTGAAAGGAGGCTGGAGCAAGGTGAGGTTGGTTTCTTCTCCCAGGTAACTAGTAACAGGATGAGAAGAAATGGCCTCAAGTTGGATCAGGGAAGGTTTAGATTGGATATAAGGGAGAAATTTCTTCATGGAAAGTGTGGCTGGGTATTGGAATAGGCTGCCAAAGGAAGTGGTGGAGTCGCCATCCCTGGAGGTATTTAAAAGATGTGTAGATGAGGCACTTGGGGACATGGTTTAGTGGTGGACTTGACAGTCCTGGGTTAACGGTTGGACTTGATTATCTTTAAAGGTCTTTTCCAGACTAAATGATTCCATGGTACTTCTTTCCAATCTTGAGATCCGATTGTGGTTAGAAAAGTGGACAAAAGCCTGCTAGAATACCCCAGTCAGATGGTGCCTGAACTCTTCTGCAGTCTGTGTAAGAAATCAGGGGAGAAAAGCCCTTTGTGGGTACCAGTGATGTATCAGTTGAGTGTGGGCTACACTGCTCCAGAGGGGACCTCTTATCTGCTGCTTAATGAAGCAAAGTGAAGGAATCTTCAATCCTTATTTACTTATGGACAGGTCTTCTTATCACCCAAAAGGTGAATAAAGAAACAATCTTTTCTGTATTTTTAATTGTTAATATAAACTGACATACATGTGACACAGAGGGACTGTTCTTTGTTTCTCCTCCTAGTAACCAGCTTTATCAAATGCCACCTCTTGCCTTCCTACTGATCAAGCAATGGCAGTCAGCACAAAAATAATACTTCATATTTAATGCTTCTTTTTAATCCATCCATCCTGTTACACATAATTTTATGTTAAATGCTTTGAATGCTCTTGGTGTGCACTTGGCAAAATCTTATCTTGTGCTCTATCTCAATACCTTGTACTTGAACTCACCATAGAAATACCTATTGATCCATTCTCTTCTGGAGAAGAGATAGGTGTGTTTGTTCACTTTGTGCCATCACTGTGAACTTCTGTGAATCTTTAGGGATTTTTGTTAAAAACCCAGATTAAAAAAAAAGAAAAGCAGGGGGAGGGGGGCACCAATGAAACTAGACAAACCTCATCATATATCTGTCTGTCTCTTGGCTTCCTTTTCTGTCCTCTGGGATTTTTTAATGTGTGTCTCATAAGCCAGGTTATAGACTTTTGGAGGAAGAGACTGCCTGATAAATGCATACAGTTCACCGCACATTGGGGCATCTAACCATTTAGTGCTATTGTAAAACAAATAATGTAAATAACTGTTCTAGTGCTGAGAGTCCCCTGCTAATTTGTAAGTAAGCACTTATATCTTCCTTTTTCGGGTTTTGTTTCTCCTGTATGTGTGTATGAAGTTTGCATACAGATGAAATAGGAGACTGATTAACTGGCAGTGTAGAAAAATCAGTGCAACCAGCTACTCTGGCAGTTTGACAACCATTTGCATACTAAACTGAACAAAAAAGAGAGGTGCTCTTTAGTCTGTTTCAGTCACAGCAGCCTAATGAATTGTCCATAGCTGTGTAAGTTATTAAACATAATTGGTGCTTGAGCTTTTTTAAAAGAGTTTATTGTATTCCCTTTAAAGATAATCTGTTGGTACTGTGGTACAAAAAGGAGGATTTATGTTTTCACTGTACTGTTAAATAATTTGAGCTTGTGCCATTTTTTATTTTTTTTTTAAACCTACTTGGGTAATATTCCTATCTGGCATTTCATTATACAGATAATGTTTGAGGTGGATGAGCGTGTTAAAATTGTATAAAAGAAGAGCATTTAAGAAACCTCATTCATTTGTTTCGTTAACATTTAGTTGCCTGTGTTCTCTCCATATGCAATCAAGGCAACATTTAAGGAAATACTGTGTTCAAATATTCTATTTCACAGAGGAAAGACAAAGAGAGTTTGCCAGGGTAAAGGGTGAGGTCATCAATTTGTATTCACAGAATGTGACATATATTGCATAAAGAGGATTTGATCAAACCTTTTTAGTGTACTTTGTTGAAGAGGTTGAAAGGGATACTACAGTAATTGTGTACACTGTATTGGCATAAGAAGGACAGATGGCTACTAGAGAACTCTCCACAGGTTTTCCCTTCAAAGGATTGCAAGTATATGATAAGTGAAACCGTGTTTTCGGATGGGAATGCCTTGATACCACTATGGCAAATGCACGTACATCCATCTGCAGAATTCCACCTGATCCAGATGCCTTAACACAAAACTAATTGATACCATAATTCATCTACTGGGGTTGTTTGGTTTTTAAAAAACAACAAAAAAAACACACCAAGAAGTTATTATTCTCTTTAATTTTAAGACTAACGTGTCCCAGGGTGGGGATAAACAAATTAAGTATACGGATGGCCAAGTTCTTTGTACCTTGTTGACCATGGATGGTCATACAGTTTCAAAATATACTTTTTATCATGTCCCATTGACAAGGCCAATTTTGAAAATTATGGCAGTTTATGTTCTTTCCTTTGTATGTGCCCGTTAACTGGATAGTTAGCTTTTCAGGCCAACTGGAAAAAGATGTTATGTTTATATTAACGAATTTTCTTTTTCCAAGTTTTCCGCACTTCTTTATGAAAGTGAATTTGCATTTATTGTGCACGTGTCCTGATCATCTGTGATTCCGCAGAATTTTGCGGCGCCTGAAAGCCTTTCCCCATTGAACACCTTATTATTCCATTGGGCATCAGATTTCATTCAACAATTTATTTTTATCTGTCCTCTTTGTCCAAAAGAATAACTATCATGTTGCAGGAGAATCTGATGCATTTTGCTAGCACGTCTGTAATACGGGAGTGCATAATTTGGCAAGAGCTTGGGGCTATTCTCCCAACTGTTGGACATTTTACATCCCTCAGCCACCAGCAGTACATCTTGATTCATTAGAACACAGTGGATGGGTAGGCTTTGTTTCCTCTGTAGCCTGGAAGTGTTCGCTCCGTGCCCGTTGCGGTGCCTGGGCTGTGCTGCGGATCCACAGAAAGCGTCTAATTGCTAACAGAGGCAACGTATCTCAAATCATATTCACTCTGTCCAGAGGCTGTAGCTGCGGGTGTGCTCACAGAGGCTTGTACTGGGGAGGTGTTTATTTCTAAACCCTGTGCCTGAGTCACTCAGAAGAGAACTTCAGTGGCACATTGGCCTTTTAAGGCTATTTTTTTGAACCCACTGTTCTTTCACAGTTCTGTCTGCAGGCTATTAGGGAGCTTTCTGTTGGATCCATTATTCTTCAAAGACTTAATTAAATTGTACAGTGTAATTAATCTGTCTTCTTAATTTCTAAAGTTCTCCTAGTCTGTAGGTAATAAAACAACAGGGAGAGATTCTGTGGCTGCTGAGCATTGTTATGAGTCTGGGTGGAAACGAATATATTCTTTTGATGAAAATAGGTTTATACGTGGTTGGCTGTGACTGTATTGCAGCAAACATAAAATCTGCTGTACTGAAACTGATTGAATATTCCTTTTCTATCAGTGTCCAAGGGCAGATAGTTAAGGAATGCTGATTTAAAGTTCAGGGAATTCATATATGTCATTTTCCCCCAAAGTTCTCATACTCTCCAGCTCTGTATTTCCTAAACTAGTTATAACTTCTGCATTTGTAATAAATTTCAACAGATTTATCTTCTGTGAACTTGTCCTGTTTTCTTTTTGACCAGTGGACATGCATCTGGTTGTAGAAGAAAGATAGTTTTAAGGGAAGAAATGTCTGAGATGAAGATTCTTCAAATAGGTTTATCCAGAAGTTTCTACCATTTCTCCATATTTTGACTATGCTTACTAGCTGCTACTTTGAGTATTTTACTGAAATAATAGGGCATTGGTATCTCAGTGGATACCAATTACGCACAAAATGGAAAACAGGTAACTCTTTGAATGCAAATCTTTGGAAATAAAAGAATAGTACCTGCAGGTACAGCTATAGTAACTCGATGGAGGTGGTGGGCATCAGAAAAACTTGCATTTGTTTGCTGCCTGGTTAGGACTGTCATTCACTGGGGAGATTATTCACTTCAGGAAACTGGTCTGAAGTTTGGCTTTTGGAATAAGGAACAAACAGGAACTGTTTGGGCCAAGCCTTCTATGTGTTACCTGACCTTACTCTGCCTTTTCTCTTTGTTGCTTTGAGTGTATCCCTTCTGATAATTTCAGCTGTATGTCTTGATTTTTCAAACAAAACCTGTGTGCAAAAGAGTATCTTTCAGTAGTCAAAAGCATGTAATTTCAATAATAACTTTTAAAAAAAGTCACATGGTGCTTGTGTGCACTGCAGGCTTACCTCATAAGGTTAAAAATATGTGGGGGGTTTCTTTTGTTGTTGTTTTTTTTTTTTTTTAAATGTAGCTATTGATAGCAGAGGGGAATACAAATGTAACAAAGAATAACTGAACAGGCTCTTTGAATCTGACTTCACAACAAACATCAAAGAAAAATGCACTGCCACCTGTTAACACGGTAGGAGAGGTTAGCAAGTTTACATTGTTCTCTACCGAATTAATTAGCTCTTCTAAGTCAAAGTTGACTAGTTGAGAGATGGTTTCATTTTAACAGGTGGATCTTCTTTTAATTACATTATTTCTGACATTCTTCTTGCTGCTGTTGGGTTGGGTGATGCTTTCAGTTTCATGCTTATTTAGTCTTTCTGGGATGCTGTGAGCAAGCTGAGATAATAGTGGTGTTTTTTTATTTTGTTTTTCATCTACTAATCACTAAAAAAAGTAAGCACAGTGCTTATAAAAATCATTGCTGATTCTTTGAGTCTATGCTCCCTATTTTGAGCACGTGTGTGCTAACAGGACTCATATCTTTGTGATCTGTGTATGGGGGGGGGAATTATGACCTATCTGAAATAACCTCACACCAACATGGTTTGTTTAGTCTGCACAATCTATAGTTCAAATGCAACTCATTTTATTTATTTCCTTTGTATCATTATATTGTCAGCACAATTTTCATAACATTGTGCTAGACCTTGAAAGCCTGAAGGTGTGTGTAAGCAGATGTGTGATCCAGACGTGCTCTGAGGGAGGAAGCTTTCCAGGGGTTTGCTGGTGTTGGCTGGCTCTGAGTTATATGTACAAACCTGTGTGTAACACTGAGATCTTTGCAGGTTAAGGGAAGAGTGTCACTGATAGGCAGTGCCAGGCTGAGGAAATACAGGCAAAGCCCATAGTGTGATACCAGCACAGAGTTTTGGTCCAGAAGAGTAGGTACCTGGCATCTGTGCAGTCAGGTTAGGAACTGGGATGAAGGGGTGTCCAAGCATCAGAGTTGAGCGGTAGCTCCAGGGCCCCAAGGTTCAACACAAGGGGAGCCTTTTTTTCTGAAGAATGGGCAGGACTAAAACTCCCATTACTTTTTGACTCATGTGGGTATCCAAATACATAAGGTAGAAGGTATTTTCTGTTCCGCTTCCTGGTGTCTGCAGGCAGGTGCCCATGGCAGCTGAGAATAAGTTATTCAGCTTATACAGCCCAAACATAGATGACTGTGAGCTCTGCATGGGAAACACTTGTGTTTCTTTCCCTTTTCATTCCCCTTAGCAAGGCAAGGTTGCATCAAGTTTCCTGTTTGTAATTTCACTGTCCATGTGCAGTGGAATGTGTTTGCAAAGCACACTGTGATAAAGATAAGCTGCTTTCTCTCTTCCTTCCTGCACCTGAAGTTCAGGTGGGTAAATCTCTAAAGCAAACACGAGCTGCAGAAGCAGAAGGAACAGCAGCTTCCCCTGAGCAGGCAGTTGAGATAAGCTGGGAACTAACTAAACTTGAACTTCTCTCTGTGGCCACACTTGACATCACAGTTTAGAAAGGAAAGTTTGACTTGAAGCATATGAAGAAAATGCAGCTTCTGCTTGCAAATTTAAATTACTTAATACATGGAAGGGTGTGAAAAGTAAAAACCTTAAATTATGTTGTTATTCAAAATGCATTAATAGGGTAATGAAAAGGTGATATTTGTACTGTGTCTGCAAACTTACCATTGTTTTCTTCCTTAACCCTATATAATTTAAGGTAGCAACACAGCAAGTTGCATCCTGATTTGACCTTACGCGCCTCACTGTTCAGCTCAGTGGTTTCCCTGTAGAAACAGAAACTGACACTCCCTTGCTTGAGTTTTCTTTAATCAATATTGTGTGGCACACTACAAATTATACAGCACAACAGTATTAAAGAAAAGCTTATCTGTTGATACAGTTGGCTAGAGAAACAGGTTTTCGTTCAAGAGCTTTCAAAGTATTTTTATGAGTGAAATGGGACCCCATGAAATAAATGGTGTATTTTTTTACTTCTTTTTTAGATGCAGTTATTCTTTTCAGCTGGTTTTAGCAATTCCTCTGTATTAGCTTGTAGAGTAAATGACTGGTACTGTGCATCTCAAATGTAGCTATATAACAATATTTATGCATATATTTCTGTAACTTTTAGAGCAAACCCTCAGAGGTTATGTATTGTGTGAGTGCAAGTCTACAGCAGCAAAACTGTTAATTTGCCTGACTAGAAATATTAACCACACTATATCAAATAACTGCCAGGAACAATTCCCCACCATTCCCTGTGACTTCATTTTAATTGATTTTTTTTTTTAAACTTCCAGCTTCTGAGATTTTGTTTACTCTGACAGAATGTTTATTAAATGTGTAAAAAGAAAATTGTTTTGTAAATTGTTTCTGAGAGTGTTTTTATCTTCCATAAATTGGTGGCTCATTTAACATTTTCCACCTACCTTTGTTTTCCACCCCTGTGCTCTGCCTCATTTGTTTCCTTATTGGATTTGGTGATTAAATACTGATCAGCTGCTGGTCTGATCAGCTGTGCATATTGCTTTCTTTTAAACATTGTTCATATACACCCTGAGGACAGGGTTGCATACACAGTTATAAACGGGGGCGGGGGGTGTTTGGTGGCATCATTTGATCTGTTTTACAAATGATGGTGAGCTCAACAATGAGCATTTGTTAAACTGGTCACTGAAACAGACCTGAAACAGCAGAAATTCATAGCACCCAACTGTCCAAAAGGGCTGTTAGTTGGTTGCTTTACATTGCAGAGCTGTAGTTTGTGTTCAGCTCTCTGACGTTAAAGAGAGAATTGATAATGCTTTTATGAGGGTTTTTTTTTTCTGTCGTGTTCTCTTTTTTAGTTTAAGATACAATATTTTCGTTCATAATACTGTACAGTATGTCATGTATTGCTGTGAAGATTCATGAAGGAACATGGAATTTACATATGAAATGATTATTTTGTCTTTGAAAAGCAGAGATAACAGGCACGTGCTATCTCTGAATGATAAGAACAAATCAAGATAGTAAAGGAAATCCTCGAAAGATTTAGACTGTACTTCAACTGAAATACCAGTCTATTTGCTGGGAGATACCATAATATTTTATTTCTGCTTGAAACAGTTATTTCTGAGTCACCAAATCATATGAAATAACTGAAAGTTTAACAGGAACAAAAGACATTTTAAAAACCGGCATTGTGTACTGTGAATTCGTAACTTTTGGTAGACTGGTACAGCTGGTGTACCAGTCTGACTTCAGCACTTCACGATTCAAATGTAGTCCTTCTCTAAGGCCACTGGAATCAGTGTGTTTATAATGGTGTAAAGCTGGGCCATCAAAACAGTGAAACATATCTTTTCATTTTCTTGCCCATAGCTTTGTAAGAATGGTGTTACTGACTCCAGAGAGAGACTCAAATAGTAACTCCAGGGCAGAATATGGCTTTTAATTGTTTACTTCTGTTTCTGAAGTACATTCAAAATGATCTGAACAGTTAAATAATTCTGTAAAGTCTTGGTTCTTCCAAGGACAATTTAAATCTCTTTATTGCTGGCTTGGGTACAGTCATGCTGATCTGATAACAGTAAGTTTTTTTGCTGTCAAGATTTCAATCATGCTTCTTGATACACTGAGACTTTTCGTAGATATTTGCAGCATGTGAGGTAATGAATATTATTTCAGGAATACAGTTGTCTATTAAAGTATGCATTAGTAGCTTTCTTATGCTCTGTAAAGTCATGGAAGGTAAAACCTTTCAAAGTACCTAGTTTGATTTCAATGAGAGTTTCACTTCTAAGCTCCTTACTCTATTTTTAATTTTGTTTGTTTGTTTTAAGTATTTCTAGGCACCTCTACCTGTCCTTGGTGAATTGAGTAGTTTTAAAAAATCCAATTGGTGGGATTTAAGCATCTAAGATGCTTGATAATCTAAGGAGCAAGGTGTGGTCACGATGAGCATCATTCCACTTCATTTCGAAGTGTTTGGATCTGTGGCAGATGTTCAAAGGCATTGCCTGGCTCTTGCTTCCAACTGCTGATTAATATTTTTTTTTTAATTGTTTCTGTAAGGTAAGATCAGGTTCCAGAACATGATATCCAGCCTTTGGTAAATGACCTGAGGAGACAAGTGCTCATCACCGTGTGTAGAAAGTAAACACAGAGCTGCTCTTCTCAGCCAAGATGGCAGCAGCTGGGGTATGCAGAACAGAGGAATATTAGGCACCTCTGTCATTTTACTGACATGCTATTTGGCATCTACAGACCTGCTCACACTTAGAGATATTATGAGATTTGATCAAATACAACTTCAGATTCAGGAAACTCAATTCTACTCTAGTAGCGCTGTGGGCACTTGAACAGTTATGGTTCTGCCATTAGCTCATCTCTGGTCATTTTATTATTTCTCTTTTTTTTTTTCTTTAGACGTTGCTCATGCTGGGATGTTTAGAAAATGCACGGATTCTGGGCAACTGGGCCATTTTGTCTGAAGATCTGTGCATGCACATACCTTGCATAATGCTACCCAGGAGGCAGTGAAACACAAAACCCCCATTCCAAAAATACATTAGACCTCTGTTGCTATGTCTTGCAGAATCAATGCTTCTGCATACCCTGTCTGTATTACATCAGCTAGGCTCATCTAGCCTGGTGTCCTAGTTGGCTGTTTGTTCTGACCCAGGTAAAACAGGTGAATTCAAACAGGACTGAAAACTTCATGACTTCAACTTCACAGTTGGACTCAATGATCTGGAAGGTCTTTTCCAACCTAAAAGATTCTGTGATAATAGGGTTTTTCTGTATGCTGTGGGGAGAACCATTTATACCATTTAACTTCAGGGCCCAAGTTAGAGCTCTTCTGGACTTTAAATACAAACCCTTCCAAATCTATATGTTTAAGTTATGTTAAAGGGTCAGATATCTTCCCTGCCAACGCACAGTGTTTAATAGAGTAGGATGTACCATGATATGAATTGATAATCATTTATTTTACACATATATAATCAGAGTTGTAGAAATAGGCTCAAATTAATTTGTATGTTTTCTATAGTTTGAGCAGCCTTTCAGATTTTTTTCTGTGTTCTTGATTTCTCAGCGCAGTTGCATTTGATAGTTATTTCCTGGAAATTGTTTCCTGCTTTTTGTTTGACTGGAAAAAAACACTAGCCCTGGTAACCACAAGAAACATGTTTGTACAGCAAATGGCAAAACTTCCATTGAATGGGGTTTGTGTCATCAGTTGTCAGGGCTGCAGAAGATGAGTAGTTAACAGAGTAAGTAGTGTGTAACATTACCACTGACGGAACATTTCTTACCATTAAGCCTTCAAACTCTCATTCAGCTGTCAACACATGGGCACTTTCTGGAGCCAAATTCTCTCACGCTGTGCACTGCCTGCAGCTCGCCTGAAGCTCAACTTTGACTAAAAGTGTTGATTTCGCTTCTTTTAGCCTTGTTCTCATTTAACGTTAAAACCTGCTTAGAGTCTGCCTTTTATTCTGCAAAGTACACATGGCTGTATCATCCCTCGCGCGCTTCTGATGTGGAGTTAAGGCGCTCAAAAGATATGCTAGTAATCTTAATGAATAATTGATTAGAAAGGAGTCTGGCAGTGTTAATTGTGAGGTGCAGCTGAGTGAATGCCAAAACAAAAGCTCTTCTAAATGTTTCCGAAAACCTTGTAAAGTCTTTAGCATTGAGCAACAGGGTCAGTGCACTGAAGTGGAATTTAAAGGAGGTTCTTGAATGTAATGGATTTTGACTTGCCATTGTCATGTGCCTCAGTGCATCATTGATTGAGCACTCATTTGTTAAATCAGCTGTATTTTTTGCCATTTGTCAGAGCATAGACACTTACTGCAGCCTTTTTCCTTCTAAACACGAGTTTCTCGTCTTAATAAATCACAGGTGTAAATTAGTTTTTATCTAAGGTGATCAATTTTTCAAGCAGAAAGGCATGTGAAGATGGTCACAGGGAAACACATTGTGAGCTTTTATTTTCTTAATTATTAGAAGAAAAGGGAAAGATCAGGGATACATTTTAGCTGAAACATCGATAATTCATGTCTTTAAATTCAGCTCCCAGCAAAACGCTCAGAAATGATTTTATCTGGAAAGCTCTAAATGGTGTGCATTGGAAGAGTAGTTTGGGGAAACTGGTGTTCAGTCAGTTCTTTAAGAAATGAGCAAAGGAAACCCGAGGGTTAAGGAACAAGCAGTGTACTGTGTGTTTGCAGCGATGAGAGGTGCTCTCTGATTAGTGGAAAGGCTAATTACCTGGAGTATGCAGGAGCACTGTAGGTGCTGTGCATACCTGATTAGAGTTCTGACAGCAGGGCAGAAGAAGGAAGACCTTGAGAATGTGCCAAAAATATCCCTTTATGTAAGCAGATGCTATTACCCTTGGAAGAGAATAGTCACTTACCCAGAATGGTTATTGCTGCTAATAATAAGTGTTCTATGGATGGGCCATCAACTTCTGAGAAATGTACTCCTGTGGTATTTAATACAGCAATTACTTGTCAAATCTGGAAATGTTCATCTTGATGCTCTCTGTTTGCTGGATAAATGACCAAATCAGATTTATTTGCCCATTGTCTGAGCGAGTTGCCTGTAGTTCTGAGGGACTGAAGACAAGCTAGTTTGGAGTTTCAGTGTTGATACTAGTGATGGAGTTAGAAGGTGTTTCTTGGTCTCATCATTAAGCAAGAGTTCTTGAAAAAAATATACATATGACAAAAAAATGCAGAGAGCCTCCATGTCCTGCTGGGTATAGGCTTTAAGTGTTAGGTACACATGGAAGTCAGCTCTTTGGAGGATTATACTTTTAGTCTTTTTGGAAAAGATTTTGAGGAGAGGAGGAAAAGAAAGGAGAGGAACGGAAAGAGCCTCAAGAAGATGAGGGAAGAGAAAAGCCAGTCATGTTGGCAGAAGAATTTAAAGCTTCTCAATAGCATAGAGTTTAGCACTGTCCCTGCCTAGTTGTAATTAGAGTGAAAAGGATGGAGAACCGATCATCAGCTCTGACATCACACTTCTTTAAAACAAACCTTTCCACAAGGTGCAGAATGTGTTCTTTGTTCGGGACTAGCTGTAAATGTGCAGCACTGTCAGGCTTGGGTCCATCATGGAGCAGCATTGTAAATTTAGCACAGATCTGCTGGTGAGCAGAATGACAGTGTATTGTCTTGTACCTTGGTAAGAAATTAAATTGTGACCGTGTCTTGGTAAACATGTTTTGCTGGCGAGTACACAGCAGTGACAACTGCTAGCCTTGCAAAAGCCCCCCCCTAGCAGAGCCCCTTGCTCCTAGACCCACTCCACAAGTAGCTTACAACTTAAGCAGCTGTTTTCACTTTTGTCACTGTCAGGCACTGGGGACAGTTTCCTTTCTTCTCTCTCTGGCTCCCTAGGCTCTATCGAAAGTGTGAATCTGAAACAAAACAAAATAAAGCTTCAGTCCACATCTTTGCTCAGCCTTTACATGTACATTTTCCTGTTTTGAGTTCTTTTAAACTGCAGCTATCAGAAAGAATAAAACAGTGCATCACCTAGTACAGTGCTGAAGTGATCATCCAAGCAATTTTCTTCTCCCTGAAGCCAGACAGCCAAAGCTTTTTATTACTGACTGACTGAACTTCCTGTGTCTGTCTGTCTAGGTTGATAGGCCACCTTGTTGTCACAATTCGTGATGTTAGAGGCTTTTGACTGTAGACAAACCAGAAATGCTAATTTAAATACAATATTTACATTAAACACCCTCTTATGTAAGATATGTAAAAAATAACTCAGCAGTTTTATGTCTTGTGTGTGCATGTGTAAAGCTCTTGTCGGCATCTGGAAAGCAATCCTGTTCATGTACTGAATTTCATGTACCTTCTCAGTAAAACACTGTGTTTAAAAATTTTTTTGGAGTCTTTAGATAGCTTGCGGCTTCGGAACAACAATCCCAAGTTATTGTTACTTTTAGCCTACAGGATGGTTATTTTTGCTCTTTGTATGAGCTCGGCTGATGTCCTTTTTGTCTGATCCAGAAATAAGAGGAATGATGACATTGTTGCCTTTTAGTCATAGGGCCTTGATTTGTCCATTATGTGCATTTGCATTGCCTGAAACTGCTTTGTAAAAGAAATGATTGGGTGTAATTGTAAATAACCAAGAGTTATTTTTTGAATTTGTTACCTGTGTGAAGGTATGCAGTAAAACTTTGGGGGGAAAAAAAAAAGAGGAAATTGTGTATTTTTCACATGAAAATTAAATTTAAAATGAAAAGGGCTGGTAATAAGCTGCTAGTGAGTAAACTGAGTAAGGATTTGCTTTCTGAAGAAGCATACTTTTCATGCCTAGGCAGGCAGGAGGTGGTGTATTTCTCATTCATGAGCAGAACCTGTATTTAACACCAAGATGAGGCTTTTTAACCCTTCCATGTTTTGGATGTTGAAACTGCCCTGTAATGGGTAACTGTTAGTTATTAACAGCTAATACTGAGCTGGGTGATGGGTTGGTTTTTGTGATTTTCACAATGGTTAGAGTTGGTAGATTGCAATGATGTGCAATGCTAATTATTATGCTGCTTATCATTGATTGGTGTTACATCAATGAGGCAAACAATGCATCTGAGAACTCCTTTGAAAATCAGGTCAGTTGATAATCCTAGGATGTGTTAAATCTTGCTGCTCTCTTTGCAATTCCCATGTTCAGGGGAGGGGTAGCAGGTGATTTGGTTGTTCTGCAACTTCTGTGGAGAAGTCCTATCTGCCCATCCACCAGGTGAAACAGTTTAAGAAAAGTGTTAGGCACACAAAATAGGGACAAACAAATCTCTTGCTCTAAGAAGGGGAAAGTAGAATTCTTGGGTAACATCTTTTAGTTATTCTCTTGTTTTACCTCCTGAAAAAGAGGGAATACCTTCTAATTTAACAATCTCGCCATTTGAGCTCTTGGGAGGTGAAATCAAGAAAAAGCCTTTCTTGTGGGGGCTCTGAGGGAAATATTTTCTCTTCATTTGGTTCCAGTCTCACATACCAGCTCCCTTCCCTGCCTAAGAAGTCTCTGCTAGACTAGGAGTGTTTTGTTTTCAGAAACAATTTTTCCCCTCTGGAAATATTCTGTTATGTTACTGAATCAAAGGCCCACATTTTGGGGCAGATGATTTAAATGCAAAACCAGTATTCATACAAGACAGGGGAAAAGCAGGCTCCTTCTGATGGCAAGTTAGAGCAGCATAACCCATACAGGAAACTGAAGTACAAAGCCATGTTTTGTTTGCTGCCCCCCTCCCCTTTGCTTTTTTATTTTCTGGGGTTTTTTTGTTTTGTTTTTATTTTGTTGTTGTTGTTATTTTTATGTAAAGCAGTTAGTTCTTTAGGGTGTCTCTGCCTGTGTTTTTACCTTTCTACAATTTACTTGCTCGAGAGTGCACCGATGTTGCCATTCCCAGGTAAACTGGGACATGCCATCTTTGTCAGAGGATGCCCCCACAAAAAGCTCCATGCAGTGGATGTCGGCTTCAGTGCTCAGGCTCCCAGCAGTGCCCTACCTCTCGCTGTCCTGGGCGATGTGACAGCGCTGGGCAGCCAGAGAGCCTTCCTAGGTGGCACTCCTGGCTCCTTGCAAGGGCAGATGGTAGATGTGAGCCAGGCAGTAGGGATTTGTGGAGCCGAGTTTCGGAGAGGTGAATTTTCCTCAGACCTGCCATGTCAAAATCAGTGTAGACAGAGCTCTTTTGATGTCACAGCACTGTAGATTCAGCCAGTTTCCTGCGTGCTTCAAAGTGACTGTCAGTCGCTTCAGCAGGTGGAATGAGCGATTCAGGATGCTGTGCTGAGGGACAGGCTGTTACAAAGCAGTACCTTGGCCCCGTTGGTCACCTGTGACTTGAGCAATAGTGTGGTACTGAACAAATGCACCAGTCTTTTGTCTTGAATGTGAGATCTGTATCCAGTGAATAACATACACACACACACAAAAAAAGAACATCCTTGAAGCAGATGGATGGAAAAAAAAAAAATTGCAAGATACTCCACCGGTCATATGCCACTGATTATGAGAATGAGGTTTTTGGCCCATTCTACCACATGCGAACAAACCCCTGCATTTTCTTGTTGCAGATGTGTGTATTCAGCACATTCAAATGTGTATTAAATAGATTGCGTACTCCATGGGGATATTCAAAACAAGGCAGAAGTTTTGTGCTGCCAACCCTATGTTTGGGCAGGAGGCTGGAGGAGGGGCATCTGAGCACTTGCAAAACCACAAAAACATGTCAGTAGGAGAAAAGAAGTTTTTACTGACTGTATAGTGTTCACAAAATGAAAGATAGTCAGTGTAGTCATGCTGAAGTATATATGGAGTTATAATTGAGAAGCAACTTTTCTGCTATAAAATAATTTTGGAATTCTTTAAGAAGGATAAAGTTTCTTTTGTAAGTAAATTATCTCAATCAGTTAGTTTAAATAGAATCACATTTCTGTAGTTTGGTTTTTTTAACCTTAGCATGCCAAAGTATGTACTTGTGCTTTTGGGGCAGTTTTTTATTATCTGCCAGAGAAAGGTGGGTTTTTTATGGTCCTTTTTCCTTATTCACAGTCATTAATAACATATTCAACTCATGAACATTCAGCGATTTATGCACAGTTCAGTTCAGCTGAATACTGTAATATCCCACTCTAACCATTAAAAACAGTTATCACAAGATAACATTAGGTCAAAACACAAAGTAGGCTGTTTAAATTGTATTATTGATTGCTGCTTTCTGAAGATTTTCCTGAGTTGTGTTTAAACCATGTGCTTTTATTTGCTGCTGCCTTCTAGAAAAGAAGGCCTGGCAACATAATTTGAATTGAGATGTCTTGCTTTTGATGCCCAGTTGGAAGTTCATGCTTATATAGTTTTATTTCTTATACAAATTATCTCAAATTATCTAGTTCCGGTCTTTCTGAAGACAAGTGTACATCTTCAGTTGTGTCTTCCGAAGCGGAGAATATTTACCCATCTACTCTAGAAGTTACTGTGGAAGTTAATGTTTTTATTGATTAAATCTGTTAATGCAGGACTTTCTACATCTGCATAAATTCCAGAATATATAAAGCAAGAAAGATTGGCTTCACAACTGGGTTTTCAATCACTTTAGTTTGTATGTGTCCTGTAGACATTTTGTAGTCTGCTGCCCACCCTCCCCAGGGGGTGGATTGGTAGTGTACCAGCTGGTGTGTTCTGTTTGTAAAATGTGAGATAATCATTCCTGTAAGGCTACAATCCTAATGTCTGTGGAAATGTATTTGGGAACGTTGAAAAAAAAAATAATAGATACAAGAATCCCCTTTTTTTTTTTTTTTTTTACTATTGTCTAACTCATTTATGAGCATCTGCATATTTTCAATAATGCCATTGCTTTCATTGGCTATGTGTATATGTGTTTGCATGCATTAAGATTCTTCCTCAAGAAAAAATTTTACTTGAGACTGAACTTCCTGGATTCCTAGGAAAACAAATCCTTTTTCTCCCTGTATGTAAACCATGGTATTTGACTCCTCTTGAGTATGTATTCATTATCTTAAAATAGAAACAACCTCTCCTCCCAGTGCTCAGAATCAACATTATTGTTGAATTCCCAGGCCTAGGAGAATACTGGTTGCATTGCCAGCAAATAATTTTCCATTCTGTATGGCGGAAGAATTTCACTGTTCAATTAGTACAAAAAGGGTTAATCATATTACCCATTTTAAAAATACCACTTCGTTTTGCCCTTCCTGGGTTTGCAAAAGAAGACACAATCAAATGGCAAACCTGTGTTTTTGTTCCTTTTCAAAAATCCCTGACAAGCCCATGACACAGGCTACTGCTGTAGCTGTACATTTTTATTCATTATTGATGACTTGGGGCCAGGCAGGCAGCACAGAACACAGGCAATATGGATTACCATATTGGGGGCTGGGTTTTGGGGTTTGTGTATACACATGTGCCTGTGTGCGTTTTGGCTGGCTTTGGCCTTTGAAATACTCGATTCTGAGTGGAAATCATATCCGAGAATAATAGTGGAAACAGATTGAATGAGTTTTGTGATACATCTTGCTAAAACAGTTCAGGGCACTTAGACTAAAGATAAAAAAAGGAATGCATGAGTGAGCTCACTCTCAAACTAATTATTAATAGCTTAACTTTCCAGCGGACTTGGAAATGATCCTGAAGAATCCTGGGGGATTTGGAGGGCGTTTCTCACCTTACAGAGTGCAGTTAGCACCTTGGCTGATGACACTTTTTCCTGACGAAACCAATGTAATCTGTCTAATTAATAACCATAATTATAGACAGACTGTGCTGTTGGTTTGATATGGGGTGGGAGGGATAGTATCTCATTTCATGGATATCACAGACCAAGCCCACAGTTTGGGTCAGTGTGAGAATTATGCCAGCACTTCAGTGATATATTTTAAGTGGTATTTCTGAATAGCAGGTCGCCAAGAGACCTTTGCAATGCTAAGAAAATGTTTTACTACTACTGATGCATAATTAATCCTTATAGGTTTCTATTGGCACAATGCTCCCGCCCATTATATAAAGTTTTTCTTGTTTATGTCAAATAGGGGTTGTTCGGTGTTTTATTCTTGCACTGTTCGAGGTTCTTGGCTTGAAGAAGTGGGGAGACAACAGTTTATTAAAACATAATGTTTATGTTAACAAAGTGTAGCATACTTTGGTTCATATATTGATGGTGTCTTTATTCAGAAACTGTTGTACTTAAATAGTTTTGGTTTCTTTATACAGAAACTTAAATAGTTTTCTGTTACATGGATAGCTATAGAAAGAAGTAAGTAGAATCAATTTTGATAACTGTTTATAACTGCTCATTTCTGTAGACTTTCTGATGGCTTTTGTCTCAGGTTTCTGTAATTTTTCCCTTATGCTTCTGTTTTCTTTCATGCAACTGATCATCATGATACGAAAAAATGAATTCACAGTTTAGTTAATTTAAAGCTTATTCTTTTGAAATACTTTAAAAAAAAATTGAACAGAATAAAATGAAGGACAGAAAAGGCTTGTACGGACTTTGCTCTTTTGGATCTCTGATTTCAGACTCTTTCAATTTTGTTTTACATGTAGAACCCTTTAAAGTAAGGCTGGTGTTTAGCATAAAACTGCATTGTCTTGCTCTGGGAAGGAGAAGCAAGAAGCCATTCCAATGGAAGACAGGCACTAAGGTACTCCAAAAAGCAGTGTCTGTCAAAGCAGAATGTTTGCTTAGTGTATTCCTTCCATTTCTCTGGTCCTGGTTTCCCTTGTTGGAACTTAGTACTCTTTAATGTGTCTCAAAATATGGAATCAACTATCTGGCTAATTGAACAATACAACTACTTCTGTTTTAGGAGATTGTTTTCCCTGGAAGGTCCCACAGCACCATCTAGTGTGCCATCCTGTCCTACTGCCACGTGGCTTTGTGGGAGCAGAGGTGCTGAGGCTGGCACACTTTGCTGAAAGTGGCTTCTCAGTAATTTAAATTAGGATTTGCTGATTACTAGGCATAGAGCCAAATACAGGAGAAATTTAGATCCTTTTAAAATTTCTTCTGCAAGAAAACAGACTTAAAAATTAACTTGAAAAATAACTTTTCTGTGTACAAAACAAAGGAGAAACTGTGGCGCATCCTTAACACTGTACTAACATACTTAAGGTACACCCTGTGACACATAACTAAGTTTATTGTATCCTTATTACACATTAAACTCTTTTTCAAGAAAGGGCCACGCTTACACCTGCAGACACCCTAATCCTACAAGTGATGTGCCTTTTCTCCTCAGTCGCACTGAGATCGTGCGGTAGGGTCTGGGAACCTGTTTGCGTCGTAGAAATTACAGGACGGTGTCCAAGTGATTTTTGCAAAGACAAGGGGATCACTCCAAAAAGTGTATGGGTGTGGATGGTTGAAAAATTCCTTTCTCCCTTTCATGCCTCCTCTAGCAAAGACCCACCTAACACCGGTGTAATAAACTGTGCTGACACACAGAATTATAGTGATCTTGTTCTCTGCTGACACCTCATGAGAATTAAATTTGAATAGGAACAGACAGGGGGTTAATGAGCTGAAATTAGGGAAAGGGTTTGCATATGAGGAAGTTTTAAATGGTTTCATTGAGGTGGGAGGTAAAGGGGAGGAAACAGGTCTTTGGGGGCAGGAATGATGGTCAGCAAAAGCAACTGAAGAGGAAATGGGAAGAGGAAAGTGTAACTCCAATAGGCTCACAGCATCATTGAATGCACTGGAGATGGTCATCAGATAGCTGAGTTGAATGCGTAGCACAAGAGACAGCAAAAACTTGCAGTAAGGCATTACAAGTTTGGTGAATATGGTTTGATCCCGTTCCAGATATGTGAGCAAAGGCGCACCAAAATCTCCTTTGGTCACACACCGTGCTGCGGAGCTGCTGCAGCAGTAAAAGGTTGCAGCACTTGGGAAGCATGGCCAGAAGCAGTGCCCCCAGCAGCACCCTCCTACCTTTTGTGGGACCTATTCGCCACACTGCCAGCCAGCTCCCATCTAACTGATGGTTTCAGGATGTTTGATGGAAGCATTCATTTCCGATTCTGACTTATGTTATATTTTGTGCGTCATTCCAGATACTATTCCTGTATCATTTGTGAAGCACCAAGAAGTTTTTAGAGTTCCTTTAAAACTTCGGGTCCTTACTACCGTGTTCTGAACTGTTCTGTTGCTGTGCAAGAAGCAAATTTCTAATGTGTTGAAGATGCCCTCTGCTGGGAAGTCAGGCAAACTGGGCTTATCTAGAGTTTCACCTTTCTAAAATACTCTTTTCTTACTCTGGGCTTAACTCTCGATCTGATACCAGAAACTCACCCCTCAACCTTACTGAAAAAAATGCTTTCTCTTTTTGTTTTTATTCTTTACACTCGGTCTGTGACAAGTGTAGTAGTGTTACTGCCAGTAGTTCAGATGACTGTATTTCTTGTTTCTATGTTCTGTTTTGTTGAAAGAACTGAATTCTGGCTGCCCGCATTCCTTTTAAATCTGTTTTTTCATGCTTGCATAAAATGTGTGCAAGAAGAACATCTGCAAAAGTAATTATTAATAAATAGTGGAGATGCTTTTGATTTCTAGTATTATCTGATGCTAGTAAAGTTTTTACTGTTATTTCATTTTTCTTTTTTTTTTAAATAATGTCCCTTCCCACAGTAGAGGCCACTAGGTTCACAAAGCTCTATGCGTCGTCTCATAGTTGATGTGAAATCTGGTTTATGTTGTCCTCTCTGATAAATCAAAAGCCATTTTAACGTAGTGCTTCTAATTTTCAGCTGTGTTATTAGAATCCAATATTGGCCTAATTGGATGAGTTGCCACTATTGTTGTGGTATTTATTTTTGATTATAGTTGAATTAGGGTTATGTGGAATTGCGTTTTCAATTTTGTATTGTAGTATGTTGTCTTGGTGCTGTACAATGTTTATCAATTTAACAAAAATATGTGAACTTCATGCTCTTTTCGATATCTTTTTAGATTTTCCTGTTATTTATTTTGGGGAGGATGGGTGTATTTAGAATCCTAAAAAACATCAGTTCATAAGCTTCTGTTCTTTCCAGCTTTCAGAACAGTCATTTGATATAAAACAGGACAATAAACAGCCAAGTTACATATTTTATTTTGAAGTCCTGCAGTTGTATAAGCCTCCTCAGAACCAACAATGTCATTGGAGTAGGTGACAGAAAAGGGATGTATAGGAGGAGTTCTGCACTTGAAATTATTTTTAAAATAATTAAATTAGAAAACAAAAGGCAGTTATTTGGCACCAGGTGCTTCTGTGATGTCCCAGGGGAAGCAACACAGGGACCTTGAAGCTGCATCATGGGGCAATGACTGAAATTACAAACACACCAGAAAGTTCTAACTTAATCTCTAAGACTGCAAGAGATAAAACCAAATAAATATGTCATTTATGCAAACCTGAAGTTTGAAAGCAGAGGGGAAACATATGTTTTATTATGGAAATCAATTTCAACATCTTATTCAACAAAAATTTGTCACCTCCACTATTATCTTTAAGTAGGTCAAATTAATAGCACAGTTTGTATAGCCATGCTTACAGAAGTATTAAAAGCTGTTTAAAGAACCCATTAAAAGGTTGTCTCAAGGAGGTTCCTGCAGCCGCTGGATCCAAATACTAAGGCACTGAAACGTTTTTGAAATAATTTCTCTTACAGTCTTGAAATCATCATGTTCAAATGGTTTACTACTTGAAAACTGAGATATGAAAAAGTTCACAGTTGCCTCTACAACCCTATTATCAGACCCTTTTCTCTTTTGCCCCCTCTGCGTTCAGTGCCTTTCACAAGAACTTGCCTAGTCCCAACCTGACTTGTAGTGGTTTTGCCCTTCTGCTTTGGAACCAAGTGTGTATATTCAGCAAGGGGCTTTTGTCTTTTTCTGTGGTGTCTGTCAGGAGGTTCTGCATAGTTCCAGAGATATGTGGGAACAGGTGGAAAAGGGGAGAAGGCAACTGCTTTTGAGGATTTGGGTATGTGAAAGCCGTATTTCAGAAGAAGGAGTAATTCTGTATATGTTTTCTAAAATTAGGATTACTGCAAAGCAGTCTGACATGGGGCTATACTTTATTCATTCTCTTGAATAACTCAATTTAATGTGGTATCACAGCTCATAAGTGATGTTTTAGTCAGGTGTCATTCCATGAAGTGGAATTGTGGAGCTAGGACTGGTTTGAGGGATGAAGATAGTGAGAGTCTTGTGATCCTTCATTTGAATGACTGGGAGTTGGCTTTGAGTGCTGCCATGGTCTTTACAATCACTATCATGTTCTTGGAACCACTGAACAATCAGAGTTTTGACCTTTGGGAGTGCCCACTTTTTTTTCTTTGCGGTGGTACCAGACTTTTTGAGAACATCCCTTTATCTGTATTCTGTCAGAACTTTGGCACTAACTGTCTTAGTGCTCACAAACATACCTAATGCAGACCTAGAAGCACTTTTCCAGAGGCAGGTTCTCTTTTTGAAATGTAAAACGTTATGGAGTTGTCTGCAAACGTCTTAAAAATAAAATAAAGAAAAAAAATTTAAACCACCTTTTCAAGCACAAAATCAAGGAAACAAAAGACATAAGAAATGGAAATAATACATGTTTTGAGTCTGTCTCTTGTATTGTAATCACAGAAACTACAGGTTTGCATTTGGGGTTCTTGTTTGTTTGTTTGTGGGTGGGGTGGAGTATGCAGTGCAGGCTGGGATTTTTTGGTTGCTCTTTGTTTTCCAAAAAATGCTAGCAACTCTTGAAATCGTATGACAAATAGTGCTGTACACAGATGAGGACTGAGTATCAGTTTTCATTTATGCTTATCTTCTGATGAAATTATCCAGAGTTCAGAGCCAATTTTCTCTCACCTTACCCTATTAGTAGCTATAGAAATGCTGCCCAGTTAACTTTTTGCTAGCCTTTATTGGCCTTATCACATAACACTGCTTACACTTTTACTACTTTTGTATCCTGCTCTGATAAAGCATTCAAGAACATCTGTAGCATTAAGCACAAGTAGATAATTGACTTCAAAAAAATACACATTTGTTCAAACCTTGATTACAAAAAACTTTTTTTTTTTTTCTTTCCAGCTCTTCTTCTTAAGGCAGATCAGATGTGACTTTGGTTAAGGTTTTTCTCGCTAGTAATTGCTACATGCATGTCACACTGATGACCTGAAAGAATGAAGAAAAATTGTGGGGGAAATTTGTGGGTAAGGGAAATGAAGGAAAGTTCACATGTATTTCATACCCCATTACAATAATCCCTACTTGTCTTCTACCATGTGTCCCTCTGGATCTGTGCCCACCTTCCCCTTCCTATTTGCATAATTTCATTCTTAATGGTTTGCCACCATAGTTTCAAGTTAATTATGTGACTTCCCCTTGCTGTCTGATTTGGCAGCCAATTCCATGTATTGATTCTATATATTTTTTGGAGAATAGGCACCTCTTAGTATCTACTCTACAGCAATGTTATACTGGATGAAACCTATGGAATACCTCTTGACATCTGTATCTTTACCAGGCAAATAACAATTAAATGGATCTCCAAGTACATCCTTGCTGTGAATATGTATGTTTATGTACATGCTTCCACACACAAACCTGTATTTAAACTCTCTTAATTAAGATAGGTTTCATTATCCCTACTGTAAAAAGAGATGTGTTTACAGGTATCTGACTATTCAGATTCCTATGTTGTGTCAGTGTTTCTGGTCAGGCTGAGATTTTTTTTCTGCCCTTTCCACTAAAATCATTGAAATATATTCAGTCAGTCTTTCACATCAGAGGTGTAAATGGATTTCTTGAAAGTTTTTCTGCAGATAGCAAACAGCAGTCACTTTACAACTTTGACTCCATTGTGGGCAGCAGTCGGAAAGCTTAACACTCCACCCGAACTTTGAAGATGCTAAAACTGTGTAATGACCTTGCATTCTCAAGGGCAGATGCTCAGCTTCTGCTGGAAGTGCTAATCTACAATCTGTTTATCTCCATACACTCTGTATTTGACAGCACTTGCCTGGAAAGCAAGGCAGGGAAAAGGGTCGTCAAATTTAGTTACTTTTTCCTCTCTGATGGTGTTAGTGTCCAATGGACTTAGAAACCATAGTCTTTATTTTAGTTTTTACCTTCCTTTGTGCTTCTCAGCCATTCATAGTTTTAGAAAGCAGCCACACTGCCACTCTCAGGATATGCTTGTCTTTGTGAAGCCTCTGCTGGAGAGTGAAACTACACTGTGTGGAGTAACTGTTTTCTCCCACCTTTTCTTTATTCTTAGTGAATCAGACTTTGGCTTTACCTTCAAAATGTACCTTTCAATTTACCTTCTAAATTGTCACCTATATTTTCTGTCAGTAGGCTTTAGGCTCTATTTATTATTCTTTAGTGGGCATGAATTGAGATGCATCATGTAATGCTTATGAGCATATTGAGGAGCATATTTCTAATGCAGAGGTAATGTGTTGAAGCAGGGTGGTGTGTGCAAGGAAAGGTAATGCCTTTTGTTAGACAAATACACCCCATAGTGTGCAATCCCTTTTTCAAATGTGGGGCAGAAACCTGAAGGGAAGGGCTTTTGCACAGAAAAGCAGGTCAGTACTTTTAGGTAAGATATAAGTGGGCTTTATGTGCCCAAAGTTTGTTCTTTACCAGCTCCATCAGTCGGTTGGGTGACAGAGGTTCCCGCCCCTAATAAATCTTGTCTCGCCTGCACCTGTAAACCATCCCAGTCACCACAGCACTACTGAGTGAAAAAAAACCCCTTTGGTTTTAATGTAATCCCTGTGGTTTTTCAAACTGGCACTCCTTATCAAAATAAAACATTAACATCAAATTACTCTGATTCAGCAACAGCATCTATTTTTTAATATGAACTTGTCTGTTCTGTCAGGTAATTGTTTAGCTTCCCAGGGAATTGCGTATGTGTTGCAAATGGGAAAGTTCAGCCTTGTAAATCCTTTCTGTGCTGAGGCAACAGGAAACTCGCTTCTGATTACTAAGATCACCAGGTTTAATAGCAAAATTTAGCAACAAATTGCTAGAATTGACCTTTTGAACGCTAGATTTTCAACGTGCTCAGTCAGGAATCTCTTCATGATGTATAGCAGGATTCTTTTCCTCTCCACTTACAGAATTATGAAGAAGTGTTACTGTCACAGAGGTGCCACTTCCTTTTGTGACACATTCTTTGAATTAACAGTGGCTGTTGCTCATTGTGATAATATCACCAAGCTTCTGAAGTAAATATATAGCAAGTCACAGCTCCCATCCTAAAGAGTAAGGACACCATCTTTATTTTGTCAACAAAATAAAAGGGAAGGTTGGTTTGGTTTGGCTTTTTACCTTTGCATTTTTTTGGTAATGTATAACAGTGCGCTGAGGTGTGAAGCATGTAAGAAATTACTAATGGTGCTGAATCAATGAGTTCCTTCAGATGTAGAGGAGAGCTGGCTGTACTCACTAGCTGGCAGTGTGCTCTCTTCTCCCTATACTTGATGCTCAGTTGGAGTATGGAATGCTTCAGGGTGTGTCACCTCCCGCTCCATCCGTGCTCTTCTTGGCTCATGCAGAAGACCGGAGGTGGAACCCTGCTGCAGTGGCGTTCTGCCATCCCAAAATTACAGAAGGCTAAGGGAATACTCAGGCACTTGGTAATATTAAAGGTGTACAGTATAGGTGTTAATGGGGAAAAGGGGAAGAAGGGGAAAGTCTGGCTCATGTCTTCTTAGTAGTAGTCCATAAAAGCTGGAGTTGGGTCATTGTAATGAAGTGACTGTGTTGTACCGTCGTTATACAGATCTTACTGTCTGTTCCCCATTCTAAGCATCGTAGATGTAGCTGTACACACAAGTGTCAGTTCAGCTCTTGGTCTTCCTTCCTTCCTTAACTTTTGTTTCTTCCTCTCCTGCTGGTATTCTTAAACACCTATATTTCTTCATATCTGTTATCTGCATTTTGGTCTAGACCTCCTGTAAACAGAAAGTGACTCCCTGAAGCAATTCTTACTGCTTCTACTTCTTCTCTTTTCAGTCTCTTATGATCTATCTCAATTGTGACATTTGTAAAAAGATAAAGTATTATGGATAGCTAGGCTGTGGGGCAGTCAGATATGGCATATATTATTTATTTCAAAATACATTGTTAAATTCTGCAGAGCCTTCAAGTTGCACAGCTTAACTGTTGCCTCCTTGATCCTTCCTGTCTGCTATAATTTGTGGCATTTATTTGTTGCATTTTGTTTTAGCAGCGCAGTAGAAACTCTCTGAGGCTAATGGTCTGTCTGGATCTGTGATTTTCCGTGAACCCAGAAAGCAAATACAAAACTAGTGATTTAAGGTTTTTCTTAATATTAGCTTCCAAAAGATTGAAGTAAAACTGTGTTTTTAAACTCATTAAACTCAAGGTTAAATGAAATTGCTTATGGGACTGGTTTTTTCATTCAATTGTTTTTCTACTTGTAGCTAAAAAAACCCATAAAATAAGCATCCTTTTAGATAAATGTGAGCAAGTTTTGGACCTTTGTCCTTTAAAAATAAAGTTTGTGAATGGCTCAAAAACCAGTGATTCTTGAGACCTATCTAGATGAAGAATAGTCTTGGCTTAGAGAAGTTCCAAGCAAGCTCTGTGAATTAGCATGCGTTAAATGATAGAATCGTTTTATTGAGCAATAATAAAATATTGAAGTCAGATGGAAGGATGATGGGGAATTGCTATTTGCGGCTATGAAAGTGATACGTGTCATGTTAACTCCCAACCCAAACAACTCATTCTAAGATTTGCTGTCATGAAACTTAAAATCCTCTGTTTTGTCCAGTCATCAGCTTTAAACCTGTTCCTTGTCAGCGAAGACAACAAATCTTTTTGCTTGCGTCTGCCTGGGGGATGTGGAAAGCTGAGGTGGTCCTGTGTGATTAAATTAGATGAAAGACTTGCCTTCTACCAGTGAGACATGAAGTCTAATCAAGTGAAATGAGTTTTGAGATCTCAGCTCATTTCCTTGGGGAATATCTGCTTACATTACACAGTCACGACACCTAATTCATCACAGTTGATGCAGCTTTTGCTCAGAAGAGGACCTGGGACTGGGTGGCAGGGGACTTGATCATAAGTCTCCCCCTAAGGAGGAGCAGCTTAGTGAAGTTAAGATACAGCACAGTGAGCGGAGGAGTTTAATATGTTTTTTTAAAATAAATGATCTATATTTCTGTGTATCAGATCTTTTTAGAATAGAGGGGCTTAGGTGTAAAACGGAGAAAGCTAGAGGTGAAAAAAGGCACTTTGTGCTGAGTGTAATTTATAAAATGGTTGGTGTACAAAGTTGAAGAACATACACAGTGAAGAGCAAAGTTGAGCTTCTTGTTACTTAATTTCTGTGATGTTGAGTGATGTTTGTGGGTTTCCATTTATTAAGGTACAAGGAAGTAAAGACTGTTCTGCTTCCCTGACTAACCAACTGTTTTTGTTTGTTTCTTCCAGGGCATTGTTATAACTCCACTACTGCTTTTGCTTTTTGTAAGTATTGCGATCTTAATACATCTTCTTACTGAGTAGTCTTGCACTGATTAGATAGTATATTTAAGATATAAATTTTGCTGATTTTCACTCTGCTTAAAAAATGAAGACAGTTTTTCTGGTCAGTATTTGAAATAAGGTGTCTCCCAGGAAGGCCATCAAACTGTATCACAATGAGTGCAAACATTACTTGCACCTCATTCTAGGAGGTCCTCTAAGAGGACCAAAACCCATTGTTCTTGCAGAATTGGAAAACCATATGATATTAGTCAGTCTGGTTAAAATCAAACACATGCCAGGTAGGATGATAACTCGATTGGGACATCTTTTGGAGAGCTTCCACATGTAGGAGCTGGACAAGATCATACTGATTTGAAATGTGTGACAGGGCAGTTGTAAAAGCAATTGAGATAAACTTGCTTATGGGCAACTAAGCCCATGGATATTTTTGTGGTAGAGGTTAGCAAGACAAATTAGTGAAGCCCCTGTGTATCACTAGGTGTGATGCTGCTTCATTCCTGTTAGTTCAGGATTTCTCTTTCACTTGTTAGTCTTCAATCAGGGCCTTGGATCCTGACAGTTCATGGTAGAAGAAAAGGGAGAAAACAAGGTTTTATGTTCATGCTTATAAAGGAATGGATATTAGTCAGCATTCAATGAGGAGGCTTTCACAGATGGGTAGTGGTGCTTTAGTAAATCTCTTGTCGGTTAGGAAGTCTTGATGCTTGGGGATTAGCTGGCACAAACGGTGTGGTGTGGTGCAAGTTATGAGGACTGCGGCTTTGTGAAGAGCAGGGAAAATAAGCTGAAGCCCTTAAAGGATTTCAGGAGAGGTATACATTGTCTTTTATGTTTATCTTACTAATGGCTTTGTATGCAAGCCAGCACGCTGGAAAGAGAGAGAAGCAATTTGTAAGTGGCACGCAAGTGGTGCACCGTTTATGGTAGGGATGCTTAAGCAGCATATGTACTGTACACAAATATAGCAGTGTAAACTGGGATAAATAGTTCTGTGACAGTGGCTGTAACATGATCAACTACTGCCTCAGTAAAACTATGTGGGAAGATTTTTATTTTACTACAACAAGTTGGGATTCATCTGATGTAGCTGTGTTTACACACAAACTGCTTTGACTGTATCGTATGTATATTCATACACACCAGCAAAGCTTTCTGATATACCTGGGACCATAGACTTACAGTAGGTTGAAAAAGATAACTGCTTTTTAAAAAAAATGGGTGTTTTATTGTTCTTGCACTGAATGTGTTGATTCTGGATGGTCTGCCTCACTGTTTTCCAGTCTTCTTCCCTCTTGTATGGAATGGGTTTCTTCCATGGGCATTCATCCAGACGCCTGTGCTTTTGTTTCTCAGTGGCTGAAACTTCAGCTGCTTTTGCTCTTTCTCACTGGCAGCTTTCACCCTGCTATAACTTACAGAGTTTTAATAGTCAAAAGAGATATTTTCTGTAGAAACTGAAATGTTAAGGAAAGATCTGCATATCTCTTCAAGCAAGATTCTTTTGGTGTCTTTATAGACAGATAACAAGATATCCTGTGCCATAAATTGCAGTTTTCACCATTACTTCTCAGAAGAGGTGGTAAAACTTCATTTGTGTAAGAACAGGAAGGCAAAGCATATGTCTCTGTTCTTCCTACCAGCCCTGGAGACATTTGTATGAGAAGTGTGTAAAATGCACAATAATTGTTGGGCGGTTTGTAACATGACTCGGGAGTTGTTTTTCTTGAGGAAGATATGCACATGAATTATTTTTTCATCAGAGTGATAAACAAACTAGCCTGGGGATGAGGGGAGTTACAAAAACTGCATTTTTTTGTCACAAGGCCCAAAACTTGAGCACTTCTCCTGGGGTTCATAAATATTTAAAACTTCTTGAGGTCTTTGCTGAGGATTTCAGACATGAAGAGTAGCAATCAGGTCAGCCCAACAGCACATCTTGTTTAGGCGAGATCTGCCTTCTCTGAAGGTTCAGTTTATCCAGTGGTAAGTACTTGGGAGAGCAAAGGAAACATGCACACCCTGATGCACTGTTCTTGTACCCTGACTGTCTGTGATTTGGACTGCTGAAACCTTTCTTCTCTCATGAACCTCTCTAGTTTTCCTTTGAGTTTCCTTGATGCATCTGGCCTGGCTGACATGTAGTGGATTCAAGCACACAGTTCACAGGTTTCTGTTTTCTTGCTTACAACTTGCAGCTTGATCATTTCATGTGGTACTGTGGAGCTACTGCAGAATGACAATGACTAGTAATTTCCTGGTTATCTTTTCTGGACCATTTATCAGTTTAGTCATGCAACTTAGCCTTAGTGTTTAGATAATAAAGGGTGGAATTTTCAAGTTTCAAAATAAAACTCCTTTTTACCTCAACAATAACTGAGCTGGGCTTCTGAATACTCTTCATGGATCTTTGAAGTCAATGTCATCAATGAATTTTAATTCCTCAGTCTGGTACTCAGAGCGCTAACGCTTCCACAGAGGCATGCTATGACGTTCAGAGTCGGAATGCTATGTTGCATTAGTGATCATATTTGTTAGTCTCCCTGCTTACAGTACATAAAATAACCTTAGTGCTGCCAGAAATAAAATACATTGTTGTCTATTAAGTTGTTTTTTGTTATATAGCTTAACCTGAGGTAGCAGTTATCATTTATATTTTGCCCTATATGCACCAGAGAATATGATGTTCTGAACTGCCTTTTCTGTTCATAATTGCCTAGTAATGTAAATATAAACTGTCTAAACAACATTGATAAAGGCATATTGAAGCTATAATAAATAATGCATTAATACAAATAATTTATTATCTTAAATGGATGGCGTTGAACACAAGATCGTCAGTTACATTTCTGAAAAGCGTATTTCTACTATGGAACTTCTGTTGTAAAGCTTACTCAAAATTAACATTCTGAGAGATTCTGATTAATTTAATTAAACATTAAGTACTGTGCATGTAATTACTGGACTGTATCCTTGTGAGGATGCTTAGCTAAACTTTATAAAGAACAGCTGACTTTGCCACAGATACCTCTGATTAACATTTTGCCTGATAAGAAGCTATTGAATCTGTCTTCCAGCTACTTTAATCAGCAATATCATCATCCTCATGTTAACCCTTGTTATTAACAGTTAATATGTCATATTCCCAGCAAAGCTGTTACAAATGGGCAACGTCCCATAAACTATATATAATTGATTAGAGTTCATATATGTGGTGAGCCGGAGTGTTGAAACAAAGTGCTGCAAGTTACATCAGTTTCAAGTTAACATGAGGTTACGCTGTTCACATTTCTTTGCAACATTCTGCAATGTTTCATTAATGATGGTTAGGAGGCTGTGTACCAAAGCATTCAGAGAAGGATGCTGTCTGTCTTCCTCTTGTCAGGTCGTATACTTAGCTGAAGCCAGAGGTGACACATTGATCATGAAATTGTTTAGGAAAGAGAAGTAAGTTTTATTTTATCAAAGGCATCTGGGGAGAAAAAAAAATACACTAACTAGAATAAGCGTAGACTAAATTTTGCTTTTGGAAATAACTATATTGCTATCAATAAATAATGACTACGAATCAGTTAATTTATGGCTGAGGAAGTAAGACACTTGGATATGACTGCCCATCTTTACTTATCACATAACTTATTCTCTGTGATCAGTTTAGTTATTTCCTTCAATATTTGTAATAACATTATATGATTCCTAATAACAGTTTATGATTTGAATTCATAAGAATGCTGCATTTGGGCCTATTTATGTTACTAAAAGGCAGTTAAATGAAAGGTGTCATCATACTGTGAAGATAATAGTGCTGTAATCTCTTTTATAACCTCAAGATGTCAACACCTTTTTATGAAGTCTCATTTGCAATATACTATTTCAGGAGCACTGAACTCTGTGACAGTGGTAGCTGCATCATCTCACTAGCATGCCCTTAGATTGTAACTTTAGTCATGGAAAACAGGAATATGTATGAATGGAGGTTTATTTTCATTGAGGGATTTCACATGCCTTTGTAGTGGCTGAGATGGAGGCCAGCCTGATGCCTCAGCAAAGTAATGTCCCTTGGTTTTGCCTTGGAAACAGCATGAGCCCAGATACTGTACTAACACGTAAGGGAATTATGCAGCTACCTTTCTTGCTACTTTCCGGCCATGCTGGGATGGAGTTGTCCTATTTGTCCTTAAAGCTGGCCAAGCACACAGACTGGCAGTTTTACCAAGCCACACAAACTTATAATTTTGGTGAATGTGACAGGTGTAAAAATAGAAGCAGTCAGTCATCTGCACCTGTTGGAGCCAAATGTGATGCTGTGGTTTTTATGGCACAGTATCCCACCTCTGCCACCTCCTTGGTATTACCCTTCTGATGAGACTCAGTGCTTGACAGATGTGGTCTCTTCGGTTGCTGGAAGCACAGCCAGTTAGCTATCCAAGTAACGAAAGTCCAAGTGTGTGAATCTGTGTATTTTTATCCAAAGGCTTAAAAAATGTTAGAGACAAGTCAGTATTTTACATTTTTCTGTACTTTATGTTCTTCAGAAGTGTGCCATTTAATGTGGAGTGTTAAAGAGCCAATGAAAAATTCATATGTGTTTTTAAAAATACACTTGGCAAAACCTCCATGTAACTGTCAGGCATTACTCCCCTGTTAGCTGTTTTACCAGTGAAGACTACCATGACATTTGTGTCAAAATGGAATCTCCCTAAGGCTTCATCAGCTTGCTCCTGCTCTTGATTTATTCACTTGTGTTTTCTGTTCTGATACCCTCTCAAATTCCTGAATTTTATAGTGGGTATTTTTATGTTGGCATTGTAGTGGTGATGCTGTCAGTACTAGCAAGTAGCACTGCTGAAAGAATTCAGGAGTAGACAAGTTAAGGAAATTCAGTGCAAGTATCACAGAGAAAAGTGAAATAAAGTGAGTGGTGAATAAAGACATGAGTGAAATTAGAAGCTGATAGAAATACTGAAAAGCTCACAATCTCACAATCTTTAGATTAAAACACTGAAGTTGTTGATACTTCCCAAATTTTTGCCAAGTCTTCTCCAATCCCATGTGATTCAAATTAATCTCTTTATTGAAAGGCACTGTCAGTACCTGTTTTGGTTTTAAACTGGGATTTCTACACACTATGCCTTGTTTTTTTCCTCTCAAGCACTTAGTAAATGAGAGTTGATACCAGTCAAATGAATCGTTAAATATGCAAATATTTTAGTAGCTGAAAAGCCTTGGAAGTTGATAAGGAAGTTGCAGCTAATGGATTTCACTGGTATGTGACAAAAGGCTGATTACAGAGAGGGGGAGAAGGAGGGGAAGCAGCATAGTGCATTAGCTGCTAACAGATCAACTCATTCATGTAGAAGATTGAAAATGCGTCATTATTTCTACCTGGTTAATTATCTCACAGTTTCCTTTCTTCTTTAATCATTGAGAAAACAAAATTCTTTGATCTGATCCAAAATTTTTACAATTAACCAAAACTTTTTAATGACTGCTGTGAAATATTTGCTTAATCATTTTATTCCTTTTTTCACATTCACCTTTTATGACTTTGTTATTTAAACTGGAAACAAATAACAGAGAATAATAGGGGCTGGCCCTGTTCCTGACACGCACATAAAATACTGTAAATTTGTCTAGGTAGAAAACTCGAAATATGTAATTTTTCTGTGGAGGACTTGCTCTTCTACTTGTTACTGCTCTTGAAATTTTCATCTGTACAATGCTGAGGGAGCCTTTCAAGTACACAATCTGCTTCAACACAGCAGAAGCTAACCAGAAGCTAACCACACATCTTAGTAGGATCATAGAACCAGGCTACCGGGAGGATCTCATCCTGATTCTTTTCCATGCTGTGCAATTCACTCAAACCTGAACATTAGCTAACTTAAAAGCAAAGGTTTTTGTTCTCCCTCTCCCCTTGCAATACTAGAAACTTGTGTCTCTGATCAACAGAAAATTAATTTCCAGTAAGTATTTGTGGAAGGTGTTTTATACATTTTTCTTTGCTGTCTGTGTTATCAGACACTTGAATAACACTTCTCTGAAATTTATCACCCTGGCTCAGACTTTCTCTTTCCCAGTCTTCAGTCAGCTAAGCTGAACGAGCCATGCATTTCTAATCTTTAAAGCGTAAATACAAAAAGCATTGCTAAAAGAAATCCCTTGTTCTGAGGTATTTTGTGCACCTGCTCCAGTTTTAAAATTCCTCCTTCGGCCCAGGTGATACGAATTCTGCACAGTTGCCCAATGTGCTTCACAAGATCTTATCTAGGCCTTGTGCAATGTCACAAGTACCCCCTACCTTGACTGATTTATTTCTTCTGGTACATCACAGCTGCCATTTTCATGGATACGTAGTATTCATGATTCTTAATTACCATTTATTTACTAATCTGTGTCTTTCCAGTTAGTCATCCCCTTGCTTTCAACAGAATTTTCAGATGCTAGTCCCTAAGTCCCAGCTCTCCAGGAGTATTAATCATCTAATTCCCATTTAGGTTCTTTTGGGTTGTAAACTTGATCTTGTTTCTTTGCATTAGCCCTCAAGATCATTGTACCATGGTAAAGTGGAAGAGTAGCTCTGGTGTGTTTCAGATGAAGAATGGTTATTTTTACAGCTCTATAAAAGGCTTTAAAATCGACAGCTATGTTTGGATTGGCTTGGTATTTAATGTGTCACTGGGGAACCCAGGCAGGATGAGGCATCTGTGAGCACTTTAACAAGGGAACCCCAAAATATACAGTCTCATTGCCCAAGCCCCGGGAAAAAAAAAGTCAGATTGTCAGCTTTTCCTTTTCCCTACTTATGATTATGAAACTTTGATTTTTTTTTTTATTTTTTTTTATTTGGAAACAGAACTGCAGGGATATATGTAGACAGCTAGAATCTTTTATATTCGTGCCAAATCAATTCCCACAGCCACACAAGCATATAGAATATGCAAGAATTTCCAGAATATACCTAGTTCTTTAGCAGAACGAGGTATTTATGTTTAATTTTTAAGAATAACAGTGAAAGGTCTATTTGTTAAAATACTTGGCTGCCAAACCATTGGACATGATCTCTGTTGTACCTTAGCCCCCTTTCGAGAGAAGACACAACTTGCAGTTTTTTCATAGGCATAATTAAAAGCTTTATTTTAAAATTTAAACCCATTCTGTAGAAACTCCATTCTCAGTGATAGGTTTCCCCTTCCCCTCCCTCTCCACCCATTCGAGGTGAACTATTTCAGTGCCGATGACTCCTGGTCAGTGACTGGGATGGCAGCTCTTGGTCGGCATCTTTGCCTGAAGGCTTCTCCGCCTTATCAAGATGTTGGAATGCTCTGCATGTGAATGCCTTTAAAGCAGTGGGTTAGGAGGAACATCCCAGTGACCTGTCAGCTCTGTTTAAACTGATGGGAAATGTTGTGTAGGAGTGACCCCTTCTTCTCTTTTGACCTCATACTTGGAATTGGGAGCTGGGCACTGTGCAACTCATAGGAGTACATCACCACTCTTCCCACTGCTTCCTGCTTCCCAGAGCCTCAGCATCATTATGGCCCATGGCAAAGTATTCACTGCAAAGCATTTCTTTTGCCACATACCTAGGTTACTGCGTATTTTTCTGCTGTAGCATGGCATGCTGCAGTGACTGGGTCAGGATAAGGGCTCGGGAAAGAGTCCAGAGCAAGGGAGGTCTTAGTTCAGCTGATCGCTCTTATTCGTTGTCCTTCATTACTAAACTGGACCCCATCCACACCTTTTCCAAAAATGCATCGCGTTCCATGTCCTTTTTGTAATGAGTCTTCCACCCACAGCAAGATGTAAAGGTATTAGGGCATGGGGTGGTCCAGACAGGCCTCTAAGGCAGCTGTTATCTGGACTGGATGAGAATAACCAGACGCAGTGGCAATACAGCATTGAGCACCAACTTTCAAGACGGATGTCAGAGTAGCCAGACCTGAAGGTGGAAAAGAAAAGCTTAAATTGAGAGCAGCCAGTGCCACCCCCACACTGGTTCTGCCCTGTTTTCACCCCTGCCTCGCTTCCTCCTCTGTGCTCAACAGCTGACCACGGGGCTGAAGCTGGCTGATGGTGTGTGAAGAGCACAAAGACATAGCCTGAGGAAACCTGTTAATTGCAGGAGAACACTGGAAGAGTAAAAGCCACCCCCAAAGGACAACTGCCTCCAAAGTGGACTCAGCGTGTCACTGGGCTGTAATTTGGTGTGACTGGTAGAACGTGTTTCTTCTGAGTCAGTGGCAGTGTAGACACAGGAACACTCGATGTGATACCTGCCTGGTCTGCCAGAGAGATAAGAAAGGAACATCTGGCTTGTGGAGGCAATCTGGGCTTGGGAGATGGAATTGTGTCTCATTTTTATGCAAGGAAGACTGGTTTTTGCTCTTTGTTTTTTGCCATATCGAGTTAAATATAGCCTTTCAATTAAGGATAAGCCAATGTTTCTGCCACAAACTCATAAAGAAACCCACTAAATAATTTGTCAGGGTTTTTTTTTTTTTCTCTTGAGAAGAAAGGTCTAGGACTAAAGTAGCAAGAATGCTGCAGGTCAGGTTTGAAGTACTGCATGCTGACAGAATTGTTTGGGAAGATTTGCCTGGAATTCTCTTTCTGCTTACTGAGTTGTCCTGTTAAAATCACTCTGATTATTTAAGTGAAAAGTGCCTTTCCCCAAGCAAGAATTTTCAGGGTCTTTTTTTCAATAGTGAGTCTATTAAAGCAGAGTTGGCTTATTAATAAACCTTTAACTGAAATGCTGCTATCCAGAATAGCACATAACAATCTCTTTATAATATTAAACTTCTTTTAAAAAAATGTTTTAAAATAAGCATGGACAATATGGAGGCAGCGTGAAAATTTGTAATTCCTGTTTAATTAAGTGGTGCATTTTATCTTGCATAAGTCATTCCAATCAGGTATTTGTTTGGGGTTTTTTTCAGCTATAAATCAGCAGTTTGATTCTATGATGTTTTTATGCCAGTTCTTATAGTACTTCTGTTTGCCAGTGAAAAAAGGTTCATTTTTAGGCCTGGATACTATTATAACAAGGATGGCAGCCAAATATAATCAGCCATTTTAACATAATGCTAATTTTGGTGCAGTGCAGATTTAGGTGGCGTTCTTAAAAAAAAAAATAATTGTTTCATGACAGCAAATGGAGCACAGAACTTAGTTTGATCCACTGGAACAAGCTCCCCAGGGAAGTGGTCACAGCACCAAACCTGTCTGAGCTCAAGAAGCATTTGTACAACATTTTCAGGTACATGGTGTTATTCTTGGGGATGGTCCTGTGCAGGGCCAGGAGTTGGACTCAGTGATCCTGATGGGTCCCTTCCAACTCAGTATATTCTGCGATTCTGTGAAAATCATTTTTTTTCATTCAGACCGGCGATGCCTGAGAGTCCGTGGGACAGCTTAGGCTTGTGATCCTGATGATTTCACATGCTACAAACGTTGAGATTATCCTGGTCAAATTATGCTTCCATTAGCTGTGTGTCCTTTAGCGTTTTTGATTTTTCATCATTTGCCACTCTATGTCCAGAGTCCAAGTTAAAAAGTTTTGTTCTTCTGTGTGATTGAGAAGCTCCTGCCTTTTCTTCAGCCTTTATCTTATCTTCTGTGTCTTTCCCAGGGAATAGATTAGCGTAAAGATAATGCAAGACTTGATAGACGTTATCTAACAGATAGATTCTAATGAAAACCAGTCCACTGAAGTTATTGTCAAAATGTACAGCAGGGCAACCAAGCTGAGAAGTCTGTTTGAAGAAGTAATCTCAGTGCCACAGATGGGAGAGGGAAGTCTAACTCATGGCAGGACAGAACACACTGCTCCGAATCTCTGTGTCCAGGTGAGGTGTAGCAGAGTGTCAGGACCTCCTAAGGACCCCAGAAAAAAAGCTATTCTGTACAAAGATCCATGCTGTTCTGTACAAAGTAATGGGAGGTGCTGGAAACTGGCAGAAGAATATGATTCTGAAGTATCAACTTGAAAGAGGGTCAAAAATACATAGATGATCATAGGATCATGCATGGAAGGATTCATATTATGAGCAGAAGAACTTGTCTTTTTTTACAAAAAGGAGAGAGGTTTCCCTTACAAACAAGATGTAGCTGAACAACTCATTTCCTCTGGGCAAAAGGAAGGTTGAATCATTTTTTTTTTTTAGTTATTAATTATGACATTTTGGACTGATATGTGGATTTCTGCTTCATTTAAAATGTAATCAGGATGAGAGAGTTACTTGAAACGTCTGCCTTTTCGTGGCCCAGATAACACTGAGATGAGCCTGAATGGGTGGGGTGGAGTTGACAGGGTGAAGAACTATTGGCTGATATCCTGATATAGAGAAGTGTTGTTTTAAACAAAATAATTTTTCATTTCTGAGGTAAATTGGTTTAGCATCCCAAACCCAGTACCTGGTAATTCAGTTTCTAATTATGTAAAAATCACAACAAAACAAAACCCCCATACTCCAAACAGAACATATCCTTATGTATACAACAAGTGCTTAAAAATCAATGGTTTGAAGACACTACATTTGAAGTAATATTTTAAAAAGCTGGCAAGACTATGCCTTTTTTCAGCAGTGTGTTATGTTGTTGAACAGTTTTTCATTCCTGACTTAGAAACTGACTATGCATCTACTGAGCATAAAACTTAAAAGTTGTGAGCAAAGTCCAGTGTTTTTATAAAAATGCACAGGAGCCACTGCCAAAGTGTCACAGTTTTGTGAAGCTATGCGGAGCATGCTGGCATGCAGACTGCCTGGTTAGATTCATTCCTCTGTGGCCCAGGAAGATTTTAAAGTTTAAAAATCTTCGCTTTCACTTGAAAAGACTTCCTTGAATACACAGTAAGTAATGCTTTTAGGTCCTCAGCACATAACAAAGAATAAGTCCAAATACAATTTGAAAAAATACGAATCTTTTAAAATTTCAGAAGCTCCTTACAAGAATTAAAGCAACAAGGAGATCCTGAGTTTTTCAATGGAGTTCTGTGCTTTCTGCAAGGAATCGCGCAGAGAGCACCGTATCCCTGGAGAATGTAGCTGCACTGCCTGACTTTGGGTACTCACCTCTGCAAGCTTTTTGCTTTTCCTTCTTGACTCCATGGGAAATTCAGGCTCCTTAATCTCAGTGCTCTCACTTGCACCTTACTTGCAGACCAAAATACTCAGTTGTGACATCACCTTCGGGTCCCCTTCTGGTCCCACATTGCTGAAATTGGAGGTGATGGTGACGAGATGCTGTAATTTAAGTGTCCAGACTGAGTCTTACCAGACGTTGCCAGTTAAGGTAGCACATAGGAAACAGCCATATCCTGTACATTCCTTCCAAGACTCTCTACCTAGAGTCTGTTCAGAAAGGCATGTTCACAGATTTCCCAAGCAGTGCACGTACAGAAAAGCAGAGCTTATACAAGCAGACCACTCCAAAAGTGGTATGTATAATTTGTGTTTTCTCATCACATTATTTTTTGTAGGTAAAGGTTGCAGTTGTACATTTCTGCATAAAGTAAAATACTTCAGTGTATGAAATCTCTGATTCTCTGGTTTTTGAATTTATGAAGAAAATTGTTTTATGTCAAACCCACTTTTATGGCCATATGTTGATTTTTCAAGGCAGAGTTATAGAAAGTTACTAGATTGCATGATCACCTTGTCTGTCATGCATGCAGGTAGCTTTGAAAGGAAGCTAAGTGTCAAAAGTATAATGCAATCTGAGTGTAATTTATGAGAATGATGTATGTGAGAAATCAGGATATTTAGGAAATCAGCACCGTTTAGCTGGAGCTGAAAAGATTCCTAATTCTGTCATCATTCTGAGGATCTTTAAAGTGAAGTACAAAATATAAAATAATGCGGATCTGTGAAATCCTCAATGGTATGTTAAGTACCTCATTATGAAGCAAATGGTTGTCTATAGAAGCTCTGACAATGCTATTCAGTCTTCTTAATATGTATTCTTAATGCATATGCTATTGCTGTTAAAGAGGTGTTAACTTACATTAAATGAAGCTTTTCATTGACCTAGCCTGAAACAAGTCCAATCAGAATGTAAAAAAACCCTGCATATTTTCCTAAGCATTCTGAAGTAGTTTTCAAAAATCCCACTGACTGCGTGTTCACGTTTTCTCCCTGCATCTTAAAAAAAATCCTTTTAGCATTTACAGTCGTAAATAAAAGAGATCACCTAATTGAAGACTAAGCCTGTCACAGTTCCATTGTCTTAATGAAAGAATAGTTATATACTTTCAGTAGGTCTCTTTTTCAACAGCATTGAAATCAAACATGTGAATGTCTTCACTGTTTTATTATTTTCATGTATTTATTGAAATAACTACACTGATTTTTGTTGGTTCATGTTTGTATAAATGGTTAAGTAAGCTGAGCTAGCTGTTTAGTTGAGAAGATTCACTCTCTGTCTCTTTAGACTATCATCCTACAAATGCTTATATAATTTACTTGGCATATATGTGTAGCAGGTTTTCCATTAAATAAGTATTGATGAAAATACTACCTAAGGTTATAAAATAATCAATCAGAGGTTGGTTTAGTTTTGTTCTTGTGGGATACCAAATGCTTTATTGTGACTTAACCATTAAACATGTGCACCTAGTTCCAAGTTAGGGCATGTACTTCCAAGTTTTTGTGTGTAAAATAAAATGCATACCAATGTGTGATATCTGTGTATGGAATTTGCAGATGCTAAGAAAAAGTGCAATGTTAATGGTATACTTTTGTTTTGCAGCTTGGATCATCCTCCTCTGTGCCTTTTACATCTATATTCTCACAGCTGTTTATGACTGTTGTAGTCCCTCTTATTATTGGACAGGTATGTCTTTTAAATATACATTCTTATTTAAAAAAATAAGATAAAGAGAGCTATCTTAAAGACAGACTGGCAACCTGATAAGCTGCCACATAGGAACAGCCTCAGGATAGTGAAGTCTAATATCAGAGAAAAGATGCTACAGTGCTCCCTGGAGTCACATTGATCTTTGTTGAGATTGAGCAGCTGTCCCTCACTACCGCAAACATACGCTACCGCATATCGAGGAGGGAGTTTGTGAACATAAAGTGGGAAAAATGGCAGCCCAGGCTGTGAGAAATTCCGGCCCCATACCAATGAGCTTGGAGAATACTATATAGTCCTTTTGTTCCATGCCCTTTGCCTGGGTGATGGAGGAAGTTCTCCCTGTGTAGTTCTCCCTGTGTAATTTCTCCCTCCTAGAAATTACAGGAATAAAAAAATTCTCAACATTAATAAACATATAAAGGCAAAGCAGTCAGAAGTTAAGGACATCATAAAATTAAGGCTGCTTGAGCCATTTTGCATATGCTTTGAAGTAAGGGGTTTAGTTGCATGATTGCAAACTATTCTTTCTGCATGAGTCCTGTATCATGTTACACTGGGTGGAAGATATTTGCAGAATGAGCAGTTGTTCAGTCTTTCATTTTATACTCATTGTTCATATTGTAACACAAAGCCTTATTTTTCCATGGCATATGATAGAAAACTTCCACTGAATGTAAAAATACTAATTGCTTATATGGGGTTTTCTATGACCCTTGTCTCTGTAGTGTCTCTTTTTTTTCACAAATGTTAATATCAGGGTTTTTTGTCCCATGTCAGAATAGTAAGACCTAAAGTTGTCAGAAGTGTCATTATCCTTGGACACTAAAACACCTTAAGTCTAATTCTTACATACTTGTAAGTACTCGTTGTTCTCAGGCATTGAGAATGCACAAAGGGAATATCAGGGGGATTTGCAGTCTATTCTAGCATACAGTTTAACTCTGGGTTCAGCTGGAACTTTCTGAATTTTGTCATCTTAAAGCAGACTTTGAAATGGAAAGCATGGTTAAAAGGCAAATGACAGCGGAGTCTGTAAAGGAGCACCCTGGACAAGGTTGAGAGTATCTGTTACTGCCTGTGCTGTGTAGAACAGTCAATCAGTCTTGCATCAAACTATAATTGAACGTTTCAAAACTGGCATGTGCTGTAACTCACTGAATTCCTAGTGAAGTTTGTTTCTATTGAGCAAAAATCTCACTGAAATCTAAATAAGATGATGAGCACGATAAACATGGCAGTAGCCACCAGCATCAGTACCTGTGTAACCTGGCTGTAACTATATCATGTGGAAAAATGGACAGTACCTCTGTGTCTCTGAAGGCTGTTGAATTGCTCGCATGCTTTGAACTAAATGCCTTAGAGTGTCCTTATGAATTAGGACAAGGGGTAGCGGAGGAACTTACCTGTGTATCACATTCTTACCTCATCAAAATCAAGTGTCCACCAAAAGCACATAAGCGAAAGTACTTGAATCTTCTTGTCCTGAAAGGTCCAAAAACTGGAAGCTTTTAGTTGGAAGCCTTAGTTGGAAATTTCTAGGAAAGAAATAGCGTGGCAGCAGATCTAGCAATAAAGTAACCTGTAGTGATGGAGTGTCAGCATCTGAACTGCAGTGCAAGAAGCCTGAAGATGATGGTAGATTGCTAGACAAAGTGATTGCAAAATTTCATGAGGACTTTCTTCTGTGTATGTAACGCAATGTTACTCTGGAAAGATGTTACAAGAAACGAATATGTGAGCTAACTGGTTGCATTGGGTGTTCTTTCAGCTGTATGAAATGATTAGGCTAAGTATTATGAATTGAGCAGTAGGCATATGAAATAAGTGCACTGTATGATCACGAGTTCACAATCAGAATTGTGACGAGACTTAATTGAGATGTGACTTAGGAGTTCTGATAAAGACTGAAAGAAAAAATAGAGAATCTTAGAGCTTGTGTAACCCAATGACAAATTAAGAGTTTGGTTTCTTTATAAATACACTTCAACAAGAAAGAGGATGATTCTTCTTTAAAAGTGTTTGATGCAGTTTCTGGAAATGAATAGTCAACAGAAATATCTCACATTCCTCTAAGCATAAAGACTTTGTTTCTAAAGTTTTTGCACTTGACTGTATCTGTTTAGAGGATACGGAAGAGAGGCAATGCTAATAATAGCTACAGATCAGAAACACCAGGAGTAGTTTACATTAATTCTCTTCATTAGGTAGAGCTGTACAAAGGTAAACCAACCTGCCCAGATAGGAGTAATTTTTGAAGGTGGATATCCAAAAATAATGACCAAAAATAAAGGGAAAAAACAATAAGCAGGAAAAGGATACCAAGAGATCCAGTGGTAGGTCTGCTTGCCCTTCATCTGGAGGTGTCATGGATCTGTTCCAATTAAATGGGAAGTTCTCCCCCTTTGTTCATAGACCACTGCTCACTCATTACTGAACTGTTGCACAGTTCCTGAGGCACAGGAGCCTAATGTTGCTTTGTGGATCACAGGTTGCTCGCTCTGGGATTCCAGATGTGTTAAGAGATAATGGCTCACAATTCATGAATGACGGCTTCAGCAATTACTTCTAATTTATCATTTCCTACCCACACTGTCAGTTCCTTACCACGCACAGTCATATTGTTCAGCAGAAAAGTCAGTGGAATAATGCCTGGTGAGGTTACCTGGTGGCAAAGAGCTTGATTGGGGAAAAAAAACCCCAAGCTTGAAACCTGCCTGCTTGGAGGATTGCCTTTCTTCAGCCTTCCTAACTCATCTGTGATCAACGGAGGCTTTATGCTCAAACCACAGCACTGTGAAACAGAGAAGGCTCCTTAAAGGAAGCATTCTCCAAGGGCTTTATTTTCCTTTAAAAAAATCTTGCCTCTGGGAAAACCTGTGTTGCCTAAATGCTCATTTCCTGAGCAGGCTGCAGAGCTGACTGAGCAGCCCCTGGGATATAAGCAAAGCAGATGAGAAGGTGCTTTTAGGTTTGTTTTGTTTGGGGTTTTTTGTTTGCTTTATGGCAAAGTGTATCAAGAGTTTTGGTTTCTTGGCTGACTTGTCAGAATTTTTAATGATGACTGGGGCAAAGAAGACACAACAGTGTTATTGATGCTTATTCTTCTACTATTTCTTGAACAATTTTTTCCGGTGTTGCAAGAGTTCTATTGACAGGAGTTAAACACGCTTTTCTAGCTGCTGACAGTGAAATGTGTACATTTCTGTACTGCAGGTACAGGCTCTGCTCGGGTGGTGGCTGCCATTTGTTAGGGAAAGAAAGAACTGTTAAAGGAGGAGGAAGATATTATGTCATCAGAGAGGCACCGAGTCTTACAGCTAGCAGGGGCTGATAGATGGTCTTCAATAAGGAGAATTTCTCTGTTCCTTGTCAGAGATGTGCAGGTTGTCTAAACTTAAAAAATGTTGTAGCCTGTGTCCTCTGTGTCTACAGATGTGTTTTGCTAATTGACAGTATGATGTTACTCAAATCAGTATTGATAGTATAATATTGCATTTGTATTTATAGAGTAACGAATAAGACCTCTCTGACAAGAGGTCTCAAAAAGAGACATAATCTATAGTATTTTATGAAGATCTAATTTTCTATAAGCCTTGAAGATCTGTAGTGGGTAAGAGCTTCTTATTTGTGCATCACTCTTGTATACCTCTAAGGGGAATTTGAGAATACTTGTTATACGATAAACATGGTAATAGATATTTCATGGAAAAGATTTTTGAATTTGCTCTGGCAGCTTGAAGTTGTGATTATTTTTTATCTGGGTAGCAGAGTCCTGGTAAACATTGCTGCTCTTGAGCTGTTGTGATTTTGCTAAAATCATTGTTTCCCTGTCTATAGATGTTGCTAATACTTTCAGCCAGCAAAATGTAAGGTTTTGGGAAATGTCTAAGCAGTTTCTGCATGACCAGTTGTGAGATTTAGCCGAAGACTGCTGTTTCTTTGCTTATTTTTTTTCTTCTGAAGTGACAGATAACAGGAACAGTGAAACCCACTGCAATGTTTCCTTTCCCCTTTTTGCAGACTTTCTCCATTCCCTACACCTAAGTGCTTATGACAGACTTTTATTTTATGTTTTATATTAAAGAGCGATTTATGATTAAATGTTAATGAAATAGAATTTTCACTGCGCTTTCATTATATTCTACTAGTTTGAACATTTTTCAAAGCAGCACACCAAAACCCACTGTTTTCTATGAATAAATAATAAAAAGCTTGTCTGTACATTATCATTCATGCATTCTCTAGTTGCCCCATTGGTAATTTGTCTGCCAGCGTAAAGTGGGCACTTCACATTAAACAGGCCTTAACTAAAGCTAAAATTAATTGTATGATTCTATGTAGTTCTTCTTCCCAAATCTGTAAAATGAAGCCAGTTGTATGGAAATCCTCATTGAATCTAGTCACACACAAAAAAAATCTCGGTATCCTGCAAGTAAAGGATTTTAAGAGCCTTCTGCATCGTTGCCCAAAATGCTCTAGAGGAACCTTATCAGCATTTGAGAGGTGTGCTTATAAACATGAGTCTAAAAGGATGCTACGTTGCAATACAAGTTGTCAGTGAAATTGAAACTAAAAAGCTTAGTAAGGTATTTATTTTTAAAGAATAAGAAATGGAAAGGGAAAGATAGGTGGCAGTTGATAGGGAGTAGAAGGTACTGTTTAACTACGCCTAATGTTGATTTATAGTGGTGGGGGAAACAACAGTTAATCAAACTATTATCAAAAGGGGAACAGTGTCAAATCTTTTTGTTCTTGTAAATTAAATCTCTGTGGAAGTAGCCCTAGAAGAAGTCTAGGTGAGCTGCAGGGAGGAGTGGTACCCTGGGAGATGAATTCCTCTAGGATCTTGTTGCAGAAGACTGAGAAGGGAGATAAACAGCCCTCAGACAACAGTTCTCTCCCTTCTGATGCTCGACTCAAACAGGGAACAGAACCTAATCTCCATGGAATGCAAAATATGAAGGAAACATGTACCCGTGCTGCAGGCACCCTTTGCATTTTTGCCACGTTGCACCTGTTCATAAGGTTTTAAAACACTTGTAAATTACCCCAAGAAGTGAAAGTTAATTTTGAAAACAGCCTCGTGTGTTTTTATAAAGCTTGCTTTACAGACCTATATGTGTCAGGAGCTGTCTCTTGGGGGTAAACTGACTGGCATAATGGAGTAAGATAGCTTTTAGGGGAGTTTGGTAAGCTGAGGGAAGAAAACAAGATGCTTGTAAAAAAAGATTTTTTTTTTTTTACCCCAGATTGCAAAAATGGCTTTTTTCAATTCCATCTTCAGAAAAGAAGCATTAGATTGCGCAATCCATAGCATAAGGATAAATCTGACAGTTTTTGATGTCGTAGAAGGTGTAGAAAGGTGGGTGAACCATCACAAAGTTTGAAACTTTATAGCAGTATTCAGGAACAGGTGAGAATTTATGCCTTCACATAGGTACTGTCCCTCTAAAATTATCAGGACAAGGTCTGGCTGAGGTGATACAAGTTCTGCTTTGGAAAAGGGTTGGTACATTTGAACTGTGATGCAGACTTTGTATATATGGTGGGTGACTGTGCTATATGGAAATCTGTGAAGGATGTTCCATCTTATCAGCTTATTTCATTTCTACAACCAAATTAATCTCCCTTCAATTCTAGTATCTGATTTTTCTACTGGTTTTCACAATCACTGTCATCTTAATTGATTTTATTTCAAATTTTCCCACTTTTCTTGTCTTCCAGGCTTCACTGATGTAGTTCCCAATATTCCATGCAGTCATCTTTTTTGCTTTGCCATCGCTATATAAGAAGAGATATTGAGAAATTATTGAGCTGTTGAAAATACCTAGCCAGAGTCAAAGATTTTCAAAAGAAAATTTTGCGTTTTAGAGTTCATTGCAGAAGTCTGTTGCTGTAAGTAGTAATAATATTAATTTAGAATGAGTTAGGCATCTTACCTTAGAGAACAAAGTATATAAGGTATACTGCATTTAGGTGTGGTGATAATCCAGCATGGTTTCAGCTTGTTTCCTTGCGTGTTTCAACACAAGGAAAAAGTGACTTGTGTTTCTTTGTTTAAATGGTAAAGCCCCAGGTATTGTTCCCAGGTATTTAGAACTACACACCAAGACATAGTAAACGAAAGGAGCAGAAGTGCAGTAAAAGCACTGTAAATTCTGTTAAAGATTAAATCAGTCCAAAAGGGTTGATAAAAACAGGAAGAATCTATTTTACATAGTGGTGTAAATACCAAGAGACACTCGTGTGTGTATAATGGAAACAGAAAAAGTGACTTCCTAACCATTTCCTCTGGTTTGTTTTCTTTTTTATCTTTTCATGAGTTTAAAATATATTAAAAAAATTAAGCTGAAGATCTAAATAATTTTTAAAAGATGTACTGTATTACAAATGTTGGAAATTATTCTGTTCCATATAAGGGAAGGGAGCTCCTTGCCCTGTATATTTCAACTAATAATGAACATTAATGAATTGCATTGTTTATTGCATTTTTTGTTTTGTATGTCCAGCACTTGAGCAGACAGGTGGAAACAGGCTAGCTGTATTTTACTGACATATTTCTCTGTGTATACAGTGTGACTGTTGGGAAGGTACAATTAGATAAATGAATTGTTTTTCTATAATATATCTTCTCCTATTTTCATGTGTGATCTTATAACAGACGAGCATTGTTTACCTGCTTTCCTGCAACACCAGATCGAGTTTCTTTGTACAGGAATGTTAAGTGAATTAAGCATATGAGCAGTAAGCCCATTTGCTTAGGGAGGCTGGTGTTTAGACAGGGGAGGTTATGGCAGGATACGGAACAGTCTGGAGGAAAAATACTGTGGATGTAACTATTCTGGTAGAAGAACTAAATTGAAATGGGGACGCTACTGTTAATTCATGTGTAATTACATTTCTTTGTTGTTAAAAATTAAATCATGGGCAATAGGAAAGTTTGAGCCTGAAACTGTGTTTTGAAGCAAATTTGAGCTGATGCCTTTCCAAAACCTTTGGAGATTGCCAGAATGTTGTCACTAGGAGGTGGTTCTCTGATGGACACGTTTATGTTCTTTTACTGTCTGGTTTTTCTGTGACTTTATCAGCATCTTTCATCATGCAGGTTATGTATCAAATATCCACTACTACAAAGTTTTGCTTCTCTTCCACTCTTCTCTTGTGCTCTTCTCTCCAATAAACCGCAGTTTGAGGGAAGGATCACAATGCACTGTTCTTTCATGTGCAACCTCTGGCTCTGTCATTCCCTGCGCTTTGGGGCTGGCATTTGAATCTGCACAAAAATCTTTACAGTTCATCATACCTAATGTGGTCACTACTATAGGACCCGAGGTCTGAAGTCCTTCTCACAGAAATAATTCTGCAGGAGCCTCAACAGGGATATGGGTTGTGAGGACTTTGCACCTTAAAAATTGTGCGTTAATCTGTGGCGTGATAGCAGCCTGCAGCATCTCCCCGCTTTAAAAAAAGCATTTTTAAATGCTTTTATGTTTCACATACTGAATATTCATAGAATGATAGAATGGGTTTGGGTTGGGAGGGACCTTAAAGACCATCTAGTTCCAGCTCCCCTGCCGTGGGCAGTGATGCCACCCACTAGATCAGGTTGCTCATGGCTCCCCACCCGATAGGCCTTGATCACTTCTGGGGATGGGGCATCCACAACTTCTCTGGGAAACCTGTGTCAGTGTCTTACCACTCTCTGAGTAAAGAACTTAAATATTATCTCAGAGGCACTACCACCATTGTGATGGGCTCAGCCTTGACCAGCAGTGGGTCTGTCTTGGAGCCCAGTGGCATTGGCTGCATCAGATATAAGGGAAGCTTCTGGCACCTTCTCATAGAAGCCATCAAACACAATACATCCCCTTTTTGTTCTTTTCCATCACTGTGATGCATCTAGTTTGGATGCTTTTCATTCGTATTTCTTTCCAAAAAGGCATTAGTTCAGATGTTTTATCAACTGCTTGTTTCTCTGGTGCTTTTCCCTCCCTTGTGCCCCGTTGTACTGATACGTACCTCAAACTACTGGACTTCATTATTTCAGCTGAGACGTGTCACACATTATGGTGCCCGAGTCTAACATCCTTTGTACAGGCCTTAGCATTCAGAAATGATTGTGTTAGCTTTTGCTTTGATGTCTCAGCCCAGGCTCTGAGTGTGTGTTGTCTTTATTGTATTTATGGGATTTATTGTTATTTTGCTACAATTTTTTTTTTTTTAGTTCTGTGTTTACCCTGAAAAGTTGTAGAATTGGGTTAAGAATTAAAAGGCTTTCAAAGTATCCTTGTCCTGAAGCAACTCTGCCGGGCATGAATAACAAAGGGATTTTTTTTCAGTCAAAATGAATCAGCTGACATGAGCTTCTGTAAGGTTGTATTTCTCCCTTCCAGTTATACAAGAATTTAGGTTACCTCAGATCAGTGATTATAGGCTGAATTGAGAGATCCTGTTGAACCTTGTGAGAAGATCAAAATATATGGATGGGATTCTGTGTTAGAGAGGATGTATTTTGTCTGTGATTTGTATATATTTAGCATGACGCTGGGTTGATTAGATGTTTTCCTGAAGACACAATTTAGTTCTTCAGGGTCTGACTATGGATTTTTTTTTAAAAAATACCATGTGCAGTAAGAAGCTGTACTGGTATTTATCATTGTTGATTCACAGTAATTCCAGACTAGATAGTGGTGGATATTTAAAGAAGATATCACTCAATTGAAGATTTTGAGGAAATACTTGCGGTTCCATTTTTTAAATGTTTTTTTTTCTTATATGTCAGTCCATGATAATGATATGTATAATGTTATTATTGTCATGTCTGTTATTATTAGACCTTGTACAGGCACAGGGTTATAGTTTTCTCAATAAATACCTCTAATATAAGTTGTACCGTGATGGTAATGAACCATCACTTTTCTTTTTGAAAATCTCATTACTTTCAGTATAAATCTTCTGGAAGGACCATAAATTAATAGGTGGTTTTAAGTAGCTTTTCTTTTTCCTCAATATGACAATTTAAGGGATAATAGGATTTTTTTTGGCTTTCTTTAAAAAAACACTCACTTTAGAAGTGAAAGACTTTGCTTTTTTCTTCTGGTAATTACAAAGTCCCAGACCTGCTCAGATTAGACTAATCTGGCTGAAGGAGCTCCACTTTCAGAAGTCTGGCCTTATATTTTGAGTTATGTTCTCTCTTTAGCATCTGGCAAGTGTGAAATTTTAAAGTTCAGTTGGGGCGTTGAGCATTCCCTTGCATGGTTTCCTGCAAATCTGTTATTTTTCACCAGCAGGAGCCCAGAAATGCTGGGGGGTAAGTGCTGGTCTTCAGCCCGCTTAGCTTTTTCTGAACCCCATGTGCCAAATTTTTAGTGTGTTCTGTCCTGTGGTCGATGAAGTCTGTTTGCTCTGGAGACTGGGATAGCTGCTTCCAGGACTTCCCTACTGAGAGACTTGCAAACAAGCTGGGAAGGCCGTGAGGAAAGAAATGACAGCCATGAGGTCAATCCCGCAGTTCTGGCAGTCAGTGTGTGAAAGGGTCCTGTGGTAGCATTGGTGATGATGCTTTGATACTAATCTTGAATACCTCTAGGACGTTCTGTATTATTAAAGTGATGGTGGTGATGTTTATTAATGGTACTGCGAAGGGGAGGTAACAAGACACCTTTGGAGACCTCTGGTAGAAGTGCTTCAGGATCTCATGCTACTATTTCCGAAAGAGCATGGTAAGAGAGAGCATCGGGAGGTCTCAGGAGAAATTAGGCAAGATAATGTGATTGCTGAAAAATTAACACAAGTTGCAGCTGTATGATAAAAGCTTTAAAAAGTTTTTTCAAACCATACAAAGTAAACAGAAAAACTAAAAGCAACTCCCCAGGCAGGACTGAAATAGATGCATTGTATCTGCTGAGGCTTAGTGCTGTGTTATTCAGCATAATTTGAAAGTTCAAGTTACTTTAAAATTTATAGTTGTTTCTAAAAAATTCTTGAAAAACACCTTCAGATTCTGTTTCCTGAAAGTGCAAAAGTTCTGCTAAGTACAGTAGGTTTCCTTGTTTTCATGTGTTAATTCTGGTATTCTAAAAGCGTGCAAATGGCATTTGTCTTTGGATTTACAAAAACTCTAGATATTCAGAGTTTGAATTATTTAAACTCCCACAACACATGCACTTTTGCTTTTCAAGCTTGAGTTATAATTTAATTAAAAACTTCTGGTGCATCGCTAGCTATTTAAATATTAAAATGTTCCATGGATCACTTTCGATTATCTACCGTCATGAAATTCCTGAAGATGTCAGATTTTTAAGATTCCCAAAGTTGCACTTGGAATTGTCTGTTGATGCAAAGGGGACTGTGATAATTACATACATCCATTAGTATCAGCAGAGGAGATAAACTTTGGGGAGGCTTAATGGGCATGTCTCAGTGACAGCTAGCAAAGAACATTTGGCATGATTAAGGATGGATTTGAATGTACTTGAAAATATACTCTCATTATGGACGCCCAGTGGAAGTTGCACTACAAATGTTAAATTCCCCAGAAGAAGAGTTGTGTGGCAGGGAAGCTTTGAAATCCACTGTGGCCGTCATCCAAATTACTCTCTTCTCTTTGTGTCTTTCCGCTGTCAGATTCACTTTGTGATGCCCAACTTGGCTCCCTGCATCTTTGAAAAGAGGCAACCTGTTGGTTTCTGTGTTTCAGATTGTCCGAAGATACATCAAGGACTGGCTTGAAAGGAAGAAACCTCCATTTGGTGCTATCAGCAGCTGTGTGCTCCTGATGATCATCTACACAACGTTCTGTGATACTTTCGCCAATCCAAATATCGACCTGGATAAATTTAGCTTGATTATAATAGTGTTCATAAGTAAGTTCAGCCTTAAAGCATCTCTTCTCTCTGTGTTTCAGGTTTGTAATGACATATATGTCCTGGTGGAGCTGTGGGGTTACTGGCATGGGGGTAGAGCTTGTACTTTTAAAGCATCTAGTAAACCAGATTACCGAACTTCTGAGGGGCTGGGTGCTTTTAGGGGGTCGCGTAAGCATTTAGAGAAGGATGAACCCTGCTATTTAGGTGTGCCTGAGATTGCCCAGTGATCCTTCCTTTCTAAACAGGCAAAGCATTACTTTGGAAAGATTTGGGTTTGAGCTGTTACTCTGAAGCACTGTTATAATTTTTAAACAGTTCTTCCCTAGTATACTATAAACCTAGAAACTAGTTGTGGGTCTGAATGTGTTGATATGTTTCTGTGGATGAACACATATCTTACAGTTTGTTTTAGAAGCACTCTAGTCATTCAACCTTAAATAACATACACATGAGAATAGCCTGCTGGTATCCTTGCCATCAGTTAAAAATACACTTGCAGATCACCACCTCCCAGGAAAGTCAGTGGTATACAGGCGTTGCCTCCTCTCCCAGTAGGGAATTCCCATCTCGTTTTAGACTGTCCAGAGACAGGAGTTTCAATTTGCATGGAGGAGAGGTAACTACAGTATACTTCAGTATAAATCACATCTCATACTCTAAAACTGTTAGATTTCAAGTAACCAGTGCATCACCTACCTTGAAGTGTTTGTTTGCACATGCTTCTGTCTAATAAAAATAATATATTTGCTACAAATCCAACTTCCACCAAAGTCAGTAGGAAATTTGCCCCTGCCCTTTGTGCATCAGCTCTTAATTCTCTCCTCATTGTGGCAGTTTTTTGGATTATAAAACACTATGCAGGTGTAAAATAATACATAGAATTATAAATGGTACTATATAAATATTCAAAGTGAAGAAGTAAGAAGCAATGCTATGGAGCTTTTTTTCAAAATGGATTAAATACTACTTTGCACAGGCACCTGAGGAGGACACATCCCAGATGCACTTAAATCAGTGCAGAGTTGTCAGCAAAAAAGAATGACACAGAAATTTTCAACTCTGACTTAACATGCAGAGAAATTTGAAACTAAGTAATTTTGTGTTACTGTGCTGACCACTTCTTGGGAAAAAAATATTCTTTTTTAGTTAAAAAGACATGTTCCTTCTTGAAAGGTTGGTGTAGAGTGTTGCTTCCATTGCCCTTTTTGGTCTTTATTGCTTTTCAAGACAACTCTGTGCTTGTGCCATGTGTAATTATATGTACCATTTGTCATGCAATGCCCTGAAAGTCACTGTGTATACATTTACATTGCCATTGTGCGAACTGAAATTTCTTAGTAAGAATATTAACATAAGCATTGAAACTCTTTGGAACATATTAGATAATTTTTTTTTCCCTAAAATATTTATAAAACGAAAAACCGAGGAAGTTTTGGAGGTGGATATGCACATTGTTTTCTAGAAGAAGTTTCTGTATCACCTTTGGATGTGTTGGCTGGATGCATGTATTGTGTTACACCAGGAAGTGAAATTAGCATGAGGAGAAATGCATTTTTTTAGTCTGCTGATTAATGTTTTTGTGTAATTTTTTGTGTTACTATTCTAGCCACAGCAAAATATGCTCAAGGACTAACTGGTAGCAAAACGTGTTTATTGCTTTACAGAATTATATGTATTAAGAGATTGGTTTTTTTGTGCCTATTAAACTAATATACTTAGTTGCAGAAAAATTATAATTCAGGAACAACGGATTGCTTCCTTAGTTCATGAGGGAAGAATTAAGTGCATGCTGAGGTGACATTTATACATTCTAGGAAATGTATGTGAGAAATAGAAAATGTCACTGGTAATAGCTAAATATCCCTGCCACGTTTCCCAGTTGTAAACTGGGGTCAAAATCAAATATATTGTCTTGACTTGCACTGCATTATGGGACATGTTACCTGTATTGCATTCACAAGTTTTGCAAGGGAAAGGGAAAGGACCCAGCCCAGATTCTGCTGCAAGTAAAGCCCTTCCCTCATAACCCACCAACACCCAGAAAAGGTCTGTGCAGGTGACAGGTTTTCTCCTCCAGTGCTGTGGGAGTTCCTGTACTCTGGCATGACGCTCATTCTCTGCAGTCCCAGCTGCACAGCGGGGAAGCCACTGGCTTATCCCCACATCTGCACAGTCCAAGGGTGGGCTCTGTGCATCCCACAGCACCTGTGGGTGTCAGCAGGGCTGGCAGAGAGGAGAGCTCCCCTCAGGACACTCAGAATTATCCGCACTTAAAAAGCTGACTGAGCTTGAACGAAAGCTGCTTTGTCTGATGTGCACTACCCAGTTCAGGAATTAGCCTTTGTCTCAGAGAGAATTAAAATGTCTGTGATGATCCTCTCTTACTCTCCCCGTGAATGATCATGATTAATATACCCAGGGTTGAGAGTATTTATTTTAATCGTGCTTACACACTGTACTTCCTCCAGTAAAATAGAAAGTCTAAATAACCAGCATCCAGAGCACATCTTGACAGATTTTGTGGTGTCAACCAATTAAACAAAGCTAGTGCAAAGAGATGTGCAGCACTGCACTAGTGACCTTTCCTGCCATCAAGAAATACTTGATTCAGAAGAGTTAGCCCAGGAAGAACAATGTTAGCTCTGGTTTTCCTCCATGTAATGATAAGTATTGTTCTTCCAGGCAGTGTTTAAAGGTTGTCTGTCTTTGGATTTCTCTGGATGGACTCGGTCCAGCCTAGCTTCTGACCTGTAATATGGGGACAAAAGGCATGTACACAGCAATTGCTTTTGTGCTCTAATTTTAACTTGTTTCTCTTTCAGTATTTTCTATTCAGATGAGCTTCATGTTTTTGACTTTCCTCTTCTCCACAAGGTAATTGGATGAGCTGAATGACAACCCTTGAATATTTCTTTTGTGTGATATCTTTAGTTTGGGTGATACAGTCTATGCAAATGTGTAAAGGCAGGTTTCTGCATAGGGGTGACCTCATTTTGGTGTTTCATATTGTTCTTACTGCAATTTCTCTGTTAAGAGTTTCATAGGCTAAGAGAGCAGGACCTGAATCCTGTCCTTTCTCATGTGTTAATTACAGAGTTGTTAAATCTCAATCAATCATTGCTATACCTCATCCACTGAAAAAAATGGATTTGCACAGATGTCACTGAAGGTATAATTTGCCCTGCAGACATGCTGATGACATATGAGAGAGAGAACTCAGTTTGACTTTTTACATCTCAAGATACATTTGCTGGGCTGGCAATTCACTCTTCTCTGTATATGTCAAATTTGTTACATTTATATGGTGATTCTTAAAAGACAGTTGTCCTGAGCTAATGTTTGGTAGAGCTATTTTTTTTCCTTTTAAAATATCAGTAAGGAAGGACTGTTGTACAATCACTTCTCAAAAAATAGTACTGTAAGAATGATACTAGCCAGTGGCTCAGTTGCATCAGTTGGGCTGGTTGGAGTCTCCATCATAGTCCTCTCTATTCCACTTAGACTTACTTGAGGAATTTTCTTAGCAGCACTCTGCTGAATGGAAAGTGCCACAATCCAGACATATGCTTTATATAAATTACACAATATCTGTAAGGGAGAATCACAAAGAAAAGTACGACGTCTTGAAACTGTTTGGGCTTTTTTAGTGCCGCAAGAAAATTTTTCTGTGGCGAGATCATATCCTGGCCTTAAAAGCCATTTTTAAGTTAACCTTTGAACTGCTAGACCTAACCTAGGGGGCAGTTATGTCCCAGCTGTGAAATCTAAATTGCCATAAGTAGTAACCAAGTCAGTATGGGAGATATTTAGAATCTCATAAAATTACTGCTAGTGTAGACCAAAGGGTGATCCATTGGCCAGTCCTGTATCTCTCTCACTATGTCATTTTCCCACCCTTCTTGGCCTTAGTCCCAGTGCGTAAACTCTTAGATGCAGTTTTTCTCTGAAGTAGAAGCTAACTCCGTATTCTAAGCAGTGCTCCTACTGTAGGCTCAATATGCTATCTAAACTGAGCATTTTTTAAATATTGCATACTAGGAGAAGAAATTGTAACTCATTCTCTCTTTTTTTTTATGGAGTCAAGCTGGCCACTGCAGTGATACAGCATAACCTTGGCTGGAATAAATTTGTGTCCTACACACCATGTCTTCAAAATTCCATTCCTTCATATGGGAGTGAATTCATTAGAGAGTTTGCCACAACTGAAAAACAATTCTGCTTTAAAAAAAAAATAAATCAAACACTACTGTTCATTTATGGGTAGAATTATTTCTGTCACTAGACCTGATCAAAGGGATGTGAATGTGTATATAGATCCTCAAAGTAATATATTTGATCGATGTTGTTTTAAGAAGGTTTTTGTTATCAGAGGTTATTAAAACTCTTTTATTTTCTAGGAATAACTCTACTTTCACACCAGCAGACACAGTGGCTATCGTCTTCTGTTCTACACACAAATCCCTCACCCTGGGTAAGTCAGGAGATAAGCTTGTGAGCAAAACAGCAGTAACATTCATACCTTGCTTTGTTGAAAAAAATAAGGTTTTAGTTGCTGTTTTTTCTGCTTAAATGGTTTTGGTTTTAGTGTGACAAGTAATGCTAACAGTATGATACTAATAGTAGGATAATATTCTTGCACAGATAAAGTAACTGCTTATTACAGGGCAGAGAACAGTTTTCTCTGCTGAGATTTTAGTGGTAGTAGAGTAAGACCATCTTATTTGTGGATTTTTCATTCTGTTCTTATTCTGTTCTGTTGCCTAATCAAATATTGATAAAATTTCAGATTTGTTACTGAAAAGATTGTAAGGTGTATCTGCCCAGTTTTCACAAGATCTTACACCTAAAACCTGAGATGTATAAGTGAATATCAAAGGGTATAGTGTATTCAGAAATCACAAATAGATGATACTCTTGCTTAACGTGAGCAAAATGTATATGTTTAATTCTGCAGATATTTTGGATAGTTGTATTTCTTAGAATTCATTTCTCAAAACATCGAAATGTTTGTCACTTATGACCCTTTAGTGATAATAAGATGTTCTGCTGGATATTCACAGAACACTGTTAAATCAGATATGCTTACAGCCACTTGCTGCTGGTTCATCCATTATGTTCAGTCAGTGAAACGACTGGACTGTTTTTCAAAATATGAAAACAAACATCTGGTAAAGCATATATGACTCAATACGTGCCTTTTCAAGACTGTATCTGTCAAAGAGGAACACACCTAGCATCAGTAACAAAGGTAAGAACTCATCCTGAAGCAGAGGAAGAACAAGATGGGACTTAGGTGAGATGTTTTCCAAGCCAGTTTGATATAGCGAAACTCGCCTCAGGGTGCTTTGCTTCAGCCAGGCCTGTGCTGCAGAACTGTTAGCAAGTGCTCTTGAAAGTCTGTGGGATGTGAAGGAATTCCTGGAAGACAAGTCAAACATAATGCCTTTCTCACAGTGGAAACAAGGAGGGGACGAGGAATTATAGATCAGTGAGTTTAACTTCATTCTGTAGAAAACTGCTGAACCAAATAATTAAGTAAATTATTTTAAGTGTAGGAAGAACAAGGAAATGAGTAGCAGCCCCGTAGCTTTGTCAAAAGCATATCATACTAAACTAACCTAATTTCCCATCATACAAGGTCTTGTGGGTTGCAGAAAAGTAGCAAAAGTTGTATGAGTTGAGAGTGTTACAGCTTTTGACATTTGCACGATGTTTTGGGCTTCACAATTCAAAAATTATGTGGAATAACTGGAAAGAGATCAGAGGAGAGTGCCATGAATGATCGTAGACCTCAAAAATGTGAACCCAGAGGAAGATTGAAACAACTGGGATTGTTGAGAGAAGACAGCTGAAATACAGTACTGATCTTCAAATGCATTAAAGGTTAATGCAAAGAAGGAAGAAAGTAACTCTGCCACAGTAGACTTTGTAAAGGGAGGGACTTGGTTACAATGATGATGATTTAAGTTAACCATCAGGGAAACCTGTCTAATGCAAAACAGTTTAGCAATGGAACGTGTTGCCTATTGATGTCTTCAGTCTCCTATCATTTCAGAGAAGACTCAGATGGAAATTGAATAGTTAGAGTCGATCCTGCCTTGGAGCAGAACATAGATTAAATGACATTAGGTCTTTTTCGGCCAAACTAAACCTTCCACTAATAAATGAGCTTGTATTCAGGACAGTTACACTCATGTTTGTAGAAAGCAGCTGCACATGTAAGTGCTTGGTATTTGGAGGTTTGTATAAACTTAGGACACAACTGTGATACTACAGAACAAAGACTGGAGAAGCTGGTTGTGTTTAACAGCACAAATGTGTAAGTTTCCCCTTCCCTCCCCAGTGAAAGCAGTTATATATGTTGAATATTACTGTGGCTTGCCATGACACTAAGAAAATAAGCATAAAGCCTTTTTTAAAAATTCGAGTCCTCGATGGAGCTTGCCATCACCCAGAAGAAGATGAGGACTGTTCATTTCTTTTACTCACCCTGCCAAGCATCCTCATGCAGCCTGTCTTGACCTGAACTCTGTGCACACAGCTGAGTCAGTTCACTTTTCGTCTGCCACTACACTCCATTTTTTTACATTTTTTTCTCCTTCAGAAGAACTTAGTTCAAGATTCCTAGCTCCCTTGACTTTCTGGCTCACATTTTCCCAATTCTGAGCTACTGCTCATTAGCATAGCCCCCTGAGCCGAGTTTTGTATTTTGTCCCTTTCTTTGCCCAAGTACACCAGCAAAAATACTTTGGCCACCTTGACTTCAAGGACTCCTGTGGCTTCTCCCCAGCCATACATACTTTTTTCCCTAACACAGATGTCTCGTGCCCAAGTGTGCAAGTTGAAGTGAAACCAGGTACATGTTGGAACGCAGTGCTGCGGGGCTGTTCCTGGGCTACAGCTTCAGGAAAGACTGCTTTACAGTCCTCCTGGATGAGGGATGGGGGAATGCTCCTTTTGGCAGTATCTGGGAGCCCGTGCTTGGTAAGCCTGAGGTCCGTGCCACTCTTATGTGCACCCCTATACCACGTGTGTGCTACGTAGGTGTGCCCGCTGTGTGTTGCATTCAGACTGGCTGGTTTTGGGATCATTGATATTTTACTCAGTTTGGTGTTAGTACCAGTTCCAGATAAGGTAGAGCTGTATGAAAACACATTTGTATGAAAATAAGGAGGATCAGGTTTTACAAAGCTGCAGAGTGATGAGATGTGCCCCCGAGCTGACAATGTGAACAGGAATGTTAAACAGAGCAGGTAGCGTTTTTTCCTTCACTGAAGGGTAGAAGCAGAGTAGATCTAATTTGTTTTTAAGGATTAGCCATTTCTGAATGACTCTTAAATCTTTCCACAGAACGCTCTTGTCCACCCTGATCTTAGCAGCAACAAGACAGACATAGGCATTTTGGCCCTTACTCTTTTGTTGTTCTGGCACATTTCTACTTGTCCCTAGGTGTTCATGCAAGGAGAGATCTTCTTTCTTTTTGCTTATAGAGGAGGGAGCTTTTCCGTCTCCCTGTGTCATTGCAATGCCTGAAAGAACAAACACGGCTCAGGGTCTCATTTCACATCCGTTGTGGAGCTCTGCTTTGTTTGTCTTCGAGATTCCAGTGGTAGTGTCTAAATGACCCCCCAACACTTGTTCTTTCACTTTAAAACTGATTTCTCTCAGCTTGGCAGGTGAAACTCCAAATAGGTACGTCTGGCCCATTCCCTGGGGAGCTTAGAATGGCACAGACTAAAGTGGTAGAAGAGCTGACAGCTTTAAAGCTTTAGAAGTGGTAATAGGAGAGGCATGAGAAGACTTTTGTAAGTCACTTTCTCCCACACCATATTATGAAACCAACTAATTCCCATGCAGTGCATGCTCATGAGGCCAACTGCCACTTCCACTGTTGAATCCATGAATAAGTGCTTGCTCTGCACGGAGATGAGTGCTGTTCCCATATGCTGGGTTTTATTTTGTAGACAGAAGAGTTGACACACTTTTTGTCTCAAAGATCAGAGTGCAGGGCGTGTTTGTGTAAGGACAAATTACACAGGGTAGGCGCCTTTGTGTTCCTTAGTTAGGAACACAAGCCGTATTTCTGTGTAGAGGTGGGTGCTTTGGCAGGTTTTTTGAATACAGGGCATCACATATGCAGAAAAACTAATGTTTATTTGTATTTCTCCTAATGAGTGGAGCAAGATATGAACTTACAAGGAGCGAGGATAAATACAGTATCCACAATGCCCTCTGGCATTTTCACCCACACTTTGTTCCCTTTCTCTCCCTCTGCCTGCTCACATGTATGCACAGTACATATGAGCACACACACATGCGGACATTTGATGCATGGCTTTTATTAGTGCATTTGCCATTGATTGATTAGTACTTAGTATTAGTACTTCTTCTATTGATTGATTGCAGATGAAGTGACTATTTGACCTTTAATTATGAGCCTTGCTATTGAAAATGACATTGAGCTATGGCTTCACATAATCCATCTGGAAAGCCCGACATGATGCCATTCCCTGGAGTTCATTCAGTGAGAAGAGAAGAGGCCTCAAGGAAGTGCAAAGCTATCACTGTGGCTCATTTAAAGAATACTGCAGTAGTTGCTTGCACTTACACAAAAGTTGCAGCCAAATACAGAACATTATTTTATTTTTTTATTTTTTGCTGGCTGGAAGTTACAAATCCGAAAGTATAATGCAGGATTGTCAAAAAATATATTCACTTTAATTCTTGGTATTTACTGTGTAAAATTATTTTATCAGCGAAAATCAGAGTACTGCTACCTATTTTGTCTACCATGAGGGCAAATATAAATACAGTAGGTATGATGAACGGCAGATTGGTAAAACAAAACAAGAATAATAACCCCACCTTATAATAAAATCAGGGTATTGTTTGTGATGGAGAGTGGTTTTTTTCTCATTTGGATTTAGCAATGTAGCAGTTCTTTCATCATGGAATTCTGAAAGTAGTGCAATCAAAGTTTCTAGGCTACAAAATGCTTTCAGGAAAGAATAGAGTTCATTTTAGAAATAAAAGCCAAAGCACTAACTTTCTTTTGTGTTGTTTTCATTTAATTCACATTGATTTTTTTAAACACTCAGCTTCTTACTGCACGAGTAAACAACCGATAGTATTTGAACAACTCTTAAAAGCCTGGTGTGGTGCACAAGTAGGTTCGGAGACAACTCAATTGTCTGTGAGGGGTTTACAGCCTGTACCTTCCCCCAAGCTCCCCAGCTGCACAGTGTGACAGAGTGCATTATGCTCACATACAGTTTCAATCCGCTCAGTTACCTGTAGTTTGCTCATGCTTTCTGCAGATGGCCCCTTATAAAATTTTTCAGGATAAATAATATATTGAAATGTTGTACTAATCAAGTGCAGGCTCTTCTTATTGTGTTGTGATAATCACCTTTCTCCTTTAAATAGAAAAATGCCAAAATGTTCTAACTTGTGTTAAGATAAAAGGTGCATAATGTTGATTTTAAAAAGGAGGCATCTCTTAATAATTCTGTAATAAAAAGTGAGTTGCGAGATTGGATGCATTGCCCTGAGTATTCAGGCTATTCTCTGGTATTCCTGAAATATGGTAGTTTTTCTCTTCTCCTGGCAGAGAACTGTCCTCTAAGGCACTTATTCATCAAGGTACTAATTGTGACTAGCTATAAAAGTGTGAATAATTCCTCTGACTTTTCCATAAAGCTATAGAAAATAGTCCTGGTTAATTGCTCTCTGGAAGTTTTCAAAAGTAAGACTCTCAATGCTGTCTTTTATTTCCAAGAGTTTTCCTATGAGTGTTGAACAGCAGATGTTATTGCTAGCATCCTGATGTATTTCTTGGTGCTACTAGTGCTTGAGTTTGCATATTGTATCTTTTAGAGACTTTTAGTCTCATTGCTTCCCCAGATGTCTGATAGGATGGTGTTTATGTAAAAATGATCTGGCTGCTCCTCTGCATAGAACTGGTGGGTGCTGACCCTTGGGGCAGAAGGGAAGCTGATGGGAGGAATATGCTTCAAAGAATGAGTGTCTTCTGAAGGCTGTGTCTGTACCCCTCACCACTGCCAGACAGTTAGATATTCTCCCATTCCTGCTTCTGAGATCCCTCAGAAGTGGGCTTAGTGACTTAGTTTTGATACGGGGATTCTTTGGGCCAAAATGAAAACTTTTTGTCATCGCTTTAGTCTTTGCCCAGCATTTGCTTGTGAGGAGCAGCAAGTGATTGGCTGGGCTTTTCCCTCAGCTCTGTGATTCCCCTCTCTGTCTCTGGAATATAAGAACCCAGGGATTTGTGTTACATGGGAGGTACAGTGGGGAGAGCAAAAGCACGTGAATCTACTGCACTTCTCCTATTTTAGCATCTTTCTTTTGCAGGCTGACGTGAGGACAGGTGGATCACATTTCCTAGCTCAGCAGTCTTCTAGAACCAACATTTGGTTATTACCAAACAGTATTATTATTTAGGTTATTATCAAGTAATTGCCATGTCTTCTTTCTCAGTAGGACCGAAAGAATGCCTGGGAAATGCTGTTACCTGTTTTCAATACAGCTGCAAAACCATGGTTTTATATATATATATACACACTATAGAAGATGTTATATAGATATGTCTATATATAGATATCAAAATATAAGCAAACTGAAATATAGAATTCACCCTTGGAATAGGGTGAGTGTTCTGCACAGACTAATCCCCTCTGAGCTGGGATGCCATCTTCGTGTGTAAACATTTCTGTAATACTTAATCCACCACTTACTTTGTGGGGGGCTGTTTTCACAAGAAGTCAAACTGGCAGTTTGGAGTAGTCTCGGGTTGCTGGGATAGTTTGTGCCAGAACATCTCTAATATTTTCCCTTGTTACTTGTACGTGGCTGGCCACATACACCATTTGCCTCCTTCAGACCAGAGCATCCCTGGGGCTGTACTTTCAGGAGGGAAATGTGCTGGCAGGCCAGTCTGAAAGCAGGAAATGGCATAGACCAGTGAGTTATAGTGGCATAGGATACCTGACTCTCCTTTGGTTTTTAACCACAAATATCACAGTCTAGTATATCTAATCTGTTGCAGTTTACTCAATTTTGACCTCTCTGTGATTCCAGAAGGGGAGATACTAGAGTAAATTAGGGAATCTCCTTTCTTTTCTGACCTGAAACGTATGTTTCTTTGATTAGACTTAGAATGTGGCAAGAAATTCCGTATCAGCTCCCAGGGCTTCCTTTTCATCTGTATAGGTTTTTTATTAATATTTAGAAAGTTTGCCTCCAGCAGTACTAAAATGTGCATCAGAGGACAACAGTTGTTTACTGTGTTTGAACTGAAGAATCTCACCCAGGAGATCTCATTCACTTGAAGTTTACATCTCTCAATCTCGACTTGCAGAAAGAGATCGATGAATAACAATTGTCATTTCAGAGTTGCACCTCTCCAATTATTTATTTGGTTGTGTGTCTTTCCAGATGTACACGTAATTGGATGAGACACTAAAAACCAGATTGCAGGTTTTTAATGGCAGCAAGCTCATGCCTCTTTATAATGAAATAAAAAAAAATAAACACACATATCCATCTGTAAAGTGATAATGACACGAGCTCTCCCTCCCTACCAAAACCAGTTAAAGTTAATTTATCTACTTTAAGAAACTACATTATATTCAGCAGACAGCTGACAGGTTACCCTTGGGAAGATCCATGTTTGGACATGACTCAAGATTATTTTTTTTTTTTTTTACCTCAAGCTGGCAGAGGCTACAAGTGTCACCCATACTAAAGCTGGTGAGTATTGAAGATGATGTTGAGTCTCCCTGAGAGAGTTGCATCTACATTTGCTGCTCTCAGTGCACCTTCTGGCAGCCAGTCTGAGCTGCTGACTCCAGACACTTCTAAAGCAGTGGGTGCAAAGATGTGAAAAATCAACAGCAGCAGCAAAATTTAGAAATCTCCTGTTACAGGACAGCTTGGGAGTCTTTGAAGAGGGATCCACCTCTAAAAGCTGCCATGACCACTGCAGGCACATAACACTAGTCTGCAGAGTTTTAGAACAGGAAATATTATCCCTCAGTGTTTTTAGGTAGGGAGCTGTTTTTTCAAAATGCCTTCCCTAATGGAGCATTAAGCTTTTCTGGCCTCGTATCTTCTTTTCTTGGCCACAGAAATCAGATGAAGAAAGGAAAAATTATGCTGGTATTCCTAACAAATATTTTTTTCTTTAGGAGAAGAAATGTTTTCCCTGTTTACCATTTATAATGAATTTATGTTTCATGTTTTCCTTTGCATCGAGGTTTCAGGTGGAAAAAAGCTTTAAAAAAAATCTAATTAAAAGATAGCATGAAACAGGTTGTTCCTGCTTACAGATATAATAAGAACTATAAAGCATGTTTTTGCTGGCTTTTTTAATAATATGTGTAAAAAAATCCATAGAATCAAATTGCTGAGAAATCTTAGTCTCAGCTGTCTGTGGAGAGGGCAGTAATGTTCAAGGAAATAATCAAATTAATTGTTTCTCAACTTCATGTTTTTAGGACACTTCTCCATCTTTGTCCAGAATTCCTTTCAATAGTGGTTCTCACCTATTAAACCTTCAAAAAGTGTTGGCTACTAGAATTGTAGAGAAGGGAAGGAAGTGTTTGAACTCTGTTCATTTAAACTTTGATAGTGAATTTGTAATTTACCTTGTGCTTGGAGTAGATGGTGTGTATGAAGAGTGAGCTGATATCCAAGCAGTAATAAAAGCACTGAAGTGTGAGTATCAGCTTACAATGTTGCTATGCCGACATTGTGGTGCCAAATTAAGGATAAGTCACATATAAAATATGACTTCCAGTGGTTCAAATCATTCTTGAATTCCCTGTTAACTAATTACTACTACTACCATATTGTCAGACAGGTGGAGGTCTTTGGAGTCTGAGGCACTAGTCTTCAGTTGTTGGTGTTAAATGTTTCATTGTTAGCAGCTGGTAAGATTGCCTGTGTTGTTCATTAAACATCACTCCCAATCTGAGCACATCCGTTGAAAACCCAGAAATAGACAAACTCTGCTTTCTTTCTTTTCCTCACAGCTTTCAGAGTTTTACTTACTTAAAACTCTGATAGTATCAAGATGTGCTGTTCCCTAGTAACTGTACTTACATTGCACTTGAATTACTGATCTGTGTGATGAGTGTAGTGAACCAGTTGCCCGAAGAAAAAGAATTAGTGAAAGCATTCAAAGCATATTAGGTTTTCTTCTTTTTTTTAAATTCTTGTTAGAGTTGTAGCAAAAGAAATACCTTCTTTCTCATTAGTTTGTCTTCCTCTTTCTCCTTCTTCACTTAAATGTTCGACCAGTCCAGCCTCTTACAGTGTAAATTTTTGCATCCCAGCATGACTGTATGGCCAATATATGACTACATCACTGATTTGGTGCAGAGCCTTCCCAATAATTCTAGTCCTACAAAAGAGGTAAATCATTTAATGTAATGCAAGAACATGATGGATATTCAGATAAATCATTATTCTTTCCCAAGGAGAAGGATGAAGGTGAAAATGTTTTTGAAGATTAGGGTCCGTGCAGACCTCCAGACTGAGCTGGGACAAGCCTCCATTTTGCAGTTTTCCCCTGCATTTCTTCCAGACTTCCTTAATGTCTCACAGTCCCTTGTGAAATCTCCCCTTCAGATGTTTGTTTTTACCACTTTGTGAGCCTGTTCTTTGCTTTCCATTACACTTGTCACTGACCTGAAATATGAAAATGGACTGAAAAAAGTCTTTATTCCCTGAAAATATTTTAAGCACAGGTCTTCCTACAGCACATATGAGGGCAAAAAGACACAATTTTCCCTCCAGTGTAATGGGATTTCCTGTTACATTGGAAGGTACTTTCTTTGGTTGAAATGGGAATACTCAGTGGCAAGCAAATACTTGTATTGTTATGTGTTATCAAATATTATTCAGTTATTCCTGTGTCTGAAAGAAATTGGTCCTGAGGGGGGAAGCACATTGAACTTGAATTCAGGGCATGCTGTGGGGAGGGCATGGGTGGAGGAAAAAAAAAAATCCTTAATGAGTAAATTTGTCAAAAGCATCTTCTCCAGTCATGATCCCAGTATGTCATAACAGAGGCTGAATGGGGGCAAGAAACATCATCTATCCCTCATTTCTAATCCTCTAAACTGGACTTTGCCTGAATCTCACCACCTTTTCCCACCATGCAGTCACTGGGCTGCATGCAGTGCTATTCTGAAACTTGGCAGTAAAATTTCAGATGCTCGTTTGGCACTGTCTTTGCAGCCTAAGTTCAGAACCCCCTGCTCTCGCACCTCAGAGGCGGTTTAATGCAATATATGCCCCTCTTTACAGGCCTTTTCTCAGTTGTAAAAAGAAGTAGCTGTTTGACCAATAGTATTCTCTTCCCATCTACTCCGAGAGGATCCTCCAGAAAGAGAGTAGCATGGAGAGCATCAGAGAAGCTGCCATCCTACACTTGATTCATTTTGTATACTGCACTTGAAGGTTATGGTAATTGTGAGTTCTGAAATGCATAGATGAGTAGAAGGGAGTTGAAAATCCAGAGGCTAAGGATTTTCTTCCAAGTATTTCCACTGCCTCTCTATGAGGGTTCTTTGGCATTCTGATTCCTGAATGCCTGGTGGTTCCACAGCCCTAGTGCTGACTTTTTTGCTCGGCCTCAAATCTCTTTTCCTGAGAAGAAATGCTGCACCATTTTGTGTTGTGGAATGTGTGTCAGTAATGTAAGCAGTAAAGTTTTAGGATAAATTGTTTGTTATGAAGACATTGAAGAGAAAAACCTATACAGTGAAGTAGGTAAGTAGAGCATCTAGCAATAATTCTGCTTTGGGTGTGAGAGATAATGGCCTGTGTTTCACTGGTAATAAAAATGTTCTATTAAGTTCTCTGAACCCATTGCAATGTGATAGAAAACAGCAAATGATGAAACAGTGCTTTAAGGGGAGCTTACACATCCAGTGAGCATAAAATAAACATATTAAAATAGAAAAAAACCCTCTTATTTCCAGTACTTATTGTTTTATCACTTCCATCATGGGTATAGGATAAAAGAAAACTCTTGCTTGCTTGTTAGAAGAAGAAAGCTCCTACTTGAAGTTCTTACTTGGCAGATGTCAGTTGAAAGCTCTGCTAAAGGAATATGCTGCAATGTCGAACTCTGTTGGGTAATTTTAGACAAATGTGTCATGTGTGACATGGAAATATGGCATGCTGTACATTAGTGATTTCCCAAGTGTTTGGATCAGGTAGTAATGTGCTGAGAAAGTGCTCTTTATCTCTCCACACTGTGTACTTGTATAGCAGTGGGGAAAGGCTTTTGGTAGAAATTACTTTAGTCAGAAAAAGAATCCATTTACAATATGTGCCTTCTAACATCTTTCAGACAATGCATTGTATTAAAGAGGCATTTTTTGATTAATGTTTTATAAACATTTTTCAGCATGACAGCTTAAAGTCCCTGTAAAATTGTAAATGCGTGCATAGTGCTCACTTCCATAAAGTCAAATGCCATCTCATAAAGTCTAGTTGGATCCTGTCAGTGACAGTGACACAGAATCAGTACCTTGGAGCATTAAAATTAATTTGCTTCATTTATATTACTGCAGTGATAGCTAGATGAAAAGAGTCCTATATTTAAATTATCTTAAAAATACCTTCAAATATTTTAGGGTTTTTTATTATTATTATTTTACAGTTAACTAAATGTAGTGAAGTGCAGCATAATATTTTCATGGGCCTTTTAAGAAGGTGACTGTGAAATGGGAAAGTAGCAAAGGGGAAAGGGATGGATGTGGGAGGCTGTTCTGTGTGCAAAGCTGGAGGAAGGATTAAATAGCTCTCAGTTGTGAAGGCTACTAAAGAAACAGTGGCCTTTGTCCAGGGCTGATACACCACAGCTTTGGAGCCAAACCGGAACACCCTGGAGCAATGGAGAGCAAAGAGGGCTTTCCTATGCTGGGCTGTTAGAGCAGTCCTCTCACTCTTCCTTGCCCTGGTTGAAGGTCATGGATACTCAGTGTTTCTCTTGCTAGTTGTTCCTCAGGTTTGCAAAGTGCCTGTGTGAAAAAAAGAGCTGAGTGAGGACGCAAACAGGGAGAAAAATGAAATGTACTCCCTATCTTCTCTTGGCTGCAGTGGGGCTGTGATGTCAGTACCCACTGCCCTTAGTGGAGCTTAGTGACTTTAGTGGAAGTACCTAAAATTTACCCTGCTGCAATGAGCAGAATCAAAGGTCTTGGTAAACAAACCCAAGGAGGCTAGAAACATGGGAGTGAAGAAGAGGAGGGAAAAGGAAGAAGGGAGAAAATACAAATGGAAAAAGAGCCAAAGAGCAATGAGGAAGATGGGAACGTGCACTGGTAGGGGAAACGTAGCCAGGCAAAGGGGAAGAGAGAAATTTGGGTTAAAAAATGGTCTTGTTTGAAAGGGTTATCTATAGAACGATCTCTGCTTCCTCCCTTCTGCTACAGCTGTCTGTATTCCTGGTCAGGTGGGGTGCTGCTTCCTAATCCAGCTGGATACCACATTCCTTCTTTCTTTGGAGGAGGATGGGATACAAACCTTACTCATGCCTGTCATGGTGTTTGGTCAGCTCTGATACAAGAGATGGACACACATTCATGCAATAAAACTTTTTAGAAGATTTTGGCAACTCAATAGCTTGTTAAACCTCTGCTTTGAGCAAAGCTGCCCAAGTTGGCACCAAACCCTAGAAAAGATCTTCGTCATTCAGGTCTCACAATACATCGTGAGGGAGAGTCTTTGGCAAAGGAGTTGAACTAAGCTGCTGGAGGCCTGAAAGTTCATAAACCACCGCAGCATGAATGGATGTTTGTGGCATGAGCCTTCAGACCGTGGCAGCAATCCTAAACTTAAAGAAAAGATTATCTGGCAGCTGATAATGCCAGTGTTCCTCCTCCAGTGCCAATCAAGACGAAGACCCACGGAAGTCAGTCCGCTTACCCTGAAATGCAGATAAGGATGATTAATGGCTCTGTGAAAACAAAATGAAAAATCCTTATAGGCATTGTTCTTTTTACATGTGAATGCAGCCTTAATGCTCCAGATGGCAAATAAATACCTGAGTAATATTGGGGCGTGGGGAGAGGGAGGAACTGCCATGTACTTTTGAGGAAGCTGAAGACTAAAGTAGTGGTCTGGGTTTTTTAATATGTGTAACTTGATCTTGTGCAGATTTTTACTTGCCTTAGAGTCAGTGTAACTATCACACTCCATTGGCACTGGGAGCAATATGCTATAAAAGATGAGGAAAAGAACAGTGAACAGACCAAAATAGAGATAGCAATCTTGCTTAGCACCTTCATTCCTGAAAGATGTAAACAAATTTCATTTACTTTGTTAGTTCTGTCAGCCATGCCAGCTCATGTTACTCCTGTTCCATTCAGTGTTTTTGTTATAGATGCTCTTAGTGCAAGTTCATAATCTCAACTTCAAAATGCGTAATGGGCTAAGAATCAGCATACGGCATCAGCCCAGACATTACAGTGTCCCTTTTCTTCCTTTGGCTGAGATTTGATTTTCATTTGGTTTGGGTTTTCTTGTTGTTTTGTGTTTCATTTCTTTCCCACATGTTTCAAATATATATATGTATATATAGAAGAAAAATATAGGTTTGAGGTCTTCTAAGAGGGGAAAAAGTAACTATTAAAGCGTGTTTTTCCTATTTGGATGTTTGCATGAATTTTATATATTTGGAAAATATTAGCAGTCATACTGATGCTTTCAGTTACTACATAGTGCTATTAGAAAGTTTAGACAACATTAAAAAAATAAATAAAATCCATGCTGTGTTGTTTTAGCTTCATGATAATGTTACTGACACAAGCATTTGTGACTATACCACGTGGATCTCTGTCATAAAATATTTTCTGAGACAGTTGCAGGCTGACAGAGTTGGAATTATAAAAATCAGAAAGTGCCCAAAAAGGCAGCAGGGCTTTTTCAATTTCCATTGAACTATTCCTTACATGCAAAAATGATTATTATTTCTTCTTTTCACCAGTTAGCATTTCCTGGTAAATAACAGGAACTTTAATTGCACATTAGTAGCTTACAGGAACCTATTGTTGTGACATGTATTTAAACAAGCTGTGAATTAAGAACCTCTTTCCACCCAGTGATCTAATTATATTGTCACACTAATTATGGTATTTGGTATTTATATTTGACAACTTTAATTTTCTTTTCCTAGTTTACTGAAATAGCTTTTCTCTAGAGAATTTACCTTTTAGGCTGGAATTTCTTATCTTTTCTTTCAGAAAATGTACAGTAATCTAAAGCGTGTCTCAGTCCCTTTGGGTCCACTCTGTTCACGTCTCTGCCGTTAGTTTTCTGTGTGATCTTAGGCTGGTCATTTTAGTGTTTCTGATTCTCTGTAGGAGCCCTGTTCAGCTTAGTAAAGTGGGTTTGGATCTGTGCATGAAACTGCACTACCAAAACACCAGGTAACGTCTGACACACATAAATATAGCAAGTTTGTAGCTTGGGACTCTTGTATATTTTTCTGAGATTAGAGAATAGGAAAGGACCCACAAGGGTCAAGTTGAGATTTGGAAACAGGCAATAAAACCTTTATCTGTTTAAAAAAAACAGAATGATAGGCATATGAAGTAAATTATGTGTCTTAGTATAATGAAGATGCCCATTTCATTTCTATCCAAATGCTATCTATTCCCAAGACCCAGAAATTACTGTTAATAATAAGCACCCCTATGGTGTGATAGGTCTGTGATGTTTAGAACTTAATTATAATACTGAAATTAAGTATGCAAGCCTTTATTTATTTGATTTGGTCATTCCCTCTAAATATACTCCAGTAAGTAAAGGCTACTAGCATGGGGATGAGATTTTTAGTGGCATAATGTGATGAAGCTAATAAAAATAGTTACAAGAAATGGTGCTGTGAAAACATCATGAAGATTTCAGCAAGCCTAGTCATGTGTCAGTAATAATGGGGTACTATTGAAGTGGTAATATTCAACAAATAAGCTGATTGTTCACATAGGGAGGAGGCAACTTTTATGAAGGGAAACCTGAAGGGGTGTTGAGAATGGGAATTTATCCAACATATAAAGAAAAGTTTACATAAACATGGCAACTTGGGCTGAAACATCTGCAAATGGGGAAATGGAGGGGCACATGGCCCAAGGCTCTGCTTTTTGCCCTTGCTGAGAAACGAGACAAGGCAAGGCTGGGTTCCTGGGCATTTGAGCAACCTTGGTCTACTGGAAGGTTGTCCCCTTGGCAAGGGTTTTGGAACTGGATGGTCTTTAAGGTCCTGTCCAACCCAGACCGTTCTGTCGTTCTGTAGGATATTCAGATGAGCTCTGTGAAAGCAGTGGTTCGTCTGCTTCACTGCAAGGTTGATACTGGCAGAAAATTCCTAGAATGACATTTAAGATGAGGGAGAAAATAAGGTATGTTCTCAGGAGACTCCTGAGGAATCGCACCCAGCTGCTCTTGTTGGTGACGATGCAGATATCTGGTCAGGCAAGACAGAGCTGGTTGCAGGTTTTGCCCACACCTTCACTTTGTGGAGCATGGTAGCAAAGTTCCAAGGTTTAAAAAGATAATTTTGAATAATACCGTGTTCAAAGCAGACCTAATCGGTTTCATTACTGGAAAACTGAATGAAATCTAATTTTACTTATCATATCATCAGGTGGGAAGAGTATGCATGGAGTTGTCTAAAAAAATTAGCACTGTTGAGTGCAAATTCAAGCTCTGAGGAAAAATGGTCCATCTTTAGCTCTCAACACTCACTTCCTTCTACATCTGCCAGCTTCCTACTCCGGCTGCTACCTAATTCTTCCTAGGCATGAGCACTTCTTATTGCTCACTTAGTTCGCTAAACCTTTTCTCTCTTGTGCTCTATCTCTTGTGAAACACACAGGTGGAGCAGAGCACGTGAGCACTCGCCTGCAGAATGCTTGACTCTGCCTTGACTGCATGAATCAGTCAAAGCAGGGAAGGCTGTCATTTGGGTGCTCACCAACTGGCAGGGAGTGTGCCAGGAAACCATGACCCTTCTCCCGTGGTGAACAGACTGAAGAAAGGTCACAAGCAGGAGTCGGGCAGGTTGGATGGAGGACAGTCATCCAAACACAAAACAGCACAGTGTGAGGAATTAGTAAATAAGCAGTACAGAACTATGCTCAGCATCTGAACAGTCATGCTGTAGCAGAACGTGTCGTACGTGAAGCCTTCAGCAGCGGTTTGATAACTATTAGCATAGTTATAAAAGATCTTTTATGGCATTCCCTACTCCTCCCTTTCTGCCACAGAACTTTCTCCGCTGTGTATTTTTTGTGTTCATGTTCTTGCTGGTTTAGGTCGGATTTTTTAATATATAAAACTTCAGAGTCTTCATTTGGTTCCTTTTGGGTTTCTTTCTTTTTTTTGGTGAAATGTCAGTGTAACATAAAATGCTTTGCTTTTATGTGGAGCTCAAAGACTGAGGAGAGAGTCTGTCTCCTGTTTTTCTGCCTGCAGGGATTCCCATGCTGAAGATCGTATTTGCGGGTTATGAGCACCTGTCCTTAATTTCCGTCCCCTTGCTCATCTATCATCCCGCTCAGATTCTTCTTGGCAGCCTGTTGGTACCAACGATAAAATCCTGGATGGTTTCTAGGCAAAAGGTAAGAATTGCTGGACTTGATTTGTAATGGAGATTGTGCTGTGGGGAAAAAAAGTACCTAAACACAAGTCCTGAACTCCTCGGGTTCCTTCTTGGTGATCCTATGGTAGGGATTTTTCTGTTTCTTTGCTTCTCCTATGACAATGATAATCAGAGTGGTATCAAATTAAAAGTGCTGAACTTTATCCCCCTTTGAAAAGGGGGCTGAAAAGACTTGAATTTAGACCTCTACACTTAATTAAAATGAAAAAAAATTCAAATTATGAATTCAGAATATGCCCCGTAAAAATGGATCCATCTTGAGCTAATCGTCACAGCTTTAGATCTCCTTTATGGAGAAGTGACAAAGAGGTGTCCACTGGCATGGGAGCTGGGGAAATCACATAAAATGAGGGCACTTTCTGAACTGGATTGAATCAGGATGAAAACAGCTTTTACCTTAGGTCACCCTTTTGCAATAGCAAGAATTCTACAGCAGTCTAGTGCATCCCATTTCATGCCAAAATTATGACATGGGATAGCTTGTAGGATTATAGACTATAACCTAGAGAGTTTGGCATCAACATCACTGATTCAAATTATGCTTATTTCAGTACAAATTGAAGGTATTAATATCTGACAACCATTCTGTGATTTATATGAAATAATTGCAGTTGGTTTAGTTGGACTCTCAGAATAGTAGTAACCACCTTGCAAAAAGCTAGTCCATGAAATAGATTTTAATGCTGTCTTTTAATGTTCTGAGTTAATGAAGATCAAGCCATGGCAACTGAAGCAGCCTTGACAGCCAGTTTCAGTGATGCTTCATACTGTGGGAAGCCCAGCTTCACCAGTACCCCCCATTCTCCACTTTCCTGTGTAGAAATTCTATTTATAACTCTCATATTTCCAATTTTCAGCAAAATCCAACAGGCTGTTGTTTTTACTAGCTTCACTCCACTAAAGTAACCTTGCTAACCTGAATGCTAAAAGTCTAAAAATCCATGATTTGCATGTGTTACCTGAACTGTAAAAAGCAGGAAAACTCTCAGTTTTCAGGAATTGAGTTCAGAAGTCAGACCTTTTTAAGATATACTGATCTTAGCCTCCAAAAATGGAAATTTGAGAGTCAAATGTCATTTATCCAACCATCTGAAAGTCATGGTTTTTCTTTTAATCAGAAATTATCAGGAGACATTTCAGGTTGTATGAAGAAAATTCCATGCTGTTCCTGCAAAAAGATAACCTAAAGTTGATTCAGTGACAGAACGATCCCTGCAATGCTGACTTCTCTTCAGCATGTCACTGCTCTGTACTGCCAAGACCAGGAGTGGAGCTGGAGCTCATCCAGACCTCCCTGATCCTCAGGGCAGTAATGGCCTTTAGGGGCTGCTGTCAGCTGCTGCAAGTTAAAACAGCCTTTAAACAGAGCGTCAGAACAGTCAACCAGCACTGGAGAGATTTACAGTTCACCAGCACTAGTTTCTTATTCATTAAGCATCAAATAAATCTTCTGTGCTAATCAGACTATAATGCTCCTGTAGAACCACTTTGGGGGATTGTTGTTCTGTTGCAGCAGTTTCTTCAGTTGGTCTTCTGTATTATTCACAAATGTTATTTTAATTACTCTTTGAAAAAAATCAATGAGGTTGGGTCTGGTACATTTGCAATAAGTATAATAGAAGTGAATGTTTTGACTGGATAATGGTCTCCCGCTTTGAAAATAAACATGTCATCATCACCCTTGATGTTTATTTTCTACAAACACCTTGGCTTCATTTTGGCATCTCTCTTGCAGGGGGAGACGGTTATCCAGTCACAGTACTCAACTGCAGTGACATTCTTACTTAATTATGATAGTACATGTGATCTGGTTGTATGAAATTGAATTTAAATATTTAGAGGTTCATCTACACTAAGGTATTTCTAGTTTGTAAATATGGCAGCAGAATCTGCCAAACTACAAAGTTAAAAAATTGTTTCCCCAAACAAAATGTGGAATAATGTCTCTCTCCAAAGTCTCTTGCTGAATAATATCCAAAAGACTAATCTCAAGCGGCTGGATTTCACAATAGTTAAATGCTGGTGTTTCTGAGGGGAATATAACCTATTTATTTTTAAAGGTTTGGATTTTTTTTTAAGGGTTTACATTTTGCTGGAGTGATTTTCAAGCAGTGCTTACAAGCTTTAAATGTACAATATTAAAGGTTAATATCTACAATAAGAAACCCCATCAGACGTCTCTCAGACTGAAAACCGCTTGTTTAGCCGACCCACTGGAGATGAGAATTCTCGCCCTTGACAGACACATGCCAGTCTGTCAGGGCTTTTCACTCAAAAGTCTTAAGGAAAATGGAGGTCCCAAATTTTAGGCATTTGCAAATGTCACTGATTTCCCTCTCACTCAGGCCAATTCGTCCTGCACGAGAAAGCACCAAGCTTTTTTGTTGCAGAGCACACCAACAGCCAGCACCCTTCAGAGTGACCACATTGGTATACAGGAGCAGCTGAAAACCTAACACCTTTTAAGCCTGTCACATTTCTCTCCTAAGTTAGAGAGGCTGCTTCCTCCAGACTGGAAGCATGATCATCTGTCTTTGAGTTGAACTTTTGTCACACACTGAATAAATAGCTCAGCTACCATAGTTGGCCAGCTCTGCGGGGAAAACAGAGCTGGACCCTGCCATCAAAAAAAGGCATGGGGTTTTTCTCTTCTTCAGCAGCAGTAGACTACAGCTACAAACACATCAGGTGTCCCCTTTTGTAAGATCACCTCTGGACTGGTGGACCTTGGTTTATTCTTAGCTTTTCTCAGGAAGGAAGGTATAAACATCGAGGTGCATGACATCCACCACTGCAGCAGTGATTATCCTTTGAGCAGGCTTCGAGCCATGTGGAAGGAAGCCAGGGAACACAAAGGTGTTGGCAGAAGTTTTCCTCGCACGCTTTCCCTAAGTGGGTCAGAAGTTCTCCTGTCTGTGCCACAAGTAGTTTGAGCGGGCTCCAAATAGTTGCTCTCTAAAAGGTATCTGAGACCCATCTCCTCTTCCATCACTGGCACTGTAGGCATGTCCCTTGTGGTTCCTTTGTGAAGGCTGTCTGTGTGTGTGGAGCTAGTGATGGGCTATCAGAGACAGAAGCATCATCACAGAAGCCTGAGTGGCCTGTCAGCTCTGTGCTGACTCCTCTCTCAGCCTCCCAGAAGTACACGCAGCATTTCGTTGCCCCTTATAAATGAATATCTTATCTTGTGCTGTTGGTTGTGTTTTAAAAAAATAACTAGTGACTGTTTTGTTTGCTGTTCACAGGCACTGAAGTTAACGAGGCAGCCCAAAGCACCCGTGAAGGTATAATTGTGGAGATGGCCTGTGTCACAGTGAATGTATATATGTACTATACTGTACACATGGACAATTGAGACAACTGGGTTTTGTGAATGTTGCTTCAGTGCATATTTTATTTTTATATATATATATATATATTAAAAGATACCTGTTAAGTGCCTTACAGATGCATTTTTGGCAAAAGCATTGTTTCCAGAAGCCACTGCGTTGGTTACTACAAGAGGTTGTACAGTATTTTGGAGTCCTTTAGTTTTTTATTTTTCTAACCAAGTGAATGGTCATGACTGACAGCTGTTTCTTCCATTGCCCCTGCTTAGAAGCCAAGGTGCACCAGCTGTAAGTCTCTGTTTTAAACTAGCCAAAATAACCAGAAGCCTGTCCCACTGCTGGCTTATTCTGGGAAAGAGCTTTCTGAAGGTTTTTTTTCTGAGATTGACTTGAATTTCTGTGTGACTCTGTTACACTCCCTAGTCATATGACTGTGACATGCCTTTTTCTTCTGAGTTTGTGTATACTCAGCATGGGGCCATCCATTGGATAGAAGCTGAGAAGCATGAATCATTTGCATTTGTTGACACAGTTGTCTAGACATTCCTTCAAAGTTAATGGTTTCTCAAGAAAATTCTTTCAATTCCATTGTATGATATTGTGCCATTGTATATCTTAAATGCCTCATAAGCTTCTTCAAAGAAATGGTCTGGTGCTTGGGTTCTGAGTAAAGTATTTGTGTTTGCAGCTAGGAGATCTTTTGTAGTTTACCCCTGAAGAACACAAATTTTTGGGTTCCTTTTTTTTACTTTTCCTTCCCCTGGTGCAATGCACGGAGACCTGCAGTGACAGAATTTAGGATGCTAATATTGAACCAGAGCCTTTATTGTAGTATGCCAAGCAATGTTTTCTTCATTGCTGCATTGGTAATGAATAATACCTTGTGAGGACAAGACACTTGACAATTTATTTTTTTTTGGGGTAATTAAGAGGATCCTTAGAGTAACAGAAATGCTATCTTAGCTCATTTGACAATCAGCCACAACTTTTTAAAAAATAATATTACTCTTTTTAGTAAACTTATATAACAAAAGAATATGAAATACTATTTATAAGAGAAGTGTTGAAGAGAAAGGAATGCAGGCATGTATTTAAACATAAAGCCAGCAATGCATCTTGTCTGGATAGATTTCAGAAATGTACGTAGTCCAGACTGGGAGGTGTACCCATGTGCAAAAACTGTGCTGGCAATTGTGCATTAAAATATTAAAAGTAATTAAAGAAGTAGGTCAAACTTGGATCGATATAAATACAGGAGTTCCATGTGCGTCATGGTTTGCATTGCAGCTAATGGTGCAACTGAGTGCAAACGCCTTGGAGCAGATCTTTAGGAAATATAAATTACTGTAGCTCTGATACGGCTGTAGCCGTTTACACAAGCTAAAGATCTTTTGTGTGACGATAGGCATGTGAAATTCATATCCTTTTGCCTTAGTGAAAAAATAATGTGCTTGGTTTACCCAGTCTGTTATGTCTAGTGTGTTATTCCTGTGAAAAACAGGAAAGTAATCTGGTACCAATCGTGGGTGCTTTACCTGATGGTCAGTCTCTGTTGCCGTCTGTGTGAGAAATTACAGGGTATCCTGACAGCATCACCCTGTTTGGGATTGTCATCACCAATAAAACGACCATGTGACAAAGGTGTGGGAGGTGGCAACATGCTGAATTCTTTCATTCCCTGGAGGGGAATCGAGCTCTCCCCACTGAGCAGGCGCGAGAGGGCTGGGGGACGCTGTCCAGTGCCTGTGTCCCCCAGGGCTGTGCTCTCTACTCACTGGCCAGTGATGCGAAGGGCGTCGGGCAGTGAGCTCATGGATTTGATCACTGCATCCTGAGGTAGCACAGGCAGATCCACCTGTGGGGAACTGGAAAGAATAGCATGTGTGTTCTTGGGCCAAATTCAAGGTTCCCCTTCCCTAAGCATGTTAAGTGGTAACTGGCTCCATATGGGAAAAAAATTCCTTTGGGCTTAAAAACCCTGCTTGCAGCAGGGGACTGCTTCCCAACTCAGGACAGTTTCCTTTTGTTCTGTTTCCATAAACCTGAATTTCCAGAGTATATAAAGATTTGATCCCAATCCCACTGAAATCAATGATTCTTTCTCTTTGTTATGAATGGCAGAACAACAGGCCCAGAAAGAGTGTTCGCTTCTTTAAAATATGTAGGAAGAGTTCAAGCAGACAATGACTGACTGTGGTTGTGTCAATGCTGAATAGTCAGAACACTGCAGGTACCCTTACTGAGCTACCTCTGCGTACTGAATCTCCGACTTTCAGTACATCCAACAACCTGCTTATTTTCCACTGAACACATCCTTTGTTTTTTGTTAAATTTTTTTTCCACATTTAAGAATATTTCAAACTCTTTTATGATGTAGCTTTGTTGGAGTCTTTACAAAGTCCTTGTTGATTGCTTGGAGCAGCCTAAATATTGTGTGTGAGTGTTGGAGGTGTTGGTCTAAAGGGAATATAAAGCAAAACTGAAATCCATATTTTAAATCCATACTTAATGAAACTTAATTATGCACATCAATTTTGTTATGTTTAAAGACTGTTAAGATGTTTGTTTTATGACTTGTTATATGTCTTTAATAAACAGAATGGGTTTGAATTGAATTTTGTTAATAGGAAAACAAGATAAAATTACTTATCCTGTAGGTCAAATTTTACCTCTGTTATCTATGTTTCATTATTTTGTGGGTTGGCTTGTTTTAAAAAAAAAAAATCTGTGAGCTGTATGGAAATATTTTATGAACTAAACTTGGGGAAAGAAAGTCCTCAAAATACTGCCAGTTGTCATCAACTGAAAACTAATTCATTGAACCCAAACAATTTTCCAGTAAAGGGTTAGAACATTTCTGAAATCTTTTCAACTTCTTGACTTTAAATTTAACCAGTATTAGACATAATCAGACAAAACAAGAGCTTTGCCCATGTTAAAACATGAGGATTTTCTTGATCATCAGCACTTCTTATTTCTGCATCTCTGTAATCCCATCTAATGATAGCAGAGGTAAAAAAACCCACCCAAACAATAAAACAGCACTTCAGAGGTCACAGGGAATATTAGCACTTTGTGTTGAGCTACTCAAACATGTTATTTCCCTTTTTGTGCACTAAATTGAAGAGCTTTTGATGACTCCAGTAATTTATCTTACCAAGATAAATAATTTTTAATGTACTTTAAATCAAAAGTGTGGCTGTGTTTTTTCTTATAGATCCTCTAGTTAGTGTGAATAGGTTATGTGACAGAAAGGCAATCTCAGCAGAAGCTGCACAGTTGTGCTTTTTCACAGAGCAGAAGGAGACTAATCCAGCAGCTTGGTTTTGCAGAATTAGTCTCCTCCCTATGTTACTCTGGCAGTCAGGGAAAAAGGAGCTGTTAGTTTTATTTGTGTATGGTTTTCTGTGGAAATATCTTGACAGCAGGAGGTTAGAAGGCAAGATGAAATATGGTCTGTCTGCAAGCACATTGATTTATGTGCAAGTGCATACGTGCATAAGAGATGAGCAGTTATATATGTAGAAATGACTAGAAAGGACCAAGTCCCTGGTATACATTTTTTTGCAAGACGGCATATGGAGAAAGAGCTACTTTTTTTTGATGTTATTCTGCCATTAAAAGTAAAATTTCAGACACTGAATTGTGTTTTGTATTGAATCATAATCTCATACGGAAGCTTTACAGCAGACAATCGCAGCTTTGTATTTGTAAACTGTAGACTATTTTGCACTTAAATAGATGTTGATGCATTTGGGAATTACAGCAGCATAAAGGGCTAAATCATAGTTTCTCCATTTCATTATAATCCAAAAGCATTTTTATTACTATTATTATGAAGTGCCAGAAACACAGGCAGTCCCTCGCAAACACATTAAATAGACAAGAGACTAAATTCTGCCCTTGGTTACACTTGCACATCTCCAGTGCAAGGTTGTTAAGCTGCAGAGCGATCTCCCCAGGGAAGCTGTTTGAAGAGCCCTGCCATTGTTCTAACAAAGCTCGGGGATAATGTAGCACATGACGAGAGTAAATGAAGAGTACTTTACGTTAGATTTGGTGGCCTGCCCTTTCCAGCATCTTGCAAACTGAATCTCTATTTCTGACTCCCTATTTCCATTGGTAGCCCAAATCTCCCAAGCATCCTGTCAGGACAGCGCCAGATGAGGGACGTTGTCTCCTCTTTGCCATTTTCTTGCTTCAACCACATTATGCCTTGTGATAATTAGACTGTGCCTTCTTTGAGGAGGCATTTTGACTTCAACTCTTCAAAGTTTTTGTGAATGGTTCCTGTAAAATTCTCATTCAACAGAGGGCACCCTGCAGGATGGTAAGTCATCTTCTGCAGTCACATGGACGAGGACTTGCCGATGGCTTTAGCTGTGCAGCACTAGACAAAGCAAGAGAATGAATGCTGGGAAGTGCATTGCTCCAGGCAGGTCTGCTTCCTTCTGGAATCTAGAGGTGTCGCAGAGGTCATGGAAGCAGCCTCTGAATTGTTCTCTTGACAGAAAGGTGGAGAGTAGGATCTTCAGTGAGAAGCGAAATCAAATTTGTTAGTGATCAAAAGGACAAGAGAGATGCATGTGTTGGAAACAACTGGTGCCAATGAGGCCTCTCAGCTCCTCCCCTAAGCAAATTGCAGTCTCGGTGGAATATCAGCCTCTCAGTCCATCAAATTGCAGTAATCAAGTCTAGAGCTGATGGGAACATGAGTCACCACTTAATTTTCTCATCAGTGGAGGCCAAGTTTTCAAAATATTTTTAGATGCATTTCCACAGAGATTTCTGCAAGCCAGTGACCTATCGAGTGACAAGAAAATGAGCAATAGCTGCTGCTGAATCAGCCTCTGCTCCCTCCCACGTACCCTACTGACCACAGTTTTGGGCAGGGAGGGAAGGTAAATCAAAGGCCTTCGGAATTGCTATGCAGAAAAGAGCCCTGCTGAGCTGATCCCAACACCTGGATTTGTTGAGAAACAAAATAACCTGTGAATTCTTAGACTGTCTGCTAGGTTCAAATGAACCCTGACTGTGTAGCTTGCCCTGACCAGAAGCAGGCATGAGATTAGAAATTGGTTGTGATCCCTGCTCAGAGAGGCAGCCAACACCCAGCAGCTGCAGCACACAGAAGAGGCCACGCATCTCCTGAGGATCCCGTGCTGGTGCGTATTTATTGTCCACTCTTAACCTGTGTTCAGAATTGCCACCTGGCACAACCATTTTTCACTCAGTTAGGAAGAAGGGAAAAAAGCCTCTGGGTGGTCTTCTCTGTGGGTGGCCTTCCTTGAAGGAAAGACAATTTCATTGATAGAATTAAAAAAATTATGGAGGTCATGTGAGAGCTGGCCTTTTGCCAAACTAAATGCAGGAAATAAAATTTGAGAGCCCTGTGACAATAACTGGGTATGAAATTCTATTGACAAAAGCTTTTGCAGTTCTGTGCTCCCTCTGTTTCTTAGCACTATGACTGCAGCCCTTCCCTGTTGGTGTCCTTTGTCTGCTGCACTGTCCATACCCAAGATGTTACAAAATTATTTTATTTCCCTGTGTAGTTTTGCCACTTCTTGTCAACACTGTTTGATGAAACGAGTGATAAAATGTCATTTTCCCTATCTTCAATCTGAATCCCCTCCTCCTTTTTTTTTTTTTTTAATTTCTCCCAGTTAGCTGTCCCTAACTGAACCTCCTTGTGTCTCACCAAGATGATGCTCTCATCTGCTCTCCAAGCTCTCTTAGAGGCTCCGTCCTGTAGCCAAGAAACCAGGGCAGCTTTCCAAGATGCTGCTTGTGGAAGCAGAACTCGGCTTCTTGTGCTGACACTGAAGAACAAGAACTTTGCCCATGCAAATTATGATTCCTGTGTTCTCGGTTAGGACTTGCAGCTCCCCTGGAAGGAAACACCCACATGCACACGGGCCTGCAGCTCCCTGCTGTATCTGTTATAGTCACTGTCAGTCCTTTGGGCAATTCCATACTACTGTTGATACGTTCTGCCAAGTTCTCCAGCAAATTCTTGCTTGTTCTGTTTCATAATATTGTTTTAAATTAGAGACATTTTGGGAGGACCTCTGTTTGTCTGTATAAAAATTGCAAAAAAAAAATTTTTTTAAATCTATTTTAGGTCACTTTTTGTCTGAAAAATTAACTGTAATTTCCATATAGTGGCTCAGGACTAAAAAAGATGCATGTGCTCTCTTTGCCTCACACATTCACTGTGCCCCTTCCCCAAACCATACACTCTTTCAGGTACCTCACAGAGAGTTGCCTAAAGCCCTTTTTAGAAAACAACTACAACATCTGTTTAGGTCCAGTTCCCTGATAAATAAAATATATCTCAGAGGCATAATAGCATACTAAAAATAAGAGTATGACACAATTTTAGCCAGCTAATATGGTAACTCTCTTTGATGCAGCTCACGGAGTGTTAATGTGAGAAGCCTGTATCTTTCCAGCTCGGCTGTCTGGGAGCATCGTGCGTGGATCTCTCCCCGAGCCGGAGCCAAATCCCACAGCGGCATGAGCAGCAGTGTGAGAGCAGTACTGTGTCACCCTGTCCTCACAAACTCCCTGCTTTCCTGCCTCTCCAAATGTAAAAACCTAGTGGAATTGTGATCCGTGAGATTTTGCGTGAGTCAGGGGAACAGAGCAAAAGTGTTGCGGTCTGTGGAGCCCGACTGTTACTGTGTTTCTGTTCAGGTAACACGTATTTGTGGTATGAAACATTAGCATGTAAACTCTCGAGCTGTGTAGAGGTACACTGTCACATATCAGTGTTCCCAAATAATCCCATTTTAAGTATCTATTGGGACATTGTTCAAAAGACAAGAAAACGCAAATCTTGCTGGTATCAATTTTTTTTAAAGATTTTTAGGTAGGTTTTTTTTTTAAAGTAAGATGCATAGTGCATGTAGAAAAACACTTTTCCATGTGTATCACGATGTATGTTAAACTGTTACTTTCTATGCTCTATGATTTAATATTTTACAAATATTTAGGAACGTATTTTGCTTATCTAACACTCTACTTTCAATAGCAAACTCCCTTTGCTAACTCCTCCCATTTGAAATTTTAGCTTTGGTACGTGTAAAAATATGCTTCAGTGTATTGCCAGCAGCAGCTTTCTATGTTTAAAACATAAATTTAGTGAGAAATTTCAGTATTTTCCAAAACTAGTGAAAATAAAATTTAGTTTAAGATGGCTCAGTGGTATTCTTTGAAAAGCTGCTGCTTTGAATGTGCTTGGAATTTTTTGTCAGAATCCCCAGTTTAGGAGTTTATTGTCTTAGTAACAAAATACTGGCTCTGAACAATCCCAGAAGCATAATACATTAGCAGAAGGAAAACAGTATTTATAGCCAGTAATTCAGCTGTTATAAATTATGACTGTAAAGAAAGAGAAAAGTGTTCCTTTTTAAAACTTGCTGCCAGATTCTGGTTTCAGCGATGCTGAGTAAGGTAAGTAATGTTCTTTTGATTAACAGTCAAGCCTTGAGTGGTTTTCATTTAAAGAAGACTTTATTAAGCTTTTTTTTCAAATTCATCTTTTTTGTTCTGTTTTGAACAGACTTCCATCTGAAGAAAACTCTCAATGACTTTTTAGCCTACATTAAATCCCCACTGACAAACAGATGAGAACTATTATTAATTTGCTCCAGAAAGAACTAATAGGCTTTGCCAAATAAATCATGCTGATCACTTAGTGTGCTATTCATCTCTTCTGCAGATTATTGCTTAAAAGCCGTGATAGTTGTCCTTTAAAAATCAAAAGTCAAATAAGCCCTCTGACTTGAAGTAAAAAATGTGCACTGATGGTTATCTTGGGCCTGACTATTTTTTGGGTTTTTTGCAGTTTGGAAAATGAGAGCGCTGGTGAGCACGGATTCTTGGTGAGTGTGGATTCTTAGCTTCTAGGAAACGCGACCACATGTGGAGACTGGAGGTAAGTGGTGTGTGGCAGTGAATGGTTCAGTTATTTATCCCTGCCCAGTATTATGGAGTGCCCCAAGTCTTCTAAGAAACAAGAAACCACCAGCAGAGCTGAACTTCACATCACCTTTGCCGGCGTGTGTCCATGTGTCTGTCTGTGTGTCATGGTCCAGGGCCCACCCCAGGTCCTGAAGTATTCAAGTATCTTCCACAGTTTCAGTTCCTTCTGTCTTGGAAGCAGTAGATACTTTGTGCTCCTCTTGTCTTTCAAGAGTACAATGTAGGTAATTATGTGATAACTTATTAGCTGTTTGTTGATTTGAGCTTAGTTGGTACAGTCACTTGTGATTCTGCAGCACACACATCATCATCTCTTTGATTTTTTCCCAATTAATTGGAGAGTCTGATCACCCACTTCCAACTAGTTTTTAAGTACCCTCAATTATTTTTTTGTTTGGGAATTAATTTAGAGTGGGAACATGTCTCAGCTAACTGCAAGACATAATACCACAAAACCATATGATATAACAAATACTAATATGTACTTAGCATCTATCCTAGATACCAGTGTTTATACACACAGACAGAGGATGCTGCTACAGGCTGAAGTTAGAAGACAGCAACAATGTAGTTTATCTGAAGTCAGTATTTCTCTAGTAAAATCCAAATCAGCCTGAGGCATATATCCCATTTAGACTGGCATCTTCAGCATCTTCACCAAAAGACTTTCTAGATGACCCTTATGCCAGTAGAAGCTGTGGTTCTACCTGATACCACTCAATTAACATTCAGTGTGAGATATTTCTCCAAATGCTTTGACCTCATACTTTTAATTTCTCCTTTTTGTCATTAAAATGATGCATTATAAATTTGCCAAGTCATGCAAACCAGCACCATTTCGTATCCTGGGCACACTGGTAAATTTTCACAGGAAAAAATGTGTTTAGAAAGGCTAGAGCTGTTTGAACATTAATTGTTGTTATCTTTCAGTATCTTCCATCCATGAAGTTTAGCTACCTCATAATATCAAAAACCCAGCTGTACAGGCACCAGAAAACAAACAAACAAACAAAAGAAAAGTGGGAGAGAGGAGGAGGGGAGAAATCTATGTGTGGCCTTTGGTGGTTTTTTTACTCAGAATATTGTACCTTCATAAATGATTAAGCATCTCTCCCTTTTAAAATGTATTGAGCTCTTATTTTTATGTGGATGGATATTACAACACCAGAAATTCAACCTCTCATTGAGAAAAAAAGGTGATCGTAAGAATGGAAACACTATTTGGGCAATTAAGACCAATTCAAATGCAAACCTTTTTCCAACTCCTTGAAAGAGGTCTGAAGAAGTGTAAACACACGGGGCCTACATTTCCCAAAATAGGAAGTGATGACAGATGCTCAGCTGGCACTGACACATCAGGTAACCATCACTCTGGGAGGACAGGTGCTCTCTGAAAACTGTGCACTTTTAAAAAGATTGAAAAAGCAGCACTCAAACACTGAGGTGTCCAAAAATTAGTTTGGTTTGCAACTATGGATTTTGCCTCTTTCTCAAGTCTCTTATTCTTTCTCCTTTGTAGCTTTTCTTCCTTGCTCTGTCTGAAACCAGAAAAAAAGGGGTAAAAACCCCTACGGGACTAGAATAATGGGTATATTCACATATTAGTCGTATATTGCCTTATCAGTCAGCAGGTTAATTTTTAGATGCCATTTTGATTACTTCTTTTCTTTGGTTGGTTGGTTAAAGATTTTCAGGAGGTTTTTAAAATATACTTTACACACAGCAGAGACACTGCGAGTGGAAAATGCAACTTTGATTCTGCCCTGTTGTTCTGGCCACATACCAAAATGCTTCATTTTGCTCTGGGGAGAGAGGCAGTAGTGAAATTAAGAGAAAACACGCTTTTCAGTGGAGAAAGCTGAGCTACCTTTAAACAAACAGCTTGGGTATCAGAAGCACCCTGGTGTGGCCGCCTAGAGCTTGGTGCAGCCTAATTTCATCTGTTTAATTATGTGCAACAGGCATGGAAAGCAAAGTTAGATTTTATCAGATATATCTCAATGCTTCTTAATAATGTGCTTTCATCAGTGTTTTCTCTATGCCGCCTTCTTTGTGAGCAGTACTTAGCAGTTGATAGTCCTTCAGAGAGAGTGCTGACTTCAGCTGAGAAGTAATCCTAGAGAGCAGTGACACAGATGTCTTCCATTTTAGGTACTTAGGCCCAAATGCCACACATACATGACTGAATTAACTTATGCTCAGGTACTACATGATAGGACAAGTCAGTCAAATTTTCATACTTTAAAGAATAAAAGCAAAATTGTCCATCTTGTCAATGAATGGATCTGTGCTTTCCTGTGCCCCAGGGCCTGTGCACCCTCATCCTTGCAAGCAGCAGTGCCAATGAGAAAGCTGGAAGGGGACTTTTTACAAGGACGAGTAGTGATAGGACAAGGGGGGATGGCTTTAAAGTGAAAGAGGGTAGATTTGGATTAAATATTAGAAAGAAATTCTTTGCTGTGAGGCACTGGAACAGGTTGCCCAGAGAAGTTGTGGATGGCCCATTCCCGGCAGTGTTCAAGGCCAGATTGGACAGGGCTTTGAGCAACCTGGTCTAGTGCAAGGTGTTCCTGCTCATGGCAGGGGGATTGGAACTGGATGATCGCTAAGGTCCCTTCCAACCCAAACCATTCTATGGTTCTATGGTTCTGTGTTGCTCCTTCTCCCTCCCCTGTGCCGGAGGCCCCAGTGCCCAGAACACAGAACAGGCCACTCTGTGACATCAGCCCTGGGGCCGCGAGCACCGAGGGCACCGCGTTGGTGGCTGCACTGGTGCGAGGAGCCCTCACTTCTGGCAGCTGACACGTGCTGCTGGCAGCGATGCTTCTGCTCTGCCTCCTCGTCCTGCTAGCCGCCTTCGGGCCTGCGCTGGGCACGTGGAACACCTGCGGGTACGTGGCCCCAGGCTCCGGAAGGGAGCTTGGGCAACACCTTGGGGGTTCCCTGGAGGGGGCCCTCTTGTCCCCTGTAGCCACACTGCAGCTTCCCAATCCCCATGGGGGAGCCTCAGTTCCTTGCCAGCGGCCAGGTGCTGGGGTGGACAGACACACAGCCCACAGGCTTCCCTGGCCTGCTGTCCATGCAACGCCTTATGGGGAGGGCAGATGGCTGAGCTTCAGCCACGGCTGAGCAGCAAGCCATGGAGCAGGGCATAATGACTTTCTGCTTACAGGGGGACCTGTGGGGTCCGGCCCACAACTTCTGATGAGGACCAAGGCAAGACCCGTGTTGTGGGTGGCACAAGTGCCCAGGAAGGGGCCTGGCCCTGGCTCGTCAGCATCCAGGATCCTGAGATAGCTGGCACGGGGCATCTGTGCGGAGGGTCCCTCATCAGCACGCAGTGGGTCCTCACAGCAGCCCACTGCTTCGTTGATGCCAGGTAAGGAGGACTAGGGACTAGGGGTATCCCCACACCACCAGTAGGTGCCCTGTCAGCAGCACCACATGCTGTTCCCACCTTGTTTCCTTGCAGTGCGCCCAGTGCATGGGCACTGCAGACTTCAGCTGAGATTGCTCAGGAGAAGGCTGGGCTCATGCCACTGCTTCCTAGCAGCCTACAGCTGACATTCCCAGAGCCTAAGTCATGCTAGAGCAGCCTAAGGCATGTCAGAGCAGTCACAGACGCTGCAGTGCTGCTTTCCTCTCTGCCTTGAGAAGCAGAAGCCTGTCAACTGCTGAGCAGCCACAGCTCAAGGCTCTGCTCCCTCTCACTCGCCTTCCATCTGCCTTCTAGAAACATCAGCACTCTCCGTGTGGTGATTGGGGCCACCCAGCTGACTGAGCTGGGCCCTGGGGCTGAAGTGCGCCAGGTTGAGCGGCTGCTGGTTCATGAGGACTACAGTGCTGCTGACCAGAGCAACGACATTGCACTGCTGGAGCTGGACCGGCCTGCCGAGTGCAACCTCTATGTCCAGCTGGGCTGTGTGCCCAATGACACGGTGGATGTGTCAGAGCTGGACACCTGCTACGTCGCTGGCTGGGGCGCCACCACTGCAAGAGGTGGGTCCCCAAAAAGCCAAGGCAAACTTGACACACTGGGGAGATGGGTTGGGCCTCCTAACAGCAGAGGCCAAAGCGAGAATCAGGCTGCCCACTCCCTAAGGGCAGACAGAAGGGACACGGTGCTCTAATGCCTCTCCAGAGGCAAAGCCAGGCCCTAGGGAGGGGGGTCACCCACAGGCAGAGGAGGAGAACTGGCAGAAAGCTCCTGGGTGTTCATTCCTATCTGTGCTCACAGCTCAAAAATCGAGCGATGTCCTGCAGGAGGCCCAGGTCCACCTCATCGATGTCCAGCTCTGTAACAGCAGCGATTGGTACGCAGGGGATGTCCACACCCACAACTTGTGTGCTGGCCGTCCAGAAGGAGGCATTGACACCTGCCAGGTAGGAGCATGTGACGAGCCACTCAGCCCCCAGCAGCACAGGCAGCCCCATCACCACCGCCCAAACACAGCCCGGTGTGGGCTTTGCCTGGCCAGTCAGTCGGCCTCCCAGCCCCAGTTACCCACTGCTGCTGTAGCTTCCCTCTCTTTCCCCATGTGTGGGGCCTTGCCCAGTGTCCTCCTTGTCCCAGAGGTCTGGCACTGTGCCCAGAAAGCCCAGCTAGTGCTCTTGGCAGCTAAGAGGTCCAGATGCTGACCCTGGAACATTCATCCTCTGCACCTCCAGGATCACTGTGCAGAGATGAGAGAGAGCCCAACTTCACAGGCCCCCAATCCACTCCCAGCCAAGCTCTGGGGGTGCTCCAGCACCAGTTCAGAGCCCTTCTGTGCTGGGAATACAGATCCGGCAGGGACTCTGAGAGAGAAGACAGCCCTAGTGTTGATGGGGGCCACCCATCACCACCTTAATCCTCTCTGCTCTGCTGCAGGGTGACAGCGGTGGTCCTCTCATGTGCAAAGACGATGATGCTGACTATTTCTGGGTTGTTGGAGTGACCAGCTGGGGAAAAGGCTGTGCAAGAGCAAAACGGCCTGGAATCTATACCTCCACTCAGCACTTTTACAACTGGATCCTGCGCCAGATGGGCCTGCTTCCAGATGTAGGCGCTCCTACGACAGCACGGACATGGGGTTATTATCCAACCACCGCACAACCCTGGGGTCAGTTTCCAGCTGCTGCATGGCCCACTCAGAATCCATGGCCAAGACCACCCGCCACACAGCCACCATGGACAAGACCACCCGTCACGCAGCCACCATGGACAAGACCACCCGCCACGCAGCCACCATGGACAAGACCAACCGCCACTCAGCCACCAAAGACNTGGACAAGACCACCCGTCACGCAGCCACCATGGACAAGACCACCCACCACACAGCCACTGTGGACAAGACCACCTGTCACGCAGCCACTATGGACAAGACCACCCACCACACAGCCACCATGGACAAGACCACCCGTCACACAGCCATTATGGACAAGACCACCCACCACGCAGCCACTATGGACAAGACCACCCGCCACGCAGCCACCATGGACAGGACCACCTGCAACACAGCCACCATGGACGAGACCAACCGCCACTCAGATGCCAAAGCCACCACCAACCCCTGCTCCGAAGCCGAAGCCACCACCAACACCAGCGGAGGAGTCCTGCCCATTTCCAGCCAAGAAGCTGGTGGAATTCTTCACTCAGATGGAGAAGCTCCTGCAGGCCCTGCAGGGAAAAACGGCTTGAGCAGCATGACGAACAGGATCCAGTTCAGGCTGCATGGGGCCATGACTGTTTCCTGCTGGGGCGATGCCTGCTGATCCAAAGGCAGTCTGCCAGAGCCTCTGTCCTGCCCACACTGCTCCTCTGCATGTACACAAATGCTAATGTTGACTTAGTTGCTGAAATAAAATTGCCTTTTTTCACAGTTAACCATGTTTTCAGACCAATTCTGCCTCCTGGACAAGGCAAGGACTTCCTTGCCCAGGACCTTCAAAGTGAGACTCTGAGCAGACCACTTGGGCACGAAGGGAAAGAGTCACTGCAAAGGGCTGGAACTGTACCTAGTCAGAGAAAAGGGTGCTCAGAGCCACCACGGGATGGAGAAGATTGGCGCATCAAGTCTAGGAAGAGGACAGGAAAAAATAATGCCACATGCAGACACCTTATGGGGCATGCATTAAGGCACACGAGCTGGTGACCAGGGCCTGGCCTAAGCCTTAGCTAATGGAACAGGCCTGGGAAACTCCTGAGCATGACAAGCAAAATTGCTGGCTGTCACAAAGAGAGGGAGAAGCTGACAGAAGCTGCAGTGCCCTAAGGAAGTGCCAAATTTCACAGGTAGCAAAGTGGGGTTGATGTGTGAGGTGGCCACGCTTCACAGATGCTCGAAGGAAGAGTTGGGGTCATTCTGGGGAGAAGAACCTGGTGGGACCAGTGGGACCCAGGAAACCGCATCAGTAATGCCTTGGAAGGCCAAGGCTAGCTTAGCAGCACCTGCAACAGCAAGTTCACGGGCAGGGCAAACCTTGGAGCCAGGGAGGAAAAAGAGCAGGGGTGGGTCCCCTGTTTGGGAGGAGACAAGGGGAGAGAAAGGGACGAGTGGAGGAAGATGAAGGGGATGTATAAACATGGCAAATGGAGAGAAAGGAGAATCAAGGAATGAGTTACGCAGATGCAAGCTGCTGATTGGTTTGCTTGTTTGAGCCCTGCGCCTGATTACCACAGGATGGGAAAGAAGATTCTTTGCCCTAGGCTTCCTGCAGCAGAGTCTCAGAGGTCCAATTCCTAGAGAATGGCATGTGGGGCTGAGAGCAGAAGCATCCTTCTCTGTCTACAGCTTCCAATTGCTGTGCATCTTTGGCCAAGCATTCCTGGTGCCACAACTGCCCTTGCCAGTGTGGGCCCAGAACAGCAGTAGATCTCACAGACAGCAAGGACAGGGAGCCTGCCAGAGGGGGTTGCTGTGGCTGGTGTGGCCAGTGTGGACTGGGAAATGCAGCCTCTCTGCATTTCCCCATGCTTTGCGCGGGAAGGGTGATGCTGCTTGGGAATAATGCTTGGCTTATTGGGCTTGTGCTTCACTGCTCACCCACCACGGCTGTAACCAGATCAGCTCCTCCATACCCAGATATGCACATGCTGCCTGCAGGAGCCATGTGCTCTGGTGTGTGTTTTTGAGGGAAGAAGCTGGTGGCAAATGGGTGCAGAGAGCAGGGTGTCAGTGAACTTCCCAAAGAGGCAGTGATGCTACAAGGGGTGTTTTCTGATGAGCTGTTGGCAGGCAATGCACACCCTCATCCCAACAAGCCGAGGGGCTACAAGAAAGATGGAGACGGACTTTTTACAAGGGGAAGTAGTGATAGGACAAGAGGGGATGGCTTTAAAGTGCTAGGTTCAGAACAGATATTAAGAAGAAATTCTTCTCAAGTAGAGGAACTCAGTGGCTTCAAAGGTGCTCTCAAACCAAATGTCAGAACCATCTCCTGCTCAGGGAGGGAGAAAGCCTGTCACAGTCACTACCGTGACACGAGCACCTACCAGGAGCCTCCAACTGCACGTTCAAATGCCAAGTGACAGGCAGATGTTTGCAGTAAGAAATACAGCCCTCTCGGAGCCTCTGGTTGCATCACCCACCAGGGCAGCATTGCCTCAGCCTTCTCTGGCCAGAGCTTTGACCTGCACGAGTCACTTGAGCTCAGCCGGGCTCTGACGATGGGGCCCAGACAGACCACATGGCACTGCAGAAACTAGAGAGCTTTGCCTTTTTCCTGGCGTAATGTCTTTGTTAGTAGGAAACTGGCAAGGAGAAGGGGACATAAGACAACTTAACCCTTGCCTCCTGTTGTTTTCTCAGCAGCATTTGTGTGGTGGATTTATAGAAGTTTAAAAAAAAGAAAATCCACAGTTGGTAATTTAAAATAGCACTAGGGGAAACAGTGCATACTCTGTAATAGGTTGATAATTAAGGTGGACTATGAACCATGTAACTTCAAATTTCACTGACGAAGTGCACGGGGTTCTAAAAACACAGTTAACATCCCAGGCTCCTTGCAGAAACTCCTACCCGCTTGCGGACCGGGGTGGAGTCGCACCTGCGCTGCCGCTGCGGTGAGAGGGTGCGGGTGCCGTGGCGCTGGGGAGGGCTCCGAGCCCTGCTCGCCCGGAGCTCCCGGCCCGGCCCGGGCTCCATCGCCGGGACAACGCTGCCCCCTCGCGGCCGGCGCGGGTCGCTCTGCGCTGCCCTTCGGGAATGCCGAGGGATGCCTTTGGCTTTGGCGTGCCGCCCGCCTGGGTCTGCCCGGGAACGCGCTTAACAGGGCCATTCCTGCCCGGTGCCGCGCTGGCGGCCTTACCCTTCCCGCAGCCGAGCAGCGGCTGCCTCCGGTCACTCGCCTGACACGTCGCGTTGGTGGCTGCCTCAGACGCTGGGCGCTGCTGGCGACACCTCGCTTGACTGGGTTAAATATTTTTTTTTCCGCTTCGGGCCGTGTGTTTGCACAGTAAAGATCAGCAAGTCACGCCTGCTTCCATTCCCTCTGCACTGGCAGCCTGATGTCCTTGGTACCTGGCCACCGGTTCTTAATGTGCATCAACATGCGCTGATATACAGCCAGGCTGATCTTTGACTCCCCCTCTGAAATAGCGACACATTTTCTCAACAACAAATTATACTTTGACATTAGAAGGTGGCAATCTGTAATGGATATTGCAATCTGAAGATTGAAAGAGACTATCTGTGATCTTTGTCCTCAGCCGAGTAAGCTGGAGTCTCTCTTCCCTCCTACACGTTATTTGATTGTGGGACATAACCTTGGGATGTACTAATAATCATTAGTCAGAGCTGATATATCCGTTACAGGCCTGCCCTGCTTGGGAAGGGAGATGTTCTCTGGAACAGCAGTAAATCAGCAAAACATGCACTTAAATATACACTAAAATGTGGTTTCAGACACGGTCCTTCATACATCATATAACAAAATGCTTTATTGAGAGAGTCACATATACACTAATGAGGAAAGAGGGCTGCTGAGATGAGACCTGCGAAGGGGAAGCGATTCCGTGGCAGGGGGGAACCAGGAGAGATCCCTGAGCAACTCCTAGTCCAAGGGCCGTTTTGACTCACCAAGTCCTTCTCTGCCCTCCCGTAGTTAATGTGGTGCCCTGGAGGAGCTGGCAGGAGAGAGGGGAAAGGAAAGGAAGCTGCAGAGCTGTCCAGGCACAATGAGCCTTGAGACCCTGGCAGGGGTACTGGAGGGGTCTGGCTTGCCAGGAGGAGTGAGGGGTTTGTTCTGCTGCTCACAAACTTTACAGGTCAGGTCACCACTTTGTCATTTGTTTTTGCTGCTAAGCAGCTGTTTTTGCAGCTGAATGTTGCAGGAATTGTTAGAGCATCTCCTTTCTTACAAGCGTTTCTCATTGTTATTTAAATCTAAGTGAATAACACATGCATCCTTAGCTCTGCCAAGGAACTGGCTGAAGCAGGGGCAAACTCTCAGTGGTGAGGGAGAGGACAAATGCTCACCCCTCAGGAAGGCAGCCCAGGCATCATCGCCCCATGCTCAGTTTGCCAGGGCACGTGCTGAAATTTTTTTTGTTCTCTGGGCTCCTAGTCCTGCTGCTTTGCCTCCCTTGGTTTGTGTGGTCTTAAGTAGTTGCAGAAACTGTGCCAAAAGGGCTGGCCAAGACACCCAGCCAGAGCTCCGCAATGCGTGGGGCTGGTCCCGCGTGGCTCTGGGGGAGCGCTGCTGACCGTGACAGCTGGGCCCACAGGGCCCCGTGGCTTCTTCTGTGAGTCCTGTCGTCCATTTTGGAGCTGAACGAATCAGTGCATGTTTGGCTTTTTTGGCATATTAGTGACAATTCAACCAATGCAGAAAATGTCCACAATGACTTAACCATGTTGCTTAATGCAACCTCTCCGCATACATTTAGTGCCACTAATGTGTTGGAGGGCTGCTGTCCTCTGCTAACTGCTGTCAGGGTGGGCTTCTGTAGTAGAGCAGGTGCAGCACTGAGTGAGGCAACGTCTTCTCTGACACAGAGGGGGTACAGATTTATGGACAGGCTTGAGGATGGGCAAAACCTAACTGGTTTCAGATACCGTGGAAAAGCAGGAAGAATTGGTGACGGTGTTATGTGCTCAACATGCAGGACTAGTGGCTATGAGGCAGTGGTTTACATTTTTTGTGCAGCAGAGGGAAAGCAGGAACCATGGCAATATGAGATGGGAAAGGGAGTATTCAAGTAAAGGTGTGGTGAATGGGCGTGTCTATATGCAAGTTATTTCTTTTTTTTTATTATTATTATTTTTTGTTAGGATAGCTCAAGCATTGTAATGGCATTAATAAATGGATTTAAGCCACAGACATTTTCACTGCCAAAACTGTGTTTGATGCCTGTTTGACTGATGGGGAGGTAGGCTCAAGATTAGGTGTTCATTAGCTGCTTTCCAGTCTTGGTCAGTAATTCTGACCCAAAACCATGTCACTTTGCTGAGGGATGGCAACCTGACACGGGCCACAGATGGCTGCAGGCTGACCTGCGCTGGAGAAGCTGAGATCCCCAGTTCCAGCAGAATATATGTAACCAACACAGTTGTGCACCTAGAGAGGGAAACAAGACAAGTCTTTCACTTGTCAGTTCAGTAAATATTAGAATGGTTTGTGCCTTTCTTTTCCTAATTTCATAATATTTTTTTCCCTCAGAAATCTGTTCCAAGTGTGAGCACAGATTAATTTCCATATAAGAAAAATCACTTAAGAATGGGGGTGGGGGGTGTGAATGGTTTGCCTTTTAATAAATTAATCAGTGCTCATGTTTTTAACAGCCGTAAGGAGAGATAAAACCTCCATTCCTCTTGTCATGGCAACTACAATAAACGAAACACCATTCAGAAGTCAAGAAAAAAACACAAGCACTTTAGGTCTCAGCCAAGTCCGCAAAGTAGCAAAACTCATTACTAATTCAAAGGACCTCTGTCCCTCAGAGCTCACCGTTACTGGTTTTACTAATAATAATACTGGAGCAGCATAAATTTAACAGAAGGCAGAGTTTGGCACAAGGCAGCGTGGTGTTGAAGTGCCACTATCCTAATCAAACACTTCCATGAGGCCTTCAGTTGCTCCAATCAGCCTGGCAAGAAGCAGTGCTGGGTTGTGGGGAAAGAACTGGGGAGGGGAAGGTTATGGTTTTATAGCTGTAGCAGTCTGGTAGCATTAAACCTAGAGAGACAGTGGAGGAGGCCATAGGTATTTGTAATTTATTCATAAACAGCTATGCCATCATAAGAAACTTTTTAAAATAATATGTGCTAGTTCTTAAAATATTTAAGAGTTTGTTGACCTATTTTCTCAGTTAATTAGGATTTTTTTTTTTTTTTGGCTGCATTAACAATGACTTGAATTGCAGTCTGCTTTAGTTGCTACACAGTTCAGCTACACTGGGTTACAGAAACATGATTTCTTTCTGAGACACATGACACAGGAGATGAATGCCATTGTGTCTGGACTTGTACTTAAAAACCTGTAGACTTACTAGTAGGTAGGGCATAAGCTCAACTTATTGAATATAAAACCATTCACCTAACATCCTTTTGAGTCCTAAAACAAATGTCTTTTCAATTACAGTGCTACCCTTGGTTTTTCTGCAACAGAAGCGCCGTGGTGCAGTTGCCTTTCTCTTCAAAGTGCAATGGTTAAGACCATCAAGCTCATCTCTACAAGCTGCATTTGTGAGTACACTTCTTTTCTTACTCATGTATTTTGCCCCAGGTTCACTAGGCCTAGAAGTTAGCTTGATAGAAATTTGGCCACGTGTGCAGCACAAAACATTATGTTCCTGATCACAGTACAGTAGTATGGTTAGAAACCAGCTCTTTCTGAACACTAATAGAAGGCACTATTAGCAAAAGATGCACTGTGTTCATCACACTGGGGTTGGAGTAGAGAACTTATCTATGTCCCACCTGTCTCCCCTGAAGTCAATGGCCTTTTAAGGGAGGACATGAGAACAGGGTTTTGACTGACTATCCAGCATGAAGATGGCCAACTAGTTGGAGATTCCCCCTGACAGAGGGGTAAATTGTCACTAGGAAGGCTGTGTGAGCCATCAGGGGAAATTGCTGTGGGCTGTGCATTAAGCTGCAGCACCAAAATGTGTCCCCCATTAAACAACCTGGGGACCATCTGAGCTGATTCACCCTAGAAAAGAACACCTGAAGGGCCAATTCCTGCTCTCTGAAAGGCTCTAAAATGTGTATCTCAAGAGAATCATTATCAGGACTGTTTCTGACTATTTTAAAGCTGCAATAAAATAAACCTTTAACCTTGCTGTCCTCACTTCTTTCTTAGGAGGATTGTGATGTTTTCTAAAGGCTGTTTTAGGGGCATCCTGCAGAAAACCACACGGTCGGAGAAAAGTTTATACAAACTCAGAGCACAAAGATGCTGTTAACTTCCCATGCAGCCTTTGCTGGGGATCTCCAAAGTGACCTGGGAAGGGGTACTTCTCAGTCTGTGTTTCTGCACAGAGTGTTACCGAGCTGACTCAAAGTAAAAGACTAAGTAAATGCTGCCTGTCAGGCTGCAACAAGCTTCCTCATCAGGTGCAAATGGACAGGAAAGATTTTCTTCCATTTGCACCTGATGAGGAGGCATGTTTCTCCCCCAAAAGCTGGTGTCTGCCACCCTGTGTTTCGCTCCCATGGATCAATTCAGCGTTCTTCGAATCAATGTTCTCCACTAATGAGTTATTGCTTTTTTTTATTTTCGAATTGAAACTTAAAATCTGCTGGCAAATATTTTGTCGCCCAAGAGATACCAGATGCACAGAATCAAACCTGTAAGCTCCTAAATGAGAATTATTGGGTTTATATCACGGGTTTGTAGTTCCTAGAAAGAAATATAACACTAGAAACTTTTGCTGAGATTAAACAGGAGTCAATACCACAGTGCAGAGGAAGAATTTCTATTTTTGGCTACACCCTTAAGGCAACAGAGGAAGTGTATGTCATGGTTGCAGTGACAGCTAATGAGCAGATATACAATATTAATTGCAGTAAGTGTAACACACTGAGCAATCTATCAACTTCTATTTTCTCAACAGCTGTAGCTTAAATACTTTTGACTAACACCTGTGTCTAAACTGGCTGCTTTGAGTTTGTTTACCTACATGGCAGCTCACAGAGGAACTAAAAGAGCACTTCTTATGTGCTGTCCAGCCCGGGCTATTTTCATCCACACTGGCCGCAGTAGCGCTGCTTTCAGCGTTGCAGATGTTCAGATGATTGTCTTCTTCCCACTGCTCGAGGGGCTGACCCAGTTGTACTCAGCTTGCACCAGCACGAAGCTGTTCTCCTGGATCCTTCGGAAGTGCACCGCCTCCCCGTTTTCCCTGGCGGCGATGCCGGGGTCCGGCTCGCCGAAGGACACCTCCGTCCGCTTGTGGCAGTGCTGGGCACAGACACAGCGCACGGCAGCTGCCAGCACCAGGCCCAGGGCGGCCGTGCAGACCAGCAGGATGCCAAGCTGGGCTGCAAGGAGTCGGCTTCCTCTGCCAAGGTCTTCCCCTTTCCCAGGAACAGCAGATTTGGGAGCTGGTCTGGTCACCCATGGCAGGGTATTCCCACCTGCCTCCTCCTTCTTCTCTTCCTCACCCCGGTTGCCGATCTCCCCTGGCTGTGGTGCCTGCTCTCTTTCTGCCATTTGCCTTGAAGCCAAGGACAAATTGCCAGCAGCGCTGGCATCCCCAAACCAGGCTGTGGTTGCAGCAGTGTCACCCAGGTGAGTGTGTACGTGCAGGGCAGAGGGAGATGCTGTCACATGCAGGGAGGCTTTCGAGATGGCCCCGCTCTCGGTACTGGCCTTTGAAAGCAAAAACACACCAAAATGTATTTGAGGAGGGAAGAGAAAGGGGGATGATAATGTTCTCACTCCCTCATAGTACAGTTCAATTCTGACACCCATGTGTCCCTCTGGCCTTAAAATAACCCATCTCCATTCCCTGGTTACTCAGTAGCTTTTAGAAAATGAGCGAGATGCAACCCTGCTCCATCCATATCAATTCCCATGGGAGGGACAGCGCACTGGAGCTGGTCTCAGGGGCAAAGGCAGAGTGGGTTGAAGAGGCAAGGGTGAAGGGCAAAGGTGGAGAGGAAGGTCACTGCTTTGCCTGAATAAAGGTCTGTGGTTCCTGTTGTTGTGGTGGTATTTTTCACAGCCATAGTTATCACAGAAAAAAAATCACTTAATAAACAATTCCCACTTTGAGTGGTGCCAGGGTCATACCGAAAGAGCAGGCGTGACCTTCCCGGCCCAGCTTCATGTTTAGGGTCACATGGGCCTACTGGGATTCAGTATCACCCTTCTGGGGCTGTGGATTGAACCATGGAGTGATGGGACACGGGAGACTTGGGATGGCCTTTGACATCAGTGGTTTGGGGGCAGTCACATACAACATGTGAACTCTTCCCAAAGCCTGCCTTGCTTTCTAAGCATACACAGCCGGTTTGAAATCTTCTGCCTCTCTGTGTTGCTTAACCACCCATTTCAGTGGGAATGACTGTTCTTGCCTGCTCCTGTTTCTAGGGACTGCCTAGTTCCATGCACCTTATTTTATTGTCACAAAATGACAGCCGCTCCATGCCAGTTCTGCAGGCCAGGCTTTGCTGCAGGTGTTATCCAAGACTAACTGGGAAACAATCATACAATTTAGGAGGCCCCCAGTGAATTTTTCCATTCCCACTGTGCATCTGAGCCCCCATCCAAAACTGGCAAAACGTACTGGAGTTTTTTCTTTGGCTCCAGTGAGACTTGAATCTGGCCCTCAGTAACTGGCACCTCTCCAGCCTGTCCAGCCCAGCAGGCTTTTTCACACATCCATTAATTACACCAGAGAAACTCTCACCCTGTACCATCATTAGCGATTTCTAAGGCTTCCTGGGAAGACAGTGTGACAGGAGCACAAAGCTAAGGTAGGAGCCCTGGCAAGCTGTGAAGCAAAGTAGTGGAGGGTCAGAGCATCCTTTGTGGAAGAGACAGTTTCTGAAGGTGCTAGTAAAATGCAGTAATAAATAGTAGACTTTCAGTGGCTGAACTGCAAACTGTAAAGTAGCTGGCTGGCAAAGTTAGGATTGCATGTGTATGGATCACTTGCCCTCAAAATGCAAACAGCATACTCTAAGGATATAATGCAGGATTTGGGACTTCAGGATAGAAAATGGAATTTCCTTGCAAGTCCTTGCCCTTTCTCACTTCTCTTCTCTCTTTTCATACTCCTTCTCTCCATTCTTGCCTCATTTCTCCATATTTTTATTTCATTATGCTCTTCTTGTCTTGCCTTGTGCAATAAGTCTTCCTTTAGTTTGTTTCCATCTTCTGCCATTTCTCCAGTTCTCTCTGTGGCTATGCCAGGTGCTCATGGTACACATCTTTCCTTTACCTGTACTCTGTTCTCTGCTCCTTCCTAAATATTTCTGCCTCATTCTCTGCTGTATGTCCCCTTCCTCTTTTGTCTTCTGAGACATTATTTCTCTTCCTCCTGTGGCATCCTGCAACCCAGATCTAATTCTTTATTTTCTTTGTATTTTTCTTCCTCCATCCCCTGTGGAATTCTGCTGTTAACACTGTACCCTGTGTCTCTAAGCTATCCCTGCCTTCTAGGTTTGCCACAAGTTCCCATCTGAGCATCTTTCTCTCTGTAGCCTTGGTATTCTCTGGTTTCTCTCCCTCCTCTGTTCTCCACTTAATTCCTCAGATGGCCTCCTAGTTCCCACATCTTCTTCAACACCTACAGCTGCCCCAGTCTGCTGAGGCTGCAGTCCTTTCACCCATTTCTGGGCTTCCTGTCCTGAGATCACCCCTTCCTGAAAGGTGCTCTCACCCGCTCATCCTGCCTGCCAGCTCCTGCTCTTCCAGCTGTCTCTGGCGAGTGCACCTCATGCCTGTGGCTAACTCCACCACCACCAACACCACATCTGCCTTTCTGACCCATCCAGCCTCAGAAAGCACAGAGCTTCTTGGGCCATCCCTGAGAAAAATGAAGTCTTCGAACTCTGGTGGGTTTCTTCGGTGGTATCTATCCAGCACTCCTGGAAAGGAACATCTCAGCCTTCCACAGGAATAAAACACAGATTTCCAGACCAGTAACACCCAGTATTCATGTCCACATATGAGAAAGCTGTTTCAGATTGGTTTTACAGTGGAACTCTTAAAAAACCCAGCCAGAGGGCTCAAAAAAAAAAAAAAACCAAAACAAACCTAAAAAGAGATATTAAAACTAATTTCCAGTTAAAGTAAAAAAAAATTAAAATTTTTAGCAGGCTCGACATAGTTTTAGCCATTTAGCTATGTAGGCTGCTTGGTGCTGTGACACAGTAGAGAGGCTTTATCCTCAATCTTCCCTTAGACCTTTCTGTCCTTGGAGGAGGTGTTCTCCCTGACCCCACTGCTTACCTGCCTGTGGTCTGTACACGTCAAACACAGGTGTGGGGTGGCAGCACTGGCATTGCTTCCTGCTCTAAGATAAGGACAGAGGAAAGGCAGGGTTAGTAAGTGAGACCTGTCACCATGTCTTACATGGGAATCCCTGTTTTTCGCACCACTGAGAAGTGTGCTGCTCCTTAGCGCGTTTTTGGGACACATGCAGTCAACACAGACCATACGGGCTGTGTTTTTAATAACGCCTGATAATTTATTCCTATCCTCATCATTTTCACCCACAGGATGAAATATTGCATGAAAGTTCATGTAGTCCAAACCCCCTAAGACTTTTGAGCAGACAACCTCAAGCCCGAATTTCATAATTGCTTTGCATCCTTTTTTTCCTTTTCCCTGCAAGTGGAGAAGTTTGGAGGGAGAAGAGGAGGCTCAGGGGAGACCTCATCACTCTTTACAACTCCCTGAAAGGAAGTTGTAGCCCAGTGGGGGTTGGTCTCTTCTCCCAGACAACTATCAGTAAGACAAGAGGGCATAGTCTTAAGCTCTGCCAGGGGAGGTTTAGGTTGGATGTTAGGAAGAAATTCTTTACAAAGAGGGTAATCAGACATGGAAGTGGGCTGCCCAGGGAGGTGGTGGTTTCTGTGTCCCTGGAAGTTTTTAAGATGAGACTGGATGTGGCACTTAGTGCCATGGTCTGGTAACCACGGTGGTAGTGGAACAAGGGTTGGACTTGATGATCTCAAAGGTCCTTTCCAACCCAGCTAATTTATGATTCTATGAAATAGGTCTGCTGAGTTCACTGTTTTACTGAATATCTACATGCACTTTTAGAGAAATATTCTGGCAGCCATTAGTTTTTATCACATTTTCCTGCCACTTGGCCAGTCCTCCACTGGGCTGAGCAATGCAGCGTTGGGTTCTTAGGAGTTTTGGATTTTTTCCCTGTCACTGTCTGTCATGTGCCATCTCCAAAGCATTATGTCTCAAAATCCCAGCAAGCAAACACCATCTTGCCTCCCCCGCAGACCCTTGCCTCCTACAGACCCTTGTTCATCTGCAGGGGAACTATATTTTCCTTCCCTATAAGGACTGGAGAAATCGCTCTTCCCACCACTGAGTTTACCCATTGGAGGTGCTGAAGCTGGAGGCAATGTTCTGGGAGAGGAAACCTTGCAAGGCATCCGCCATGCTGTCTTCTTGGATGAGAAGGGACGGCTCCAGTGCCCGGCCTCTGGACCTGATGCTGCCACCGGACACAGCCCGTGAAGTCCGTGCCGGCTGCTTTGGCTCAGCAATTGGGCGGGCATCTGACCCGACACCAAAACCTGGCTCTGGTGCTGGTGTTGCCATGATGCCAGTGGGGCTGGCAGGTGGTGCTGGGGTGCGCAGAGGGGAGCCTGTGGGAGAGGTGGGACCTTGTCCAGCAGGGAGACAAAACAAAAAGCAGGGAGAGAGGAGCAGAAGTCTCTTGTCTTTGGTTTGTTTATTTCAAATCCCACTTGGTGCCAGCACTTGCCAGGAAGGTTTGTAATAGCGACTCTTTTATTTTCATGTCACTTGTTTTTAAGAGGGAACCCAGATGAAAATTAAAGCGGCGAAGCTCTCTGGCTATGTTATGGTCGTTAAAATAACTAAAACTCAGTCTTATTGCCCTGACAAAAATGCTGAGATATGCATCTGCTTTGGGTATAAGTAAATTCATGGGGCTTCTTACTGACCAAAGGCTGCGTAAGTACAACTAAATATATACCTGAGGAACAATAGTCATATTTAGAGACAAATATGTTCCTCTTCTTAGACGACATTACTAATTGCACTTCCTTGCCTTCAAAAGCTGCCATTTTAGGTAAGGTATGCTGTACTTTAGGGTTTGCATTGAATCATAAGATCTGGCAACCCTGTTTAACTTTCTGGTACCCTCCTTGGAACTGGCTCCATCCCTTCAAGTGCTGGCCCATGCCCTCACTTCAAGGAGCTCACCGCAGCCGTCACTGATCTCCTTGGTGGAGAGTTAAATGGCTCCCCCCAGCTTGTTTGGGTCACTTGTGGTTCAACACTTGCCCAGAATAAGCTGTAAAACTACTCTGCAGGAAGCAAACCCGTACCTTTGCTCACCGTACCTGTGGGGTGTGTGTCAGCCGGTCCCTGCGAGGGCACAGGGGCTGCAGTGTCGGGCTTCTTGCCGCTGCCAGCAAGCGTCTTGTTTTGGCCCCCCTCAGCCACGATAGCAGATTCAATCTTTGCCCAGTAAACAAAGTATGACTGGACTATGGAGATGCTGTTAAAACATAATTAGGCAAGAATTTATTGGCTCTGCAGCATTAATAAAACATCTAACTGTTTAGCTAATCACAAAGACTGCTTTAATCTGAAGAGAGAATGGATGCAAAAGTATTTTAAAGGATTAGCCTGTCATACATTTTCTATTACAAATAAAAGATAACAGGTCCCATAAGAAAGATTCGGGGTGAAGAATCACCACCCATAATTAAAATCAGCCAAAAATGTGTGGGAACTTAAATAAAAAGAAATAAGAAAAGCTCTAATACATTCACCATGTTGATAGAAGTACATTTGTAAAACTTGGACTAGCTCTGCTTATAATCTTCCGTAGGCAGGGAAACAACAGTGGTATTTACTAATTAAAACAAGTCAATGTAACTTGTACAAATAGCAGAATAGGTAAGGGCAAAAAAAGTCTCTCTTCTCAGTCCTCTGATATTTGAGCCTGCCTAATCCTCTGCTTTTTGTCAGGTGCCAAAACTGCATTGGCCAACCTTTAACTGTTCACCCAGAGAGCCTTATTTAAGCTGGAGATTTTGGGAGAATTTCAGCTCAGATTGCTCAGCTTCTTCTGAGAGTTAGCTAAGGGGAAACCAGTTTGGGTTTTCCTGTGCCAGATGATTCTTACAAGGTATTTTTAAGCCTAACAAGGAGTTTTTCCAGATGCTGTGATAGGGCAAAAAGGGAGAAGCTATCAGATGTCATCTTGGAAGGTCAAAAGCCAGAGGGTGAAGGAATTATCAGAGCGGGTGTTTAGGACTAGTTGTTGGGTTTTGTTTGAGTTTATTTGGTTGTTTGAGCTTTATGTGGCTTTAATAGTATTTTCTGATTTAAAACAATGGCCAAAAATTGGAAATTCCAAGCAGCAATATTTCTGTTTCAGTGAATTTTTATTGAATCGCGATGAGGTGCACAAGCCACAGAACTCACCGGGATGCTTATGCTTTGGGAAGCAGCCAAGGATCTGGCCAAGCAGCTTCTTAGTGGTTTTGTGAAGTCAAAAAATAACAATTTAATCTCTTTCAAAATGAAAACCTGCAGTGCTTCCTCTAAGACAGTCAGATAGAAGACTTTCTATTTCATTCCAAATCAGAACCAAACTACTTGGAGAGTTTGGGACTTTGGTGCAAAACAGTGACGTAAAGTTTTGACACAGTGCTCACTCTCCTTTTAATGTGAACAGTTCTATTTACATTTTACTTTTTTAAAAACTACTAATTTTTAATTATTTTTAAAGAGGTCATTTACGAGATTATCCTGAAGATAGGGAAGTTCTATGGGCTATGTTATTTACAAAGACAGGTGATATGATCAAAGTTCTGTCTTTATGCCTTAATATTTCTATTTCCTAAATGCCCATGCTGTCATCTTCCAGTGTATTTGTTCTGAGGAAATAGTGACCATGTAAATAAGAAGCAGCACTACCCAGCAGATATTAATGGTGATTTATGTACCAGCTGGGATACTGTTGCAGCATTTGGTAAGTATTTAGCTATATTGGGTTCAAGATACAATAAACCACTTTGCTGGACAAGTACGATGGAAAAATAAAGCCAAGCCTTTAAACTGAGAGGACACAAATTCAGGGTAGGAACCAGCACGTCCTTACAAAAACTTGATGTCTCCGATGGGTTGGTCTGGTGCTTTCCATACGAAGGACAGGTTTCTCTTCAGTGACTTGTCCGAGTGGGTGACAGTGTCCCCATCTTCAAAACAAGTCAGCAGCTTGGAACCGGGAGGCATGAAGATGAATGTGCCGGCAATTTCGTTGTTGGACACTTTGCGAGCTTGGAGCATAAAGCCCATATAATCCCGGGTGCTCCTCACTGTCACTGGAAGACAATACACAGGACAGAAGGGATTTGTCTTGTTGTTATGGAGTGAATTGTCTGCAATGGATTTTCCAGTGATAGCACTGAAACCAAAAGAAAACCTTGGACAACAACACTGAAAACACCTCAGGACCAGTGATGATGGGAACAGGACATGCTGCCAACTGTGCCCAAGAGTCAGGTGAGTCACCCAGACCCCTTTGTGTGATGCAGAGGAGCAGGGAAGGTGACTTTACCCTCTGGAAATGCTGTTGCATGTAATGAGGTCTGGTTGAGATAAATAAATCTCCCACAAAGCACCCAAACCTGCCAGCTGCCTCCAGCAAACAGTTGGTCTGCAACATGGTGAAAACCTGGAGTCAACCGGCACCTGAGAAACCTTAGACCAAGAGCTGCAAACAGAATTACTCTGTAAATACATTCATTTCCTCATGATGAGAGGTGGCGTAGCTCACTCAGACCAGTTATCCCTCTTCCCTGACCTCACAGAGATTCATGCCATCACTCGAGATTAGTTGCCATGTATTTCTCAGATGCAGGAAGCTGTTCCTTACCTGGAACCTTGTCCCCTGGGAAGTAGAAGGACATGTTGGTGTGGACAGTGACGTAGTTGCTGTTGGGGCTGTGCAGCTGCACTCTGAGGTGCCTGGGCATCATGTCGGCGCAGGCGGAAAGGCTCGCGCCGTGTGAGAAGGCGGCCGCACAGGAGACCAGGCACAGGGTGGTGCATGCCCAGCCAACAATGGCAATGTGGGCTCTCCTGCCATCCTCCATCCTGCAGCAGGAAACAATGTGGAGTTTCACTTTAAAGCAGTGGCTTCAGCAGCCTGTGAGCCCGTCTGGTGCCATTGATTTAGCTGATCTGCAGAACCACCCTTCCCACAGGGTTTAAACAAAGGAAAATAAATGATCTTTGAGGCACCTGGAGACACTTTTGAATCCACAGCATTCACATTCTGAAGTAATTTCTGGGGCTGGAAGAGAAGAGGCCCCACAGGAGGATGTATTTCTTGTGAAGTTGCCCATGAGGGAGCAGTCAGGGAAGATTTGCTCTAAAAAGTCTTGCGGACTATAGGAGGAGGAGAAGGCTCTTATGGCCATGCTCAGCACACTCCACCATTCCCAGCCCAAATGTATAACCTGATCAATGGGGAAAACATCTCTTCTTAAACTCGCAGAGCTGCTGCAAACCTCCACTGCATGTGGGGCTGGTGCCCAGAGCAGAGTCTCTCCCTGCCTGCCATCTCAGAGCCGTGTCCCAGCACTAACAGCACGTGGCTGCCCCTCATACTGGGCTGCTTGGGACCACTGGACCCCTGTCTAGCTACCCAGCAGCATTTAGGCTTGGCTTGTCCTTCTCAGTCAGGGCTTGCTGTAGCTGACAAGACAGTAGTGATGATGTCTTTGAAGTCAGAGTCAGAACCCTGAGATAACTTAGTGGCAGTTTCGGCTATTACCAAGATTTCTCCTTATTCTCAAGTTTTTAATCCAAACTAGCATTTTTTTCTTGTCACAGTTCAAGTTTAATATTGGGTATGCTGTGTCTTCAGTACCTCACAGCTTTGGTGTCTGGGACAAAACACATTTCCAGATTAACTGGAATATTGTGTTATTCTGATTTTTCAAAAGGCACTTTTGAAAGTGAAGCTGAAGGAGGAGTGTGGGGTATTTGTTGTAATGGATATCATAAGGCAGGTGGTTCAGATTTTAATGTAGTGCTTTCTAACATCTTCTTTCCAGCAGGCAGCTTTTCGTGCCTTAGATTTCGTTACACTTAGTCAATACATATAAATGAATCAGAGGAAATCAGAGGCTGAGGAGGTCTAGCTTATACCTCACTCTCTAGCACTTCTGAAACTTGCCAGCTGACTAATGAACCGCCACTGCACATGAAATTATTCGTGCCTGGACTGAAGCAGCAAGCAGATGGATGCAGTTTAACCTTCCACAGCCAAGCATCCTGCCACTCCAACGAGTTACATGCCAGAAGATGCTTGTGGGAGTCACAGGAGCCTTTGCTAACAATTCCAGCCCCTGTTGGACCAGCGGCAGGATGCCTCCTCCTCCTCCCAGAGCCAGCCTCTCCTCTGGGCACACATAAACCTCCCTTGCTGGATACGATTTCTCACAGGAGCTTATGAAAGTAGCCCTGATCAGCAGCTCTTTCCCTCTGGTGTTTCCCAGGCCATGCCACCTTTCCCTGTCCCACCCCCAGCTGCCCTCCTGTGCCCATCCCAGCAGGGGAGCAATGCTCTGCTCCCCAGGGCTGCCCAGTGCCGCCATCGCTTACCTTGGGACACGAGCGCTGCCGAGCTCGCTGGCACTACTGCCCTCCCAGCCCGCTGGAGACACATCCTTTCAGGGTCCTTCTTCTCTCCCTCCTCTAATGGGAAGCGCAGCAGCTGTTACTGCTAATACCCACCACCCACAGCAGCTCTCTGCCAGTGCCCAAATCCTGCCTTAATCATATTAGTTTTTCTCTTCACATCCCACCCCCTTTTTTTTTTTTTTTTAAATCTCCAAGCTTCTGCAAAGAAAACAAAGG